>JAWNNJ010002336.1:0-336535 GCA_035045125.1 Hypselothyrea guttata
CAACGTAGGGTTAGAGTTTAAGCGCATACGTTTGTGGGTAGGTGTAAGGGGTAAGGGTAAGGGGTTGGCAAGGGGGTGGGGTAAGCTGATTTTGGGGTAATCCTATGGTAATGTTATGTGCTTGTTCATGCGCTATTAAGCTCCATTCCATTTCCCATCCAAATACTAAAATGCAAACACAGGCAAACAAATAAAAATAAAAATAACAACAACTGTGCTATTTTTTGTTAATAGTACAGTTTTTATACGTGCCAACTGTTATACCAAGACATTCTGATAATATTACATGCTAAAAAATCTGAAAACTCTCCAAAAAAAAAAAAAAAAACTGACACATGAGTATATCTGGTATTTCAACTCAAATTTGAGAGACATGAAATGTGTTTTCGAAACGTGAGATTTGATTTATTCAACTTCCTGCATTCTCTTCATTAGTTTAATTTGCTCCATTAGGTTGCTTAGGTAACTTTTTGTGTTATACTAAACATTTGTACGTCCGTTAAATCTCAGCTAATTTTATTCCCTTGGTATTTTCTGACTGTTATACCAAATGTTATACATATCTAATTCTATCAATTCGGCACCCTACGCTTAGTTATATCTCCGCTTTTCAACCAATTTGTATCTGTTATACGGTCGTTATAACTGTTATACCAATTTTTATACTGTTATTCCAACTGTTATATTGCCGTAATTATTATAAAACTGTCGTATTGACTAAAATACTAACTGTTATACTGTTATACAAACTGTTATACCAACTGCTATACGTGATTTTTCTTTCTTCTTGCAGGCTACGGCGGCATCTCACCCCGCACACAGTGGGGCCGCATCGCAGCCCTGGTCTACGCGCTCTTCGGCATACCCATCGTGCTGCTGTACCTCTCCTCCATGGGCGACGCGCTATCCGCCGGCATGCATGATCTCCCGCCGCCAGCGTCAGGTCAAGGGCGGCGTGAGCAATGGCGGCTCGCAGGGCAGCAATGGCGGCAATGGCGGCGCACGCAAATCGGACAAGGGCGCCGGCACGGGCGCAGGCCAGGCGTATCATCAATACGGCGTGCCCAGCTCCGTGTATCAGCAGCAGCAGCAGCAGCAGCAACAGCAGCAACAGCAGCAGCAGCAGCAGCAGAAGGAGAAGGAGCAGAAGGAGCAGCTGGAGCGGGAGCAGGAAAGAGCGCGCAACGCTTCGCGCGTGCCCGTCTCTGTCTGCGTGTGCGTGCTGGTTTGCTATGTGACCAGCGGTGCGATACTTTTCCATCGACTGCAGAACTGGGGGCATTATTTGGACCGTTGTACTTCTGCTTCACATCGCTGGGCACCATCGGGTTTGGGGAGCTGGCCCCCACCGGTACGGTCACACTGTATTCGGCATCGGCCTACATACTGATGGGCATGGCCGTGGTGGCCATGTGCTGAGCCTGATACAGACGGAGGTGGTCAGGTGGCTGCGGCGGTTCAGTGTGCAGGATCACGTGACGCCCAAGGCCGATGAGGTCATGTGCCCGTGACGGTCACACCGAAACCCAGCTCCTGACAGCGACCCAACGCCGAGCTGGGCCAGCATCAGACCCATGTTCTTTTGGCCCCGCCCACACGCTCACCCAGTACAGCTCCCTGCCCCGTCGCAGTCATCTGCATGCCGGTGTCGGACACGGAGCCGCCGGCTCGTCCGCCTTTCAGCGCAACACGCCCATCCGACGCTCCACCGGCATACAGAGCACCACATGGAGTACTTTGTGCCCCGCAGCATCAGCGAGTTCAATCTGTCCGGCGTCGGAGATCTCGCCCGTGCCCCCGCCAGCGTCGGCTACTCCCCAACGCACCCGCCGGGCAGCATGGGCATGGGCATGAACATGGGCATGCCCGGCATGGGCATGGGCATGAACATGGGCGTGGGCGCCTCGGCGTGGGCGTCAACATGGGCATGCCACGGCATGGGCATGGGTATGGGCATGGGCATGCCCCACGGCCTCCAGCTGGGGCCGCCCCAGACCCTGCTCGATCCCCCCGCCCAGCTGCAGATCGTGACGCTCAAGCCACGCAGCGAGAATCGGTCGCCTTTCGAGGATGAGTCCGAAGGCGGGAGCAGCGGCGGCGGGAGTAGCGGGAGGAGTGGGAGCGGGAGTGGGAGTGGGAGCAGGCGCTGGAGCGGCAGCGGGAGGAGTTACGGGTATTACGACAGCCGCCACGCATTGTCCGCACGGCGTGCCCACAACGCCACGCAAGTCCGGCGGACCTGAACGCCGACGGGCACGGCGGATATGTTCATGTGACCAGCTGCTGCTGCTGCCAAGGCGGATGCCCTCGAGCGGGGGGGCGAGGGGGCGGAGCTGAATGCGGCCATGCGCCTGAGGGACACGCATCGAAGATGCCCTGTGCCCAAGCCGGCGCCCGGGTGAGGTGATACGCGTCTAAAAAGTCAAGAACGAGAGCAGAAGTGAAAATAGTTAAACGTAAAGTTGTAGAGATTAAATGTATGCACACACACACAAGCACAAGTACACTGTAAGTTCATAAAAGAGAGATGGAGAGACGAAGAGCGGAATGGAATAACTGGCGGAGAGGTAAGAGAAAAGTGGGAGAATAAAGTATATAGAAAACATGATCATAGAAAACAAGATCATAAAAGTTAAATAAACAACAAAAGTGAAGAGAAAAGCGCATAGCGTTAGGGCGATAGGATAGGATAGCACGTCAGTCGATCAGTCAGGACAAACGGTTTTGTATATTGTATATAGGTTTTCAAAGGTTTGCAATGATTGCAATTATTCTAAAATGGGTAAAATTATGTAAATTAAGTGAAAATCAGCAAGGACGAAGCGGATTAGTCGAACGAAAGTACGTAACCGACTGTAGCAGACACTGAACTATTTGTATTTGTACATAGACACGCAGAGGCACACACTCAAAGCGCTACGCTTACGCTCCTCAGACAAATCAAGCAAATTGTCTGTTGCATATCTTCGCTGTTTCTCATTAGATTGTTAAGCAGAGAGGAGAATTAAAAGCGAGAGAGATAAACTGGGCAAGCTCGGAGATATGACAAAGCGAAACTTCAACGAGTTTTCAAAAAGCAACAGGCAAACAGGTACAGCATTCTTATCAGAGAAGAGGGGAAAGGAGTGGAAAAGGGGAAGGGGCGGGGAGATGTAGAAAGAGCAGCTAAAGGAGAAATACGATGCATAAAGAATGAAGACTATGATGAGCATTTTGACAGCCAGACACAACATGTTAATTGGACACAATGTGACAAAGGAGCCACGAACAGCAACAGTTTCTATAGTGTTTTTGATGTTTCAGGATAATGTAAGTTGGGCAAATAACTCTGATTATGCATGTAAATATGAACAACAAGAGGCCAACAACAACTACAAATCTGCATAAATTATTAAGTGTGAAAAAAGTCAAAGCAAACAAGCCAAGGAAGCACGTAAAATTTAAATTAAATGAAAAACAAATTTAAAATTCGTCAAATCTGCAGCATAAATAATTTCATGAATTGCTCTTGCCTGTCCATCCAACTTTCAGCTTCTTCTTCTGCTGCTTGGCAATCTCTGTCCGTATGCTGTCCGTCCGTCCGTATGTCCGTCTGTCCGTTGTTAAAACCGAAATTAATAAATACAAACTAACGACGACTAACTATGAATAATAAATAACTATATGCCAAATCCCGAATTTGTGCAAAGTGCAGAACAAATAAAATGCAAATTGCAAAAACTGAAAATGCGGAAAAGTGGAAAAGTGAAAAAGCCAGACAGAGAGAGAGAGAGAGAGAGAGAGAGAGAGAGAATGGGGAACGGAGAACGAAGAATTGAAACGCGCCAAAATGCAATAAAATAGAAAATGACAAAATGACAAATTGTGTGTAGCCAAAGGACAAAGTTTATTTAAGCGATTTGTTAGCTTAGTTTGCTTTGTTTCGCTTTTATTCACTTCCCCTCTTTTTTCCCGCTTTTAATTATATTTTCAAAATGCAATCAAATGCACCCAAAAAAAAAAGAAAACAAATAGGGAAAACTGAAAGCAATTCAGGTGCGTTTATTAATTTGAAAGCGCGCAGTGGCAAAAGCTCACGAATTAAAACGTACAATTTAATAAAGTAATATGCAATAACAGAGCACACTCCTGGCATACGGCTAATCAAATGCATAACAATATTGCTTTTGTTTCCTCGCCGCGATTTTACAAGTTTTACACTTGTAGAATAAACTGTACAAGCTGCAGAAACTACAGTTTCAACTACGCAGATTTCACAAAAGTTGCAATTGTAATGTAACAAAAGCGAGCAATGCGTGTTTAAATGCAACTGACAGAGCTTAAACAGAAATATATTAATTGTATAACAGTTGTATAACAGTTGTATACCAGTTGTATAACAGTTGTATTACAGTCGTATATTTGTTGTATAACTTTGTATAGGTTCAACACATATTACTAACTCTACAAATAAATAATCGATGTCAAACAACTGCAAGTTTCAAGCTCGTAAGCTGTATAACAGTTCTGTATAACAGTAAAAGCACAGCATTTTCTTATGCAACGACTGCAATGTCTGATATTAGTTGCTAACAATGCATTATAACATTGCAATCGGGACAATTCGTGCGCTAAAATGCTATATAACAGTTTGTGTAACAGCTGATGTACTTGCGTTAACTGTAATATCTTTAGTAAAAGGCTGTATTGGCAATAAAACATGATTCTTCTGTCAAGCAACTGCTGTTGCAAATTTAAAAGTTGTATAACAAATTGTATAACAGTCAAACCTCAGCCTGTATACATGTTTGAACTGTAATATCTTTATTGTCGTATAGCTGTTTGTATAACAGTTTGAACATACATGCAAGCATGTACTGTAATATCGTCATTCGTAAATGTCTAGATAATATAACAGATATTTGCTAGAGAGCAACTGCTATTGCAAGTTATAAAACTGTATAACAGTTAGTATAATAGTTGAAAAACAGCCTGAACAAACAACATAAGCTTCAATGTGTGTATTTGTGTCAAATTGCCAGCTAACATACTGTATAACAGTCTGTATATTAGTTATAAAACAGTCTGCAAAACTGCAGGAGCCGTAATGTCTGCTATAATCTAACAGCTATAGATTATAACATGCAATTTCTGTCAAGTTGCCAGTTAAAAAACTGTATAACAGTCTGTATAACAGTTGCAAAATATGTGTATTATGTGTGTGTCATGAGTGTTTGCTACTTTAAGCGATTGCCATTAACAATCCAGCTATGTTTGTGTATTTATTGGCCAGTGTTATACTGTTATACAACATTAAGATAATTGCCAATTAATCAGTTGAACAAATTGCTGCTTAATTATAAACTAAAACCATTAAATACGGCACTCTGTAAATAACTATAATCTGCTTAGGCTTAATGGGAGGTGTTTATTTTTTTATACTTTCTCTCTCTCTCTCTCTCTCTCTTTTTTACCCTTTGGTAACTTACAAATTAGTATCCCATTAGGACTACTTTTTATAACAGATTTTTCATTTTTAATATGTCTCACTCTCTCCCTCTCTCTCGTTTTTCTCTCTTTGGAAGACTTTTTCGGTTTGATATTAATGTACAGCGGCAGCAATTAGGTTTAAATGGTTTTTAAATGCATTTTGATTGTAGGTAATTGAGCGGGCCGACCTATCAGAGCCGACCTATGCGTGCCGCGCCATGCCAATTTATGGCCATCCGCCATTTTGGCGCTGTCCACTTGTTACATGCGCAAATAATTTGATGCCGTTGGCTGTCAGCTGAGTGCGGTCCACTCGATTTTTTTGCACTTTAATTGAAAATAAATTAAATTTTCAAACGCGAGAGGGAAATTTCTTTTTATTATTACATAGGGAATTAAGCTATATACAGACATGTGTGTGCTTGTGTAAGTGTGTGTGAGCTGGCTTTTTTTTGCCATATTTAATTTGTGGCGTTAAATTCAAATAATCAAATAGCAGTAAATAAAATATATATTAAATAAAATTAAAACAGCATACAAAAAACCAAAAAAAAATCGTATAAAGAGACGCTTTAAATTTATGGGTTGTGGGCAGAGAGCAAAAGTGAAAAACCAGAAGAAAATTAATAATAATTCATAATAATCCAAATGAAATGAGAATGTAATAAAGTTTTTTAAGCTTACAATTGTGTCAAAACTGTCATACTTAAACAAATATACATACCTAGCTAATAAACAATGCGAGAAATAAAAAAAATGCCAAATGCAAACCAGAAATATTTAAACATAAGTTCATGTAATTACAATTAAGCACTCACATAAATATGTATGTATATCAAGCGAAGAACAACAAATTAACGGCAAAGTAATTAAGTTTAAATATGAATATTACAAAAATAAAAAAACAAAAAAAAAAAAACAAATGACAAGAAATAATTGATGGCATAACGCTAGCTTCGGTCCAACGAAGATTTCATACCCTTGCAGCCTATGGAAGTTGTCAAAAAAATTAAGGCGAAATTAATTGTAAACAATTAAATTAAGATTCCATGCGCGTTGTTCCTATAGCAAATCAGCAGCAGAAGTAAGGAGTGAGTGAGAAAGAGACAGAGAGACAGAACTAGAGATTAGAGATAAAGATCGAAGAGATGTATGTATAACCAATCTAAGTAAACTTTAGAACAAAAGAACTATCAATAGTACTATCCATACGGGCTGGATATCGAGTCTGCAGCAAACTGGTTTGGAATAATAAATAATTTTAATACAAAAAAAAAATATTACTGCTAACCAACGATAACATCGATAGTACTATCGATAATTGTGCAATTTAAAGGAGAACAAAAGTTTCAAGAAGATATGTTGAGGAAACTAGGAAAGCGGAGCTTAACGCTTATAATTTTCTAGATTTAAATTTATAATTTGGTCAGTCAAACGGTGAAGAGCTTTTAATTAAAAAATTATGTGCTTAAATAATTAAAACAGATTTTTAAAAAATAAATTTGTATGCGTTTTGTTACTTCATATATTATTAAAGTTGATATGGACAATTAATAGCAAAATTTTGTAAAGCAAAAAAGGCAGTTCTGAATTGCGGTTTCGATGATATATTTATTTTTGTTAGAAATTAAAGATAAATATCTTTACAACTCTCCTTCTCTTTCTCTTTGTATTTCTCTCTCTCTCTCTCTCTCTCTCTCTATCTCTGTCTCTATCGGCCGCTCTCCTTTCATACGAAATAAGCAGATCTGATAAGTCCCTTACTGCAAGGGTATTTAGTACTTACACTTAATTATAATAATCACGCTCAAAAAAAAAAAAAAAACAAAAAACAAAAAACAATACAAATACCTAACAAAAAATGTGTTTTTTTTTTAATTCCTAGCTAAATAAGTTGAACTTTAGCATATAGGTCAGAAGGGTTAAAAAACAAGTCAAACTATAATAAAACGAAAGTCAAACTAACAAAAAAAAAAATAAAAATAAAAATTAATTGACTCGCGATTAAAATAAGCATAGTAAATGTACTTTTAGTCTATAACTATACAAACTATATACGAGAGTAAATGTTAATAATAAACTGCAGTTAAGCACACACACACACGCACAACTATCTGTGTAAGTGTGTGTGTGTGTGTTTTTCTCTGTGTATCTGTATATTTTATGTGTATGAGAACAACATGAAACTAATTGAACGTAAAACAAAACCCAAAAGGGCAAGTAATACATACTAAAAAATATATACTATACACACCATATATGTAAACTTATATATGTATATCTGATATATATATATATATATACAAAAATATATATCTACCAAATAAATACATCATGAAATTTAGTCAAACATCCGAATCAAAATGCGTGTTTTATTTGCCATTTAATGCGTTTCATGTTTCTGTTCCTGTTGCTGTTTCTACTGCGGCTTTTGGGACCCACAACGTGATTTTCTACAACACTCAGAAAATTAAGTGCAAACGGAAAACCTGTCAATATTGTATCACTAATATCTTCGGTGTTTATTAACCGATTTCAATGCGCTTTTCAGAGTATATGAGTATTTGATTAGAGAGTGTATACTCCGAATAATAACTATTGATGTTGAATATTACGCTTGTAATTCGATTTTTTTCAATAAGGGCGTAGATGGGGCGTAACTTTCAATGTTTTGAAATAAACCTGATGGTTGTTTAAGGTATTATAGATTGCGAGATCTACGCGTTCAGATGGACATTGCTAGATTGATTAAAATGGAGTATCGAATCGAATCGTATCTTATTTTAATAGTAAAAAAAAAAACGTTTGAACGTTGTTTACTATCGTATTTTATTTTAATAGTAAAATTAAGTTCAAATCGTAGCTTATTTTAATTTAAAGCTTTTTGAAAAAGAAATACAAATTTGAGAAATGTGCCTTGGATCATTTCTGTCTCACTCATCTTTCGACTACGGAAATTCTAAATTCGATTACGAAAACTCTTGAATTTTCTCTCAGTGCAGAGAATCTCTATTCAGCTAATACACGAGTTCAGCTGGACAACATGCTGGTAACAAGCCAACAGTTGGGAATACACGTTGAAGCATGCTCTATTTATACACAGATCTATTTATACCCTGGCTTTTCACTTGGCATCTATTTATGAGCCAAAAGCATCGGGACACTTGAAAGTAGTCATTGGAAATATACCGAACATCATGGTATTTAGGTGCTATTCACTTGGGTGCATCGAGTTCGTAATTGAAGTGATTAAAAGCACTCGTAAGTTGTAAGCACTTGTTCGAACTGTTTAAACTTTAAACGATGGCTCTTAATGCATATTTGATGAAACAAATTTCTATAAAAATGCTTCAGCCACTTTATTTTTATTGGAAAGTTTTGCTCTGCTTTAGTTCAATTAAATTTGATGTAGAAAATGTTTTAATTCACTTTGTATTTAATTTCAATTATTTAAGCTATTTTTCGCATTTTGTCTAAGTAATGTTATCAAGCTAATGAAAATTATTGAATCACTTTGAAACTTGCACTTTTTAAATGTATTTTTTTTTTGAGTTTATTTTTTATTATCTATTTATATTATTATATTTAGGAAATAAACGAAGTAATATATTTATTTTATTTTTTTAATTTTTTAATTCCAGTTTCAGCATACTTCAGGTTTATACTTTAAACAGTGTTGAATATTTTATTGAATACTTTATAGAATTGTTGAAATTCAGCCACTCATTAGATGCACATAACCAAAATGATATTTAGAGCTTTAATTCAAGTAATTTGAAATGCATTCAACTACTTAGCAAACGCTTTAAAACGCTTCAAATTGCTGTCAACTTGTGAATTCATTTATTGGCACTTGATACGTTGTTCACAGTGAATTTACCAATTTGCATTAAGTCCGGTATCAGTAATAATAATAAATAATTGTTTGCAGCTTGATTTGATATGTTTATAATACTTATAATACCTTGCAGTGCGTGCATATGCATAAAATCAATTAACGCTTTAATTGGCATGCAAAATATAATTCTATTAATATCAGTGCAATTAATTTGCCAAACAGAAACAACTAAAAAAACAATAAAATAAAAAACTTAAAAGATTAACATGATTTCTCACTCTGTTGCACTTTGGTATCGCAGTGTTTTTAAACTCACTTTTTATTCAGTTTTATTACAATATTATTATTATATTTCATTTTATCCCGCTCATCATCTTATCAGTGTGTTTGCATTTAATTTGTAACAAACAATTTACGTTCAATTTATGTAGAGACTGTCATTTTATTGGAAAACATTATTATTGTCATTTGAGCCGGCACCGAAAGAGCATCGAGGGTGTGTTCAGTTTGTGGAATAAATAAGTAAAAATTGGAATTTAAATGGAATATATGATAGTAAGACAAAAGTAAAAGATAAGCAGTTTAAGTATCAGTCGAAGTAAAAATAAATGTAAGAATATATTATAAATTAGAAGGTAGAAGTAGAAAAAGAAATATTAAAAAAAGTAGACATAGAAGTAGAAGAAGAAATATAAGTAAAAGATTAAGAGGTGGTTAAAAGAAAATCTGATATAGAAATGAAAGAAGATACAAAAGTGGAAAAAAGAAAATGGAAGTAAAAGTAGAAAATAGCTAGATGAAGTAAAAGTCGCGATCGAAGAGGAGAAGTTGATGTGAAAGACAAATTCGAGGTAGAAGAAGGTGAAGAAATAGAAAGAAAATCAGCTAAAGAAAATTATAAGTGAAAATACAAGATGAAGTGAAAGAAGAAGACGATGTTGAAGAAAAAGTAAAAGACTCAGTAGATGTAGTAGAGAGAGACGTACCAGAAGTAAAATGGTGATAATAGGATAATAGGTAGTCAAAATTAGGTCGTAATTTTAACTCTATTTAAATTCATAGTAAACCCACAAACTCATCGTATTTTTTTGGACATAATCTATTATATTTGGCTGCTTATAACCATAATATTCAGTCATAATTCTCACCTATTAGGCGAAAATAAATTCAAAAAGATCTTTCTTCTTATTTAGCTGAAAAAGCTTAGAAGCAATACTTTGGATATTAAAATTTAAAATCATATCGATTCGCTTTTTTAATGCAGAATTTCTATTTCTGCCTGACTGAATTTCCATTCTCAGTTGTTTACATAAGTTGGAGTTTAGGGCCAGCTGCAGTCGAGCACACTCGACTCTTGGCTGCACAGTTGGTCGTCAATGCTGATGACATTTTCAAAATGATATGCGCTGGTGTGAGTGTGCATATATGCTAGACTTGTTTGTATGTATGTATCTGTATGTCCCTTTATGTCTTTATCAAGTAGATGTGCTTTTTTTTTTGGCTAAAGCAATTAAATTTGCCTCTGTGTGCTTGGCAGGCGACATAAAAGCGAAATAAGATTTCTCAATGAAATGTTTGAATGTTGTTTTGTGACGGGTAAATGAAACATCAAATGCTGCTGGGGAGACATCCAGGAGGATGTTGCTTCTGTCACACACTGGCACACAGATGTAAATTGCCATGGAGGACATAAATATTGTCGCACATCAATAAAAATTGCCTTCGATTTCAATTTGGGGCATTTCTAATGGAATTGTCAGGTGAGTTGCAGCTACAGTTACCGTTAGGACTGAGATAATTAAGCCATGCGAGCTGTAAATGTCGTCATTATTTCCATGCCAGACCTACGCAAAGTTCGATATGTGGAAAATGCAATAACGGTTAATGTCAAGAAGCAGATACGGCCCATAAGTGAGTTTAAATTTGGCTGAAAGAGCATGAGGCTCCATATTTGAGAGGCTTCTTCGAGCCCCATATTTATTTTTGTGCGTGCATTAAAACCTTTTTTAGTATTTAAATATATCAATTTATGTATTTATTCGAAATATATTTATTTATATTTATTTATATATATCTTTATATTTATTTGAATTATATTAATATATATTTATGTATATATCTTTTTAAATATATCATTTAATATATATATTTTGCTATTATTTGATTTATTTTCTTTTTCTTTAAGTTTGATTTCATATTTTAATCTAATTCTGTTCCCCAGATTTTCTTTTCTTATTTTTTTAATTTTTTCAAATTAAATGTTATGTATTTTAAATTTAATTTGAATAAGTCTTAATATTAATTTGTAATAATTTTTTTTTGTCCGACTGGTCTTAGTCGACACTTGAAATAAATAAATAAATAAAATAAAAAATATATTTACATATACCTTTAATTATTTCAAAATATTTTCCCATACTCTATCTTAAAGTATCCACCGGATTATCAATTCTTTCGAATTTTCTTTTGCCATTTTCTATATAAATCTATGTAAATAAATTCTATTACAAATTGATCCTCATCTTCCTGTATCCTATATAATAAAAGAGGATTTCACGTCTTTTATATCTGCTAATATTTATTTACATATCATTTCCGAAATCTATTTTTCTACACTATTCGATTTTCATATTTTCTCCATTGCTCATTTTTATATTACTTCGTATATCTTTCTCTGTCTATCTATTCCTATATCATTTTTCCCTCCACATGGCATGAAGTAACTTTCCACTTAAAACCCCATCATAAATCGGAGTTTCCACTAAACGCCATCTTGTTGGCAAATTGTAGTAAATCATGTGCATCATCAGAGCATGGCGATAGGGCCATATTTTAAAGTTAGTCGCTCTATAAACTGCCAGATTAGCTGCAAGTTTATCATAAGCTCCGAAATTATGTTTTAAGCACAAGGCAGAAACATATGTTGAGGCACGCAGATACGCAGATACGCAGATACATAGACTTTTGTCCCTAAAAAGATGAACCCGCAATTTATGATGGAATTTTAAAAAAATAACAAAAACCGAAAACCGAAAACAGAAAACCGAAAACAGACAGTGAAAGTGAAGAGGAACTAAAGAGAAATGAGCATCGAAGAAAGGGGAATGCAAAGGCAAAGGCAAAAGCTGAAGGCAAAGAAAAGCAGGAAAGTCATCGAGGCAATAAATTCGCTTTAAATGCTCTTTGTTCGAGTCATTAAAATCGCATTTGGAACTCGGTTAACTGACTTGGGGGCTCACAAGACACGCACACATACGCATATCTCTCTCTCTCTCTCTCCCGCTCTCTCTCCCTTTCACACACACGTAGTATTTGATGGAGATGCGGTCGCTCGCTCAGTGTTGCCCTTTTTTGGGGTTTTTATCAAAAAGCAAACAAAGATTATTTACAAGCAAAAATTGCAGAAATTAAAGTTGACGTTTCAATAATTTTTAAAAATATAAATAAACCAGCCAAATTTATAATATATTCATTTAAATTACTCCTAAAAATATTAATTTCATATACAAATTTAAATAAAAATTAAATGCATTTAAAAATTTTTTGCACTTTTTTTTGCACACATTTTTGCAAAATCTAAAAAAAAGGCAAAGTAAACCAAGCTATTTAAAAAAGTCTGCATAGCCTGTTTTGACGGGAAAAAAGCGTATTTGGCAGCTCTGCTTGTAATGTTGATGATGACGCTGACGCCGTCGCCGTCGCTGTCGCCGTCGCTGTCTCTGCCGGCGTCAGCTGCGTCAGTGGCAATGGCAGTTCGACATTAACGTTGAATGTTATTCGTTGTCAACACACTTGACATATAATTTGATTACGTATACGCATTTTATTAACTCATTTTTAGCGTGCGAACGGATAACGGCATATCGTCTCAGTCGCTGCCTCTGTCGCTGCCCCCGCTCCCCCGCCCCCTGCCGCGCCCACTACTCTGGCTGTTCATTACAACCGCTTCGATGTGCGTATGATAGACTCTCTCTCGCTTGAGCCCAACTGAGGGCGCTGCGAGAGGGGGCGGGGCAGCCTGTGTAACTGAGAAGCACTTCACATTAACGGTTACGTTGTTGCGCCTCATGTGTGTCTGTGTGCGTGTGTGTGCGTGTGTGTGTCACACCTTTCTCCTTCCCTTTTGCCTTGGCTTGATCAGCCTGTCCAGCCATGGTTCAATTACAAAAACAACAACAGACCAAGCTGATGGCTCGGCAGGCAGCAGCTACACTGCAACAAATTTTGCTATTACAGTATATGAACAGATAAAATATTAAATATTTATTTATTTTTTTATTTTTATTTATTTTATTTTATTAATTTTTTATTGTATTTATTATTTAAGAATACATTTTTATTTATTTGTCATTCGATTTTGTATATTTATATTGATTTGTTATTTATTTTTATTTGTTATTATTTGCTACTTGATTTTGTTGTTTTGTTTTATTAATTTCATAACTTTTTATTTATTATTTTATCATTTAACTGTATTATCATTATTTTCTATCAATTTCTTTTATATTAAATTCAACTTGTACAATGCTTATTTTTTTTAAGTTTCATATAAAAGTTTATTATTTATATATATTTATCGATATTTGAAATTGTTTTATGCTAATAGTTTATATTTGCTCTGCTTATTGCTTATTCAATATTAGCTATCAAAATTCGTATTGCCATTTGAAACATACTACGTAATTGCGCTCAGTGCAGCTGCTACGATTTTACAGGCAGGCAACTAATTTCTTTTTACAACTCTCTGTAACAGTTCTTAAGCTTTATAGGCACAGAAAAAAAAGACTTAAGCCCAACATGTGTGGGAGTGTCGTTGTGTGAGTGTGAGTGTGTTCAGTGTGTGTGTATGTGTGTATGTGTGTGTGTTTACATAGCCGCACAGCTGGCGCGCCGCATAGTCAAGCCAAGGCAGAATCAAGTCAAGCCAATATTGCAAAAGAGGCGACAACAACAACAAAGCTGCGTTTACTTAGTACAAGCTATCCTTAAACACACACACGAAGATACACACACACACACAGACACAGATACACATACACATACACAGATACAGATACAGATACAGAGTCAGTTGTTGGGCACAAAACTTATGCCATGCCGCATGGAGCCATTGAAAAGTCGTTAGCAAAACGTCAGGCAACAACAACAGCAACAACAACCGACAGATAAACAACAACAACAACAACAACAGCAACAAAAGTAGTAAGCAGAAGAATCAGACTAGGGAGAACAACAACAACAACAACTACAAGAACAATTCCTTATTTTGGGTAACTTTGGTACAGCTTTTGGGCTTGCGTTTGCCTTCAGTTTTCGGGTTCTTGGCCTGTTTTATTTCTTGCTTCTTTTGAATCCGAAACTCAAAACTTTGTTTTCTGGCATTTTGGGACTCTGCAGCTTGTTGTTGTTGTTGCTGTTGTTGTTGCTGTTGTTGTTGTGCCTTCGTTTTGGCCCGAAATCCTTCAAAACTATGCAAGCTGCTAAGTAGCGCCCGCTGCCCGCTCGCTGCCCGCTCAGCTCAAGTGACAAGATCCTGAATAGCAAAAACAAACAGTTGAGTAGCATTTGATTATCTGCACACATTATACGTAGTATATGTGCTGGGTAGATATTATTTATCGATAAATTATATGATATTTATGTGCTTTTATTAGTTGCAAATACTTTCAAAGTTTTCCCGCTGCGCCAAGAGCTTAGCTTAAGGCCGAGTGAACTAAGGCGCATATGGCCCCAATAAGTAGGCAACAGTTATTTGCAACGTTTTCCAGCAAAATATTTCGTTTAAATGAAGTATTTGTATGCGTGTATGGATTCAACACTTACCTTAATAATAATAATAATAATAATAATTATATATAAATTAAAAAAATATATAAAAGAAGCTAAAGCATCTACAAAATAATACTATACCATATCAAGTACAGGTTGTTAAGCTGCTTTTTTTTAACTGTTTATTTATTATTTATTGAATCCATCCTATCCTTAAATTAAATTTTACAATAACTTTTAAGATCTTATAAATAATTAAAATGTATTTTTCGTTTCGATTTTATTTATGATATTATAAGATTTATATAATATTTTATATAAATAAATATATAGAGTTATATGAAAACTATTATAAATTATTGGATTCGTAGCATTATAAAATAATGCAATAACAGTTTCATTCTTTGCTCGTTTCCACTTTAAAAAGATGTCAACGGAATGTTGAATGTTGCTGTTATTGTCTGTTTTATAATCTCGTTCATTTAATGGCCACTTCTTCGAAATACCAAAAATAGTTATTTATACTTGAGGCAGGGCAGCGTTATCGATAAACGATAAACTTCCGCCGATGTAAACGGTGCGCCAGCGGCAAGAAAGCAAGTTTTACTTTGAAAACTTTTCGCCCGGGTTCGGCTACAGCTGACTGAATTCCAATTGAAATTCTATTAGCAACCAGCTAATGTTGCCTGATAGCTGAATGAGGGACCCTCCTTCGTCCTTCATCCTTCCCCCTTCCTCCCTTCTCCTTTCCCCTTCCACAACCCTTAACCCTTGGTCTTTGAGCTGGAAGAAACAAGCGCCGTTTCGACCAATATTTTTAAGCCAAACAAATGGTTTGTTGCGCTGCTGCAGAACCGAATTAAAAGTACTGACCACATTACCAGCCCCCAAAGGGCTGTCCGAAGATGTCGCTGCAGTGCATTTCCGTTTCCGCTTGCCGCTGCAAAAGTGCAGCCATTTTGCGTACGCCCATAAATCTATTAAGACAATTTGGCGCTGGCAAAAAAACGCAATAGCAGCGCATGGAAGGCACAAAACTTTGCTAGAGTTTTGTGCGAGCTACGGCGGAGAGTGCGAAAGAGACAGCGACACTGTGCGAAAGAGAGAGAGAGGGAGAGCATTAAAGAGAGGGACAGAGGTGCAGCTTGATAGCAGGCCCTTGGCACCATTTTAAGGGGGGCTGGCACAGATTTAAAGCGCAGCTAGGCAAATAGCGTAGAAAAAAGCTGAGCTAAGGCACAACAAATACACACGCACGCACACAAACACACACACACGCACACACACACACTTAAATCGTGCTGGGCAAACAAAAAGTCAAGTTTTTTATCCTTGCCTTTTTTTAAGTACTGTCAAGGGTATCGCTATCTATAGATACAAATATGTATAAACGCGTATGTATATTTATACATATATGTCTGCATGTGTGTGTGTGTGTGTGTGTGTGTGTGTGTGTGTGTGGGTGATTATATGACAAGGTGCTGCTTGCACATGAATCCGCAAGAGTTTCCTTCTGAGTTTAATATTTTTTTTTTGAGCTTCTCATCCAACTGCTGATGGCTTGCCAAGCGCAAACACACGCAGCATACGCTCTGCATTTCTCTCTTCCTCTCTCTCTCTCTCTCTCTCTCTCTCTCTCTCTCTCTTGCTACATGTTTAGTGTCAACTTGGCGCGTTGCTCGTGCGCCTTCAAGATACTGTCATATTCTCGTTGACTGCCAGCCTCACGACGCTTCTGTCTCCTTCCCCTTTCCTCTCTCCTTCTTTCCCATCTTTCTCTCTCACCCCACTCTCTCAGCCCGCACCTGCTCTACGCCCCCTATCAAAATGCCACTGCATGCTGCCGCACTCTGCACTATGGGGCATTTGGAAAGTTTTTTTGGCATTAACTAATAACTCGAGAACGAAGCAAAAATTTTTAATTTGGTTTTTTGATTTGGGTTTATGGGATCAATAATAATTTATTTTAAAGAAGTAGGCGTGGTACCGCCCTTTTTAAGGGGTAAGGATACCAATATCCTGCACTTGCGAATCCTTTTTCAACAAAATTGCAAAATATATTGGTAGGTATAAAGCATACAAAAAATTTGTGTATTTCAAATTTTTAGTGCCACGCCTCTTTCCGCCTTCAAATCCTGTATAAATAAAAAAAAACGCTATAACTCCCACACTTTTAAACACGTAATCTTATTATTTTCGACATACATAGTTTAGAGCCATATAAATATTTGGTGAAAAATTCAACAAGATCGGTTGGTAAATAAAAGAGTTATTAAAAAAACAATTTTTTGAGTGTGCGCTGCCATACAATAACATACGTCACAGGTCCCATAGGGTAGAATTGCCAATCGAGAGGTTGCTTCCTAAAAAATGAAATTTCGTGACAAATCGCAGTTTCCGCATATTGAGACTGGATGCTATGGATTAGGAATTAATAACGCTACAACATGTATATAGTCACATATCTGCCATATCTGGCCAATTTTTTGTAGCTCTATTCAAAGTTAAACTTTCCTAAAAAAATATATACGTAAACATCACTTGCTAAATTTACATATTATCCGCTATACATGCACAAATTAAGTAACAAATTGGTATCAACATGTAGAAAACACCTCAATAATGAACATCCATTTCAAAAACCAATGGTAAATGACGTTTATTTCAAGAATTACGAACTTAAACTTGTACTACAAAACCAGAGCAAATGTAAACAAGTGACGACTGCTTGCAACAGCTGACTTTAACAGCTGTTATTTTAACAGTGGGCTGTTAAGTTAACATTTGCGGTATATTTCATAACAGTGTGACCAATTCTTAATACGATAACAGTAAAACATTGGTAATTTGCATACCTTCAAAAAATACATTAATGCCAAAAAAACTTTCCAAATGCCCCATAGTGCTCTGTAATAATCTATCAAAAATTGTACGCAAACAAAATGTGATTTGGCGCAGTCTAGGCTACCATACACTGAGAAAAATGCAAATAACATTGTCACAAAAATATAATAACATTCTAAACATCACATATTCATGCGCTGTAGTTAATTTTGTTTAAAACTCATTAATTTGCTAAGGCTAAAATCCATGATACAAATTGTTGCCTACTTACAAGGGCAATTATATTATTACTATTTTTGTTATTTATTTGATTTATTAAAAATGTAAAATTTTTTTTTTTCATGTTCTTTTAAAACTTTATTTAAAGTATCAAAAATGTGCTTTAGTTTAGCCACGCCCACTTCCGTAACTATTTCTGCTTATTGATTTAATTATTTTCATTAACTATTTAAAGCAATTAAGCTTATTACACTTCTCTTCGGTATTTTATTATTATTATTTGTAGTTTTGAGTTTTATTTTATTTTTTTTTTTTTTGTATTTTATGGAAACTTTTCTGTAAAATCAATATTTTATTTTGTTTTGATTAATACAAAATATAAATTTTATTTTATTTTCAAGAATTGTAGCGCCCATTTTTACACTGTACACATGCTCTTATATTCTTCTTACTTTTGCCATACTTTATATTCACCCAAGTGATTCGAGTACCCAAAGCAGCAGCAACTAACAGCGAGGCCGAGGGCGTGGCAGGGGCATTCGAGTTGCCTCTGCATAAATTTTCATTCGCTTTTCGCATCTGACAATTGCATGGGAAATATTAGCACCGCCATTTCACAAATCGCATTTGTTTGCCCCTGGCAAAGGAGAGTTATGTACGATGATATGCAACTAGTTACTCGGGTTACTCGGTTAGAAGTAATATATTTACTATATATGCAGGAGCAGAAGGATTATCGCTTTATAATCAACTCACATGTGAGTTACTCCTGCCGTTCCCACTTAATTCCCGCTTGATATATGACGCAAAAAATCTAAAAATTTATATGATTTTATGATTTTTGTTGTTGTTGCAAGTTTTGCTTTATCCTGACGCCAGACACATGGGAAAATTCATTTAAATTCTTAGCCATAAGTTAACAGCATTCGTAAACGTATTTATCTGCATTATGTCTCTTTGCCCCAACTAACTAATTTTCTAATGACTGTCCAGAAAGTGCTATAAACTTAACGGCTTAAAAGAGAGCTGTTATGTTATGTAATGTTATGTTATGTTATGTTGGGTTATGGTATGTTATGTTAGGTTATGTTAGGTTATGTTATGTTAGGTTAAGTTAGGTTATGTTAGGTTATGTTAGGTTATGTTAGGTTATGTTAGGTTATGGTAGGTTATGTTAGGTTATGTTAGGTTATGTTAGGTTATGTTAGGTTATGTTATGTAATGTTAGGTTATTTCAGGTTATGTTAGGTAATGTTAAGTTATGTTATGTTATGAATACCATTTTTATTTGCAATTATTGAATGCTAAACGTAGCAAGCAATATGTTCTACGTCCTAGTTGGAATATATTAATGTTCCAAATAAACTGAATTTTTTGTGCACTTTTTTGGGTATTTTCATCGTTTTTTGTTGATCAAAGTTGCAATTATCATGCCCAAGTTCACATGATGCACTTTTTGCGCAATAATGGCCAGGAGTCGTCTGTTCGGTTGGAAGGGGAATTCAGGAAACTTGCAAATAAGTTGGCTTGTTTTTATTTCATTTCGATTTGGTATTTGGTTTTTTATTTATCTTGTTATTATTATTGTTCTGTGTGCCTCAGGTTCAATATAGAAATTCGAACTCTGAAACAGTTTTTGAAATCGTTTTTGTTTGAAAGTTTATCTCTTGGCTCGTTGCAGCTGCAGCTGTCCCCTCGTTTTCCTTTTTCCTTTCCCCCTCGACCCATTGTCTAACCATCTAGTATCTATTTTTCTTTGCTACAATCTGTCGCCGAAAATCTCCTCAGTCCACAGTGGTCCGGCTTGTATGGAAGTATGCGACATAAATAGTTATGATTGAGATATCGTTATGAAATTTTCACCAAAAATCTATTAAAATATTTTTAGTTTGCCATAAAAAAATTGGCCACATCGGCCGACTAAATCCTATAGCTCCCATAGGAACGATCGGTGCAAATTTTTACATATGCCTCATTTTTCAAGATAACTTAACTTTAATATTAAAAAAATATTAAAAATAAAAAACTAATACACAATTCAAAAATAAAAACAACAGTCGGGCGCTCCCGACAATAAAAAACTGTTAGGTTAGGTTTTTAGCATGCGATATACACTCAATTTGGCCCAGTAGACCAAATTTTGATTGCATATCATCGCAGTTCCTTATCTGATCGTAAAACAATTTACACCGTTGATAGAGAATACTATGGGCTATGTATATGCCAAATTACAAATCAATCAGTTAAAAACTTTGGCTGCTGTATTTTTGTAAAATGCAGAAACTCAAAAACACAAAGATCGACATTCCGATAAAAATTTTGTGGCGCTGGGCAGCTCCCGGCAGCTGATTCTTTTTGTATTTTATTCTATTAATATTAACAAAGAATTGTTGTAAATATGATCATCGGACTCGATCGGACTCACAACTAAAAGTTTAAGGGAATGAACAGAAATAATACGAAAAACACTCACAAAAGGAGGCTTTAGATTTTGATTTGTTTTAGACGATATACGACAATATACAATGTGTTAAATATTTCAAATCATAGCCAATACCTATACAAACAATATCGATTTTAATAAAAATTTATTGTTACTTTAAATTTTAAAATTCTTGTACTGTAAATGTTGGCGTCACTTCAAAACAGAACACAACTCAATGAATAGAGTCACACGTAGTCTAACTTTGGCGGATTTTTTTACAAAGAGCGAACGGTCACACTACAAAATAACCATTGTTTCGTAAAGATAATTTATTTAAGAGGTGATTGGCATTGTTAAAAACTTAACATTTTGATTTCGTTTTTTTTATTTTTGTCGTATGGGCGGACCACTGTGCAGTCCCAGCACCAGGCCAACATTACTTCAGCGCACAGTGTGACAAAATCACAAACCTCAATCAAATTTTACCAGCTTCAATCATGTAGACGATCTCCGATAAATTGGCTATTTGAGTCCAAAGGGATTATCCCTAGAATCTAAATTTTTCGACCAAATGCTGTCATGTTTGGTTGTTTCTATATCATTTTGCAACGCGATTTTTTAGACCATCATTTCTTACGATATAAAACAAAAATTTTTTCATCAAAATCATATTTTTTAAGGGCTTAAGATGGTCGAAAAAATTTTAAATCTTTTTTTCTTCGATGTATGACTCAAATTTAATTTTGATCTCGAATAATAAAAAAAAAACCACACCGCTGGAAAATTGATTGAGTTTTGGTGAAACGATGCGCAATTAACATTCAAAAAAAGGTTTTTTAGACCTTTTACTTTGAAAAAGGAGGCGTGGCAACCCCACGAAGTATATACATTCTTGATCAGAACGACGAGCTGAGTCGATCCAGCGATGTCTGTCCGTCCGTATAAACACCTTGATCACAGCCATTAGAACTATTTTTGTCGCATTCTGTAACAATAGACCACTGTGCAGGGTGTGCTTCCTATTTCTTGACAAAGTTTAAAATCAAACAGAACTTTGGCCCACATACGACTACGCCATGCAGTTATCGGCATCGCCTTGTACTTGTCTTTGTCTCTGTCATTTTCTCTGTCTTTGTCTCTGCCTCTCTCTCTCTGTCTCCGTCTCCTTCTTTGCATATGTTCGTCTAGTTTGCCTATCTTATCGCCTGTTCTGTGCATCTCTGTGGCGTTTTATGCCATTGCCTCTGCTCATATTCGGTGGGTGCGGCTGGCGCTTCGTTTGTTGCCTCCAATTGTCCTTGGCTTTGGCTCTGTCATCGCCCAACTTCAGCTCCATTCAACGCTGGTTTCCTTTTGCTTTCACCGTTCGACAACATGGCCTACAACCTCGCCAAACAACGTCAACACCCATCAAGAGCATAAGAAATTGCAACGGCTTTCACAGTGGGCTAAGGCAGAGGCGAAGGCAAAGGCACAGGTGAGGGCAATAACGGAGTTAAAACAGCATTCTACTCAAAGATTTCACACACAGTGCGTTAGTCACGACTGCCAGACACTCTAGAGAAAATTTTGAAGAAGGGGAGGTATGCAAAATCTAAAACAAACTCGTGCTGCTCGTAAAATAGGAGAACCTAAATCCCGAATACGGTGTCTCTAGCTCTTATAGTAATGCTGAGATCTAGGTGTTCATACAGACGGACAGACTGACGAACAGACGGACGGACGGACGTTCATGGCTATATCGACTCGGCTTGTCGTCCTGATCAAGAATATATATACTTTATGAGGCGTGGCCACCTCCTTTTGAGTGTTACACACATTTCCTTTTCGCCCAAAGTTAATAGACCCTTTTTACTTTTTTAAAGTAAAGGGTCTAAAAAGAAGCAAAGAATATGCGTTAATTAATATTATCACTAATTTCGATAATTTCCATATCAGCGGTAAAAACAAACAAAAAAGCCATCACTATTTCATTGACATTTGAAATGTTTACGCACTGACGATTTTAAATGAAAAATCTCATTTCACATTTGTTGCCTGCAGCATACACAACAATATAGTCGAAAAAATCATAGAGAAATCAAATTATCAAAAAATAAAAATTGTACGTAAGTTTTAAGTATTTTGAAATTCAATAATAATAATAATATTGGAATTCGGTTTTAATTGAATTGATCCATGCAGGGGGGACGACAGTGCATATAGGTTACCAAACAACGCATCGGCTGATTGATAGCTCCAAAGCATTTGCATTTTATTCTGACATCCACTGCATTGCGTAAGATAATACAAACGAGCCGACATGAAAAGTACTCCATAAAATAGATAGGTTACAAGCACAATCGCAAGATTAATAATAAATCTATATTTATATGGAAAGTCATACGGAAAACCAAGCTTACGAATGATATTCATTTGACCAGCAGCTACTCTTAAACATTCTTTGGCTGTCCCAACCATACACCAATACGATCATTGATTACGGAAATGTTTTACATCAGGATGGGTATATTGAAGAAGCCTCGAGATTCGGACTTGTCGGACTAAGGACTTCTCGTCGTCGAACTGTGCGTTGAAAGGTAAATATCCTGTTACAACAAAGATGGATTTAACCACAAAGACTTATATTCCACTTAAAGATTCCAATAAAAAGGCTGTTTCTACACCTCATCAGATTCGAAATCGTCTGGAAGTGACTCCGAAGATAATGACTCCGAAGAGCATCTAGCTATTACTATTACCATGAAGTCTTAAGAAGACCTTATGCTTTAAGAACTGTTACAAATAGCAGAATTGGAGTGCACGACTGTCGATCAGCCTATAGAATCTGGTTTGTCTAGGACTGTATTTAGAAGCTTCGAAAATGGTTCAGCATATGCGGAATCGTCTAGAAATATAAATAAATATAAATAATTTAAATCAAAATAAAGTTAATATAAAACAAATATAAATACAGAGTTGTTCAGTAGTTACATGATTTGATAGTAGGATACTTATCTTAAGAGAGACTTTACGATGAATCCGAATATGTTAAATCATTTTCGAAATCTCTTAACTTCGTCCTATACGAATCAGATTTCATATGCTAATTTGCAGTCTTGCATATCTTTGTATCCATAGCTTGCTTTTATCACTGTGCTTGAAAGGAGTCGAAGAAGACACACGAATGATGAGACAAAAGACAACTGCAATTTGTGGCTTAGTCTGGAAACATTTTGGCTATATCCAAACCACCGTCGAACCCCCTTTCGGCGACCCCCTTCGCCCACGCAGACTCCTCAGTGCATTGTGGAGTGACCAAATCCTATAGAAATTGCATTTGTGGCTGCAATTTGAATTGAAATTGCAACAGCAATCCCTTGCATCAGCTCCCACTCTCTCTCTCTTTCTCTCTCTCTCTCTCTCTCTTTCTTTCTCCCTCTCTCTTGCGTTTCTTCTCTGTTGCTCAGACACCAAAGCATGTGCCATTTTGGTATTTTTGCTCAAAAAAGTTTTCTCATCGTCGTTGACTCGAACTCGCTGCGTTTTTATACCCTGTAATCATTGAAAATGCGTAAAAACAGGCTTAATGACTTCGGATGAGTGTATGTAACTAACAAAAGAAGGCGTGGCAGACCTCACAAAGTATATAGTATATTCCTGATCCAGACAACGGGCTAAGTCGATTTAGCTTTGTCTGTCGGTCCGTCCGTTTGCCAGGATGAAAGCTAAAATTCCAGACGCTATAAGCGCTAATGCAGCCATTTTCGGAATGTGGATAGGTTATACCATACGCTCATACCAGATCAAGTTAATTTAAAACCTTGAATGCCACGCCCAATTTATTCGTTTCCATTTTATTTATTTATCTTACAAATCGCATAAAAATCGTTTCAAAAACACAGAAGATGTAAGGGAAGCAGTATTGCAAGCTTTGATAGGGCGGTTATTAAAACATGGCACTGACAAAAAGTAAAAAACATTGCTGCTGTGCTTCGAATTATATTTTATTTCAAAATATAGGGCACAGGGTATGCTACAGTCGGGCGTATACCACTGATCGGCTCGGCCCATGCTGGTCTTCTTTTTTCCGCAGTTGTCCATTGGCCTGGCATTTCGATTTATACGCAAAGCGAACCCAAAGGATGAGCAAAATAAAAAGAGAGAGAGAGAGAGAGAGAAAGTTGGAGAGAGAGAGAGAGAGAGAGAGAAGGAGCGAGAGATTGGATAAAAGAAAGCGGGAGTTTTAGGGCTAGCCAGAAGCAAAGCGCAGCTCGTTTATCAAAGCCAACGCTTTGAATTTCTGAAATGTCCTTTCCGGCAAAAATGGCGGAGAGCGAGAGAGAGCAAGCGAGAGCGAGAGAGCGCGAGGCAGAGACAAAGAGAGCGCGAGAGAGGCTTCGGTTACGGTTTCGGGTGGCAGGAAATGTATTTGCTGCAAATTACGTTTGCTGCCGGCCATTGTCCCTGCTCCACCTCGATCTGCAGCGCGGACAAGACAAATAGATTAGGCCCGTCCACTGACAGCAGCTGCAGTCAGGAGCATCCAGAAGTATCTTGGCCCAATTACAGGGTGCGCAGGGCGGTCAGGAAGGGGCGGGGCGCGACGGAACATTTAATGATGACAGTTTCTGGCTGCAATTAGTTGGCTCCGCGTCCAAGAAGTGCAGAAACTGTTGCATTTGGTCTTTTTGGGCTGCAGCAATTGGGGTAGTTCCCATGCATAGATACCCTGTAGATGGCCAGACAGTCATATAGACTACCTATAATTACCAGAGAGCGAGGTTTCTATGTTTAAGGTTTGATAATCCCCCCACGTTACCAACATTGCCTTTAAAATCTACATTTTTCGACCAAATGTTGTTTGGTTTTTTCTGCATAATTAAAGGAAATCGACTTAAAACAAAATTTGTTTATGCTACAACTCCATATTTTAAGTCTTAACATTTTCGAAAATAATTCGAAAATTTTGAACATTGATTAGATACTTCTATTTTAATTTTGAACTCAAATAAATTGGAAAAATCCACACCGCTTGAAAATCGGTTGAGTTTTGGTAAAGCTATGCGCATTCAAAGTTTCACAAATAGGGCTTTTTTTCGTTCAAGGAGTGATAATCCCCCCAATATCTAAATTTTTCGGTTTTTGATTTATTAAGCTAAAAGCATAACTTAAATGTTTACAGCAAATATTGCTCGTGTTTTGACTTGTTGATTGAACAGCACACTCGACTGTAGCTCTTTGAATTTGCTGTATTGTTTAAAAAAAAATGTATTTAAAAAAATGTTTTGTCTCTTTGTGAAACGTCAAACGCATGAAAAATGCGAGCAAAAAGAAAATAATAACAAGAGTGTATTGTAACAATAGCAACAGTTACGGTTACAGCAACAGCTACACAGCGAGAAAAATATTGTTTCAAAATAAGGCTGAACCTAACTTAATGTTTGGATTTGCAATCTATACGAAAAATTCTGCTGTACGGACGAATGTCTTACAATAAGAATAAAAATCACTAAAATATAATATTTAACAAATAAAAAAAAAATGAAAAAAATAATTTTGGGCGCTAAAATTTAAAATTGTTTAATTAAAAAAAAAATATATTATAATAATATAATAATTGAATAACATAAAAAGGTAAATTTAAATCTTGTTTAAATGTGAAAATAATCAAAATACTAAAATAATAATAGAGAAATTATTAAACAATAATAAATAAAAAATAAGATATAATTTTTAAATATAATTTTTTTATTATAATTTTTTTACTTATTTTTTTGTACATGATTTTGGATCCTAGTGAGATGTCATGTTTGAAATATGTATGGATTTCTTAGTGTTTTCTCTCAGTGTACAGCCATGTACAGTTGCTGTTACAGTTTCTGCAAATCTAGCAGCAACAACAGCAACAGCAACAGCTGCAACAACAACCACAATGCCAGACACACACGTTTTAAATAATAAAATTGGCGCGTGCAAAATAAAAGGCAGAGATGGAAAAAAAAAACAAAAAAAAAACAAACAAAGGCATAAAAATAATGGCAATTTCTCTTTGTGTATGCTTGTGTGTATCTTTTAATGCCCTGCATCAAAGCCAGGCCATGTCACTTTATCACTTTGTTTGCTAAGCGAAATGCGCTTCTTTTTGCCGCTGCTCTTCGCACTTTGCTCCACTGTGGTTAGCAGCAGCTCTACCTGGTATAAGCCAGGTAATGCCAGGGGGTTAACATTCAGTGGGAACCCATTAAAAATACTTGTAAACAGCTGGTAGAACATTATGTTCTCAACTATAGTTTGCCTTAAAGGTTTGTGAGGCTGAGTAAATAGATAAATTTTTATAACATAATTTATAATAAATAAATATATTAATATAAAAAAATATAAATATGTATATAATATAAACAAAGCTAGTAGTAATAGTATAATTATACTAAATATTAGTAATTAAACTGGTAAAAATTAAAGCCGTTTTGTTACCTTTAATTCTATGTAAAGAAACAAATTTTAAATTTTAAATCAAATATACAATAAAGTTAAATTAATTTTTTTTGCAATAGATATTCATAATAATTTGTTTTTTTCATAAATTACATTTGTATTATGGGGCAGTTTTGTTATTTCAATTTTTTTTTAAATTATTATTTTAATTATTTATCAGTACTTTATTAGGTCAGTTTAGTTTAAAAAAAAATAGTTTTAAATATTTTTTGAATAATTTGGAAAATGTGTTTGGATAATAACGCTTTTTATAATAAACTTTATTTTATTAATAATTACATGTAATATATATTTTGTAATCCCTTCTTGGGGCTTAAAGTAATTCAAGTGCTTGCGGTTTGCCCCACTGTGCTTACTTATTGGCTGAGTTTGTGCTTCGAGTGCATTGACAAGTCGTATTGCTTCCATTTTGTATGCCCTTGTATTGACTGAGTGGCTGGCAAGCTGATCTATGAGCCCCGATGTCCATTACAAGTGCCAGCTGAAGGGGCGTGAGAGGGGGAGGGGGGCTGGAGTGTGCGAGAGAGAGGGGAGACGCGCACATATGTCACCGCTGCACATTTATGGATATTAATTTTCATGCAACACTCGCAATTGATGGGCATAATTGTTTATTGCCTGTGCTGCAGCTCGGGCTAACTGTTCATCGGTTGCTCTGAATGGATGATTGGGCCATTAAAGTACTGGCCAAAATCGAATTTAAACAAACGGCAAACAGAGAAACAGACAGAGAAAGAGGGAGCGAGAGAGAGAGATAGAGAGAGGCAATACTTAAATGTATCAATAAAACAAGTTAATTATCTCAGCGCCATTGAGGCAAAACTGACAATTTGTTCGCCATGTTTTTAATGAAGCTATTGCCATTTGCAGTGCAAATATTTTATGCATTTGTGCGATATGCCATAAATGTCACGCGCGAACCGCAATCAAAGGGGGGTGGGGGCACATTATTAACCACTGAACACGGAATATGGTCACACCGAAATCAAAGGAAATGTTTCCGATGTGCGCGCATTTTGGCATGCGTACAAATAATATTAATGGGTAAATTTTTATTAAAAACGGTAACACTGAATTTGTTAAAAACATGCAAATATTGCTCCATGCTCAATTCTAAAATGGTCACACTGGCAATTAAATCGCCACGTATGCTTTTAGTGGTACATCAAACGCCATAACCGCGCTTTTTATGTAATTCCAAGATATTATTACTCACACTAAAGTCGAAAACAAACTATACATTGTGAAAAAACATAAAAATTATGATTAATTTTATTGATGTTAATTATTTGAAATTTCCCCAGCATAAACGGTCGCACTTTAATCCCTTCAATCGCATTCGTGTCACGACAGTGCCCGTGTCATCTCTAGTCACTGCCTCAGCTTAAAGTTTAATCCAATTTAATCGCAATCTTTTGATTAAATGTTTCAGTCGACGTACAAGTTTAAGCCCCGAGCTTCCGAAAATCTCAAGCTTCGGAAAAGTCAAAGGAAAGAAAGCAGAAAGCGGTGTAATTTCATCAAATGAAATTAAGATGTGCTCATGAATTCTCAACTCATTAAGAAAATTTCTGGCGCACCTGCAACATGTGGCAAGACGCAAAAAGCGAACAGGGCAAAGGAAAGCCAAACTTATACACATGCTCTCAGACGCATTCGAGATCAAGATACAAGAAAGAAGAAGGCACTACAAACACAAAAAAAAAAAACAAGATAAATACAATTTATAAATAGTTTTTTCGCCTTTTTTTTTTTTTTGTGGTTCAGGGAAAATTGAAAAACTGTTGCAAAGGACGAAAAAAAGCGTAGCAGCACATAATAAAATAGAAAAACTTTTAGCGGGGCGCATTAAGTAAACCGAGAAACGGTAACTCTGCGGTTGTCCTTGATGCCTGGGGGATGGGACAGGAGGGGGGTCTACGGGGTGCCAGGCAGTGTGAAAATGTGTTCCTAACATGAATTTATGCGACAAGCCACAAAATACGCCCGATCAGGGCAGTACAGATGGGGAACAAACCCCGCATAAAATTCAAACCTCAGGGAAAAGTTATTTTTATCTCCCACTACAGTGGGCACTATGGGCCACAACTTGCATTCAATGCCATAAAGTTGCCTATTGAAATTTTGTTCAGTTGATTGAGATTGAAATAGGAAAACACCTGAAAATCGGACAACGCCTACATTTCGTCCATATTAAATACAATAAAATTTGCTCCTTGCGGTATGCAACAAAAAAAAATTAAAATATGCTTATATTAAGTATTATTCTAATAACATTCAAAATGCTATTTGTGTTAAATATTATAAATAATTATCATCTCGAAAAATTGAATTTTCCCCATAGTCCAATATTTTAGCAATACAGTCTACAGTGCGAAAAAATAAACAAGGACTACGCCCATGCTCTTGCCCCTTTCTGCACAGACAAAGCATAACAGACTTCGCTTGAGACTCCCGAAAAAAAACATAATAAATAAATAAATAGCTCCAAAGACTTGGCATTGACAGTGGACAATGCGCTCAGTAGGCCACCCCCTCCCCTCCCTCCTTGACTTACTTTCCGCCCCCTGCGTTCACAGGACAAATTGCTGTGGCCCCCCTTTGCTGCAGACGAAATCAGCGACATTTTGATTTATTTATTTTGACACGATGCGAAACCTTAAATACATTTACAGTTCAGCAAGCACCCTACGCAACCCCATGCTGGTACCACAGGGGTCGCTGTAGGAAATGAGTCAGAATGTTATACATCAGATGGAAAGTAGCTTAATTAACACACACACACACACACACACACATGAGCCAGTCTATATCTCTCTTGAGTGTCTGACGGAGCTGAGACTGTATTAATGCCCAGAGTAAATCAATCAAAGGAGTTCCCACAGAACAACAGGGTCCTCTAGACGACAGTGAGGGGCGGCATATTAAGCGTTTAAGTGCGCAAATTGGAAATGGGCTTAGGACAGGGACCGTAAATATGTATAAATTACAGTTGCAGTTTTTAAATTGAATTTAATAACTTCTTTAATTAATAAATAGTTGATTAAATGTAACAGATAAGAGTATACATATATGCGATAAACACCTGTAATCAAAAATAATATTTATGTCGAGCAAAAAAATAAAAAAAAATCATACACGTATAATCCTTATAGCATATGCAATCAACATTTATAATTGTTTTTTGTTTTTTGTATTTAAAATGACCAATGATTACTTATAATTTATTATAAAATTGCTTAAAATAAATCATTATCGGTGAAGAAAATCATAAAAAGCATAATATTACGCATAACAATCATCGTGATTGCGGTTTTTATTTTAATGGCCTTCAAAAATATTACATACTATATTCAAATAAGAGTTATTATTAATATTTCAACAATAAATAAGCTCGATAGTTTTAAATAAAATAGCGATAAATCAAAACACCAATGAGTAAGTTAATATTTAACACGAATATCAAAAATGTGTACACAGGTTAGCTTCAATCTTGCGCTCAATCATGATGTGCCTCAATCAAAATAAACATATTTGTAAATTAGCTTTGGATTACAGCGTGTTGTAGCATCTATTGATGCCATTTGAATCAATTTTTATATTACACACACATCAATCGTGCTTCAAGCCGCACTCCATCAATCAATCAATCAATCACAAAACAATTTGCCATTGAATTTGGCTTGAACTGAACTTTAACTGCCAACTAATAGACACCTTATCCTGCAAGAAACGAATTCCCACAGACACCAGGCGATAAATTAATTTTATAATATTTCTGTTAAAAACTGCATGTCTGCAGTTGGACGCTATTCAGTTAACAGGTAATACCCCATGGAACAATGCATACATACCTACATCATACATCATCAATGCCGGACACCTGACGATATGCCAGGGAGCGAAAACAAATCTAAAGTTGAATAAATTTTTTTGTTTCCGTTCCTATGGTTTGGGTATAAACTGGGCTAATAAGCTTGTGCAAATATTTGTAACAAAAGAAGAAAAAGAAGAAGAAAAAAAGAAGAAGGCTGTGGGAGGCGTGGCAAAACATACAAAGTGCATATCTTCTAACCCCTTCGATCTCAGCAAATATAAGTTCCATTGCTACAAAATGCAGAGTGTAGATAGGTGCTAGCCAAACACAGATCGGGTGTATTTTTGAACTCATATGCCACGCCCCATTTTCCTCCAAATCAATTAATTAAATTGTTATTATACTCTACAGTAAATTATTTATTCTCTTCTTTTAAGCGCATTGAAATCGGTTTATAAGCACGGAATTTATTAAGGAAACAATATTGCACTATTTTGTAAGCTGTTTAAAAGTAGATTTCGGGATGTTCTACTGGGGGATGCGTCCGACTGCAGCCTTGCCGCATTTTTGACTTTTTTTAACTATGGCAACTCTGTTAGTAATCTATTTATTTACTAGTTTCAGCTGCAGCTGTGCTGTGCAAATGGGAATTGAAGGCTTGAAGGTGAAGAGGCGTGCAATTCCAGAGGGGAAGCGGGGACGTGATTTGATAGGGTTAGTAGAGAGGTGAGGGTGGAGGAGGGGGGGAGTCTGGGCACTCATTTGGTTTTCCGTTTGAATTTCCTTTGCACTCAATGAAATTTCAACTTGATTTCCGTCTGGGCATTTTGCTGCTTCTACTTTACACACACACTGTTGACAGCTGCATGTGTGTGAGAGAGTGAGAGAGAGAGAGAGAGAAAGAGAGAGAGAGAGAGATGGAGAGAGAGAAAGAGAGAGTGCTTGTTTTTGTTTGTTTATTTGGCTTAATAGTTAGCAGCCGGAGCAGAACCTTGTGTGGGCGTTAAACTGTATGCTGTCTAGCCTTTGCCCAAGCTCTGCTCACACACACACACACACACACAGTAAAATATAAAAAAGTGTCACACACACACACACACACACACACGTACATTCCCATATGTATATAGTTGGAACATATAGCCAATTTTGCGAATCCGCTTAAGTGCGACATTGATTTCCGTCAACGATTCTTGACACTGGGCCAGCTGAGAGTAGGGCAACAGAGAGAAATAGAGAGAGAAAAAGAGAGAGGGGGAGAGAGAAAGAGAGGGAGAGCTACACAGTGCGAAATATACCGTTTGAAAATTGAGTTCAAATAAACTTAACTTAAATACCTATTTGTATCAAATCAAGAACAAAAACTCTTAAACCGCAGATCAAACATATCTGATATGCTTTAAAATAGCATAGAAAATACACTTTGAGAAAAAATGCACACTTTCTTAATTCATTTTTTTGCTTTATTTTAACGTTTTTAAATTTTTATAAAATTTTATTTCAATGTTTTGTCTGCACCATTTTGAATTTGTATTAAGATATTAAGTTAAAAATGCGTGACATTAAGTGAGGAATTCTTGTTTTATTTTCTCTCTGTGCATGGAACCGCTGAGTTCAAGCCAGAGTTGCCACTGTGGCTGGACTAAGGCGTGTGAAACTGAGACTCAAGTACAATTCATATTGGGATAGCACGCAAAACACACACACACGTGAGGTATTAGCCACGCATGTAGAACAGTGCAAGAAAGAGACAGGGAGAGAGGGAGAGAGAGAGAGAGAGAGAGAGAGAGAGAGAGCGGGAGAGAGTGAAGAGGATAGAGAGTTAGGAAGAGTACAAAGTGAAGCTTTAGGTGTGCCGCCAGCAACTGTTCCATACAAACAGACATACACACACAAATACATACACACACACACACACACACAAACATATCCGACTCTTCCACATCCGGCTTGACACGTTGTTCGTGTTGGCCATGTTGTTGTTGTTGTTGTTGTTGTTGTTGTATTGTTGTTGTTGGCAGTCTCCGGCTGCCTGGCGCCTGTAGCACTGGCAGAATCTATGAGCTTCTATGGCTGTGTATGTACACTGCAAAAAATAACCAATATATAAAATAAAATATATATAAATTATATATAAAATATATGTATAATATATGTATATAAAATTATATAAAATAAATACGTAAGCAGCACAGTAGTAAGCAACCGACATTATGAAGCTTTTAATATGCAAACAAAATATATCTAAACATATTTACGATGTCTTCAGTTTATTAATCAGGTATTAAATAAAATAAATTCAGTTTGATAACATGCTGTATTTGAAATTTAACTTTTTATAAAGCATTAAAAATTAAAACAAAAATTGGCGGCATTTAAATATAAGCTTCGATGTCAATTGTTCAATGTCAATGTTCATTTTAAATCAATTTAAAAATAAATATTTATTTTTCTTGATTGAATTTTTATTAGATATTATTTTATATATTTATTTAACAACATGTATTTTTTTTATTCTAAAATTTAAAAGAATTTATGATTCGTTTTTTAGCGTGTATTTATAAAAATCAATCAAATATTTTGCTGTCATGCGATTTTTACATACCTCACAATTTGTGTTCCTTTATTCAAGTGCAGCTCCAGATAAGTGTGTGCGTATGTGTGTGTGTGTGTGTGTGTGTGTGTGTGTGTCTTTGTGTGCTTGTGTGTGTGAGGTGTTAGATTAGATTCAACTAGGTCAACATTGTGCAAAAGTCGAAGCCTGAGCAGCGACAGAGCAACAAACGATGTGCCATTAATAACTTGGCAATCGTAGGCCCAGGGTGGGGAGGGGTATTATTCAGAGGCAGATTGGGAGGAGGAGAGCGGCGATTGAGAGGGGGTCAGTGGGGGTCCAGCAGCAGAGAAAAAAGGCGACTTACAACTCAACTGCAACTGACACCTGTATAATACAACGGATTGAAGTCATTCAAACGCGAGCGTTGCCTGATTGCTTGCACTCCCTGAGTACACAGAGAGAAAATATCAACAGCACCATTTGTAGAAAACCCGAAACTGTCTAGGCTTCTCAATGGAACTTATATCAAGTTCGTAACAATTCCAACATAAATGAAATAAAACTCATTTTTTCAGTGTATTTTTATATATACTGTACCCATTGAAAAATGGGTAACAGGGTTGACTTAGGGAGAATTTACGTTACAGACAGAAAAAGTATATATTATTATTTTTATATATTCGATGTACATATATCCAAAAAGAATATATATTCTTTATATATATCCTATATATGTATATCCACATAGTATATATATATATATATTCTATATATATATATTCTATATATATATATAAATAATCATAATAACCATAAACTTTATGGCAAAAAGTTTATATATTCTTGATCAGGACGACGAGCTGGATGGCTGTATACACTATCGTATAATTAGGTCACATATATATTATAAATGTTGGATTCCACGCCCCCCTTACGCCCTAAACGATAACGAAAGAATCTTTGAATCGCAATTCAGAATATATACTCTCAACCATTATACCATTTATCAGGAATCGCAAATAATAATTATGAGTGTAAAAAAAAACTTTGTGCGAGATATGAAGAAATTTAAATTTATAGTTATACAAAAAAAATTTATATTTTTTCCATAGTGCCATTACTAGTCCTATACTATTACTATTCCACAACGATTTCTATGCGCACAAAACTATGCTTTAAATAAGTGCAGCTCATAACGTCCAAGGTCTGACTAATGTGTCCCGCGGGAGGAGGGGGGTGGGGGGAGGTTGCGGTTTAGCCCAAAAAGGTCAATCAGTTGGTAAATTTATCTAAAAGTCAGGCAGCCCGGGGCCGTCAACGTCAAGATGACAAAACTGTAAAGATTGAAAGATTGAAAGATTGCAAGACGCTTTCAATCAGCGCCTGAGCGACCTTTTGGCTACTTCCTCTCCCCCTCTCTCTTTCTCTCACTTTCTCTCCACTTCCTTCTCCTGCCTGCTGACCCCGGGGCTGCCCATCCGGCATGCTTGAGGTAGCACGTTGATGATTAATTGCCGGACGCGTGCATTTTAAGAATGTTAATTTGTCATACATGCGACGTTTGAAAGCAACCGGGGGAAGCCCCACGACAGCCGGAGACTGGGAGCTGGCAAAATCAAATTTAAAATGGTAAATGTATAATCCTGACCAGAGCAGCAACAAGCTGTAGCTTGACTTTGATAGCACCAAAAGCGTACACTCAAAAAAAAAGCCATACCAGAATCTACACTTCCAAAAATGAACCACAATTCGAAATAGAATTTGGGAAAAGTTAAAATAAAATTAAGCGCAAAAAAAAGTTTAGATTCGTTGGGATTCGTAGCTGATTTTTATCTTAAAAATTTTTACAGTAAAAATAACATAATTCTATAGAGTTGTTCTGGGTCATTAAGCTTTTGACACCCGAAATTCTTGATTCAATTTTAAAAGCTCTTGATTTTTCGCTGTGTAGTTCAGGTGCGTATCGAAGTAAGTATATTTCGTTTCAGAATTGTTATAAAGATTACAAATAATAAAAAAAATGACCGTTACGAATAGCAATATGAGTGTGAATGCGCAATAATATTAAATTGTCTGGTATTTTTGCTCAGTGTAGCCAAGGTTGGTGCAGAAGCGAAGAAGCTATCAAATCAATAATTCATATAGGAAATAAACTTCAAGCAGCGAGCTAAAGAAGACCTAAAGAAACAAGCTGCAGCTTGACGAGGAGAATAGTGACAAGTCACAGCAGTTACAGAGAGAAAGAGGGAGAGAGAGAAAGAGAGTGAGAGAGAGGAGATGAGAGAGAGAGAGAGAGACAGAGAGAGAGAGAGAGTGCGACTTTAGCGTCAAGGGATGTGGCTGCTTTTTGTGGCTAACCCAAAAGCAAATGTAAATTTGCAATGACAACGATAAGTGCATGTAAATGCCAACCGATAACGATAACAACAACAACAACAGCAATAACGATAACAACAGCTGAAAGCAGCCTCAGAGGGTTTTAGCAAGAGCAAAGGCAAAGGCAAAAAGGGGTTAAGGCAAGAGAGAGAGAGAGAGAAATGGAGAGGAAGGGAAGAGAGTAGGTGTGTGGATGGGGGAGTGGGTAAATTGAAACTAAGAGTTACACACACACACACACACACACACACACACACACACACACACACACACATACACACACACACTGCTACTGCAATGCAAATAAATTTTCATCCATTTTAGTTTTTGGTTTATGGCTAAATTTCTTCACTTTCCCAATTCCCGCTCTCTGCGTGCTCCTCTCCAGCTGTTGCCATGCAATTCTTTTCTATCTCTCTCCCTCTCGCTTTCTCTTTCTGCAATGCAAAGCTAATACACTGCACAAAATAAAATTTCAAATACTTAAAACAAATATGTTTGAACAAATATTTGGTTAACTCTCGTCAAGTACAATAAACAATGCAACATTCAAGTTTTGAAATGAAAAATAAAAACAAATAAATAAAAAAATTAAGTATATAATTGTTTTAATATTTTATTTTTTACTGTTGTTTAATTTATGTTTAATTGCATTTTAAGTACAAAAAAATTATATATTATTATTTGCATTAATTGAATTATTGTTTTGAATTAAATGTTGTAAAGCAGTTCTGCTCTGTGTGCAGATGTGAAAGCCAGCTCTTGCAAAGTATTTCGCGCAGTGCAGCACTTACCACTTTGGCTATATTTAAATACTAGCACGATTTCCGGTTGTTAGCGCAGTTAAGTTTCAAAATGGCTACCACAGAGAAAGGGAGAGAGAGTAAGAGAGAGAGAGAGAGAGCAATAGAAGCGAAGAGAGACAGACAGATAGAAAGACTGACATGATGCCAACAAAATTTCATAGCCTACATTTGAGCGTTGTCGCCATTCGACATCGACATGGCTGCAGTTGTTGTTGCTCTTGTTGCTGTTGTTGCTGTTGTTGCTGTTGTTCTCTTTCGTGTTGTTGTTGCTGTGGTTGTTGCTGTTGTTGTAGCTGTTGTTGTTGTTGTTGCTGTTGCTGTTGTTGTTGTTGATTTGTTGAATTTGTACAACTGCAAATGTGAGAAGTCATTGGAACAGCAGCTGAAAATGAAATGAATTGTCTAATTCAGCCGCATTTTAGCCAGCTTGTGTTTGGTGTTTAGCCATCTGCAGCAGGCAGCTGAAACCACCCAAACCACCCAAACCACCCAACCATCCAAGCCCCGCAACCACTCTACTAACTCAGCAAAAGGCCTGGCTGTATGTTCTCACTTGCCTCACATTTTCAACTCTTTTCTAATTAAAACAAATCTTAAATATAAGCAAGATTAAACGACATAATATAAGATATTTTAATTGAGCAAAATTACGAAAAACTAACAATAAAGTTAATTTATATAATAAAGAAAAAAAAAACAATTTTGGAATTTAATTGATTTATTATTTATTTATTTATTCATTTAGATATTTTATTATAATGCTACAAGTATAAAACTTATAAGTTATTGCATTAGTCACCACAAAATAATAATAAAAAAAAGAAAAAATAAAATTAACTTAAACTAGGAAGACGAATTAAATTGAATTTAAATTCATGAAAATTAATATTTAATATTATTTTCTTTTGAAATTTATTAAAAAATGTGTATAGGAAAGTTTTTTATTAATTTTTGATTATTAAAAGAAAACAAAAAAGGGGCAAAATTTTTTTAAATCAATTTCAACTATTTCGAACTGATTTTTCTGCTCTGAAACGAAGCTTTGTTTAAAAATATTTAAAATTATTATTAATTCCAGCTTTTCCTTTTCCATTGGCAATCGTTTCACTTTGTTCTGTGCATCTTGGCTGAACTTTACATTAGCTTTATTTTTAGAGACTTTATTATAATGCCATTGGAGGCTGCCTGGCTAAACCACAAAGCTCAAAATAAAATCAGCAAAACAAAGCGGAGGAAGAACAAAAAAAAGCATAAGAAAACAAAACAAAAGCAAGCGAACCAATCGAGTCTTACAAAGCAAAAGCGTCTTGCCTCCAGCGTTGCCCCTCGCACTGCTCCTTGGCCTTTGCTCTGCTCTGCTATTTCCTGCTGCTCCCCCCACTCCACCCCCTCAAGCACACCCCCCCTCCCCCTTGACAACACTCTGTCGATGCACCCTTCTTTACATTCTTGTAGTTCTCGTGGCTTATTTTATTATCTTTTATTCCGCTGCTGCTGTTGATTTTCGTATACCCTGTAGTCCTCAAGAATAACAGAGCTATAATCTCACGACTCTTAAGTCGCTTTCCATGTTGCTCCAGAAAACGATTCCGCTTTCAATTCGCTCTTAACTCAATCAGCTTGGATTTTAAATAAAATAGAATTTATTTAACTAGAATTTATTTATTTACATGTATATATTCTAATATGTTTATTTAATTACAATTTAAGTCAGAAATACTAATTACAAAAAAGCAATCATGAATGGATCAACCGATAACCGATAAAATGCAACCCTTAGCTCCATGTAACCTGGTGATTGCGTTTGATACATTTTGCCACTTTTGCCAAAACAGACATGAATGCAGAAAGTCTTTAAGTAATTAATTTTCAAAGTGTTAATAGTTATTTTGGATGTATTGTTCACATTTCGAATTGAAATCAGCTGTTTTTATCGACTATCGATAAATGGAGCGCAAAAAACAGCAATGCAGCGTACAAATTTTATGTTATGAAGCGTTGCATTTTATCGGTTTTCGGGTGATCGATTCATATCGGTAATAATATAACCATGAATTGTAAATGATTTCAATGTGATTTAAAAATAAAACAAGAGTGAGCTAAAAAAGAGAGATAGACATTAAAAGATAAATGGTACATAAATTGCAAGAGAATTCGATAATAATTAAAATAGAGGGCATCTTGAATTCCATCATTTCACCTGGCAATTTGCAGGAATTTTGCTATGACATTTAAGGTATGCCTCTTTATATGCCATGGCGTTTTGTTCTGTGCCAGCAAACACGAGCACCAAGAGAAAGAGAGGGAGATAGAGAGAGAGAGAGAGGAAGAAGGACCTCCCAGGGCATTCATGACAATCGGCTGGAATTGGTGAACGCCATTCACACAGCTTCAATCACTTGAATGCCATAAATGACTGAATGACTGAATGAATTGCCTGATTTATAATGATTAATGCTCAACTAAAGTTATGTGAGCTTCCAGGTAGACACGGAGACAGAGAGACAGAGAGACGGAGAGACAGACAGCTAGACAGACAGATGAAGCAGCAGACAATTGGCCCGAAGGCATTCATGCAGCTATTCGAGTGAGTATGTCATTCAGCCACTCACCTGTGCGGTTATTCACTTATTCAGCTAATGATTCAGCCTGCAAGCCTGCAGATTGCGTCCCCCCCAGTTCAGGACAGCAAATTTCTAAGCTTCTTAGCGTACAAAACTCGAAATTTGCTTGGACTTTTGGCAGGCAGAAATCTAAGTGTGAATCTAAATGTGAATAAGCAAATGTGAGTGTGAGTGTGAGTGTGAGTGCGAGTGTTTGTCATAAGTATTATAGGTATTACCTTTGCCTTCAATTCCATTTCCATTTCAATTTCCATTGCCATTGGCATTTCAATTTCTTTAACTAGACATCGTAAAATATAATTATGTACGGCGTTCGCTTGAGTCGGGAAAAGTGAAAAATAAACTGCCAATTTTCCCGCGTTGCCCATTGACCAGGCTAACAATAAGAAGCAGCAACAATAAGCGAAAGTAAGCTATTTGTTCAACAGCTGCAAGTCAGCAGAAAAACCAGAAAGAGCACAAAAAGCAGAAAAAGCACAAGAAGTGCGTGTGGAAACAATTTAGCAGATGCCACACAAACCACCAAATACTCTTTCTAAGATATAACCAGAGAGCGAGCAAGGAAAAATCTGAAATAATGTTTCTCTAATATCTTCTGTGTTTTGTTTCCGATTTTAATGCGCTTTTCAGATTTGATAAATATAATAATGAAAAGTATTTCTATATTCAATATTATGCTTGTCATTTAGTTGTTATCGATTAGGGGGTCCCATCCTACATTTGAAATAAACTTGAATTTCCTTCTGCCTGTTACATACATCTGCACAAAGTTATTAACCCTGTTTTAATCCATTTCGTGTGTACAGGGTATAAATAGAAAAAAGGGAGAGAAACTTAATCATACAAATTGATATATAGTAGAAAAGAAATATAGGTAAAGGAACATATTAAAATAGATAAATTACTGGAGTGTAGGCCAGCGAGATTGACAGATTGGACGATATATTCTGTGAAATTTAGATATCATATTTGTATGATAATTAATATAGTGATAGAAAGATGGATAATTAATTATTCAAAAATAGATATGTGGATTGATATTACTGGAGAGTAGGATAGAGAATGATTGACAGATTGGACGATATATTCTAAAAATAATAATATATTATATATTGATAGAAAGATAGATAAATAACTTAATAATTCTAAAATAGACTACACAGCAAGATATGTGGATTGATATTACTGGAAAGTAGAACAGAGAGATTGACAGATTAGACGATATCATATTTGTATGAAAATTAAATTATGGATAGAAATATAGGTAAATTATTCAAAAAAATGATAAATAGCAAGATATGTGAATTGATATATTGATAAATTGATTGAGAGGTAGTTAGACAGATGGATAAATATATAAAGATATATCGATGGGGATAGGCAAATCTTGTGTAAAAGTAGGACAGAGCGTTGGATACTTTCATAGATTGTTTTGAGTTATATAGACAGTTAACAACCTATATTCTTTAAGATCTAGTTGATCTATTTACTGTCGAATTATGCGCTAAATGATCTGTACTCGCACCATTGGTAAGTGTAGAGGAAAAAAGTCGAAAAGAGAAAAGAAAAGAAAAGAAAAGAAGGCAAAGAGAAATGGCTGCTCACGCCCTGCTCTGCCTAGGTGCGATTGTTTGTTTGCTGCATGGACGGAAACTGAAACCGCACAAGAATGTACATTCAGATATATATATAGAATTGTATATATATAACAGGATGTATATATGAGTGTTATGCGCTGTTTGCGTTAACCGCCTTTTGGCCTACAAATTTTTACCAGGAAATTTTTACCTATGGACCGAGCGCGAGCTGAATTCATTTAAAATTTAATGACCTAACCAGGGCTGTAAAATGCTCTGCTGTGTGTATGTAAATATATACATATGTATATATATGTATATGTGTGTGTGTTTGTTGCCATTACATCGACATGCATACAAGCAGAAAAACAACAATTGCCTTGTAACGGCAGCAACGATATTAAAATTCATTAAAAATGATTTGCGTAAAACGCAATTTTATTTTTTAACATAAAAATTCCAGAAACGCAGAAAAAAAATTATTCTGGTCAGAATGTACTTGTAACTAAAAAGCAAAAAAAAATGTAACAAATAAACGAGCGTAGGCATGACCCCCTTCCTCTCCCTCTTCCTCTCCCTCTCACCATGCCCTTTTTACCTTCTGTAGGCGCAAGAAGGTCAAGCCAAAGACTCTCGGCTAAGGAAATATAATTTCTACAAGGAAGCAAGGAAACAAATGCGAATTGCTTTCCACATTATGAAAGATCAGCCAAGTGAAAAATATTCATCAATGGCCAGTTAATGATTCGTTTTATTTATCAGAAATGTACTAGGCAAATAAATTTGTGGAGCTCCTATTTTAGGTTCACGAAATTTATGCCATTTTTTATTTAATTAGAAACACATTAAATTTTTATATGTTTATCAATTTCAATTTATATACACATTTTTTTCTCAGCAATTATTTTTGTTGCAATAATTTATTTTATTTCATTAATTTTCTTAAAAAAAATGTAAGGCAACTTGAAAAAAAATTCTTAAATTAATCTATCAAAATTTTATTATAAATAATAAATAATTTACTATTTTTGAAAAACCAAATTTAAAACCGAAATGTACGTTTATAAGTATCACATTAAAATTTTTAAAGGAATCCTTAAAAATGTTTAATTATTACTATTATTATTAATGTATGATTTATTTTAAAAATTAAATAAGGCAAATCCAAAGATTTTGTTTTTATAAAAACATACCATGATTTTTTTCTATAAAATATATAATTAATTTTATTTTTAATTTATAGTTATTAATATCAAAAAGGCAAATTCAAATGATTTTTTTTTTAATATACCTTGCATTTATTATAAAATATTTTAATAATTTTGCTGTTCATTTGTAATTTGTTATTGTCAAAACAAAACTAATTCAAATTATTGTAGTTATCTAGGTTGGCTAATTATTTTTCTTGTTAAACTTGAAATTATTATTAACTTATATTTCATTGTAGAAGATTTTGTTTGCCTACAGGGTGTCTTCAAGTTGAGCTGCGTAAAACAAATATTAATTGAATTCTTTTATAATTTTTATTGTTTCTGTTGTTCGGTAAACTCAATTCGTAATTCAGCAAAAATTTGGTTCTTTGTGTCTCTATTTATCTGCGGTTTATTTGATGCATTTTATTTTGTAGATAAGTTACTTTTTACGCGCTCGTTCACTGGGCTTTATGCCGTGGTGCAATCAATTAAATGCTTTCAGAGTGAAGATGGGCAAGAGGAAAGGGGGGAAGGGAAAGGGGATAAGGTGGAATGGAGTTGGCCGTTTATCGATGGAGCTCGTCAGGCGCATAATCTGCTTGCCTCGTGCCCCTTTTAGAGCACTCTTGCCACTGGACACTAAAAAATTAATGAAAAAATTGGCACACACGGGCATACATATGGGCATAAATATCTGCATGTGCGCATATAAAATTAAAAAATTTATTGCTTTTACTGATAGGCATACAGGCCATTGGCTGTCCATTGCCCCCTGTCTGCCCCTGCCCCTGCCCCTGCCCTTCCCTTCACCCTTAACTTAGCTGCCTCTCCAAATTAAAAACAAGAATAACTACAACACCAACAACAAACGACATCAGCAAGTGTAAAAAGTTGAGCATAACAAGCAGAGCAACAAAAAAATGCCCAAGCCGACAATTGCTTAACTGCCAAATACCCTGTAATATCTCCAATGTGCCCGAGTATTTTGGACACAATTTTAAATTTATTTAAATAGTTTTTAATAATACTTTTGGAAGAATATTGTTTTGTTAAAGAATTCACATAAAAATCGAAGATATTACACTTTTAATTCAATTTTATACTATTATTATCATTTAACCGATATCTATAATCATACGATCATTACAATAAAAATACTATACATACTATATTAAAACATTATAATTTATTATATATATTATTAATTTTTTTTTTTCAAATTTTAATTTAACTGTTTTTTACGATTTTTCTACTCTTAAATTCTGCTAAAAATATTTTGAAGATCAACAGTTTTAAGCTTGACGATGCCAACTGAATATTTAAAAATTATCCCATATTTTATTGTAACATAAAATTTAAATTTTAAACATAAACTTTAAATATTGCTACTATTATTTCTAGTGAATTTCATGCTACGCTTTTTAGCAAGTTTTTATTTTACTGGGTATGAAGCGAAAGAAAAAACTGAAACATTTAAAAATATTTCGCATCGCATTTATTTTTAACAGTCCATGCATTTTATATGACGCGCCCACGGTGGGCGTGGCTTGTGTTGCGTTGTAATTTTCAATGTAGACAAGGCAGCAATAAGTGTAACAGCAACAGCAACAGCAACACCAACAGCAACATCAACACCAACAACAAAAGTAACAACAACAATAACTTTCACCTTGTCACATTTTCAATTTTCATTTCCATTTCAAAAGATTTCACAGACTGTTCTCAATTTTTAAGCTTTTTAGTTCCTGCACCAATGAAATGGCTGAAAATAAGTTATAATCACTTTAAGGCAGTACATATAAGAGGCTGAAGAAGGCGTGGCAGATCTAGTAGATATATAGTAGGTATATAGATATATAGATCTAGTAGATATATATGATCAGGATAAACTTGTAGATCTGTAGATTTTTTCAAATATTGGATGCCACGCCCTTTATTATAAACCTTTGAATACAACCTGCATAACAATCGTGATATTGAACACAGAAATTTGTAATTGGGAATATATAAACTCTACCTTAAAGTTTAGCTATTCTGAAAAGTGCATTAACATCGGCTTGAAAACACAGAAGATATTAAAGCAACAAAAATGTAGAAAAAATCATCGTATATTTTATAAACATTTTATAATACAGTGAAGGGAATTACGCAGTCGAGCACTTCCGACTGATCGGCTGCGTGCTCACTGGTTTCTTTTGGCTAAAGATAAAAAAGCATGTCGCGACAGCTGCGAACCTGCAACAGCAGATGATGTGTGTGTTTGTGTGTGAGTGTGTGTGTGTGATTAAGGGCGGGGTGTGAGAGTGTTTATATATTTTATATATATTTATATATGTCTGTCTGCTTTGGGGCAGGGGCAGCCTTAACGTTCGACCTGCCACGATTTTGAGGCTCATTAAATTTGACAAAGATTTGCGCGCAAAAAGTTTTGTGCTCTCAACTTTTTATGAGTTTCCTTTGCACGCCTTCAACGCTCGCTACTTTTCCCCACTGTTTTCTCGCTTCCTCTGCCACTTCACCTGTCTCCCTCCCTCGCTTGCTTTCGCTCCCCCTCCTCTAGTATCAAATTGATTGCCCAGACATATGTGTGCGTGTGTAAATTGCAAGTGCTTTGTCAGAAGTCACAGCTCCGTCTACTTTCCGCACTGAGACTGAGGTCCAATTAGCCCCAGCCAGGTGACAAGAGCTCGGGCGGGGGTGGGGGCGTCAAACAATTCTGGCACAGCCACGCCCATCAGCATACGCCCATCTGCCCACCTGTCCACCTGCCCACAGCTGGGCATCATGAATTGTTAGTCAAACTCGAATTAGACCACGCGCTGAGTGCTGGGCGTTGGGCGTTGGGCGTGGTCGCATGTCGACCTGTCGACCATAGGAGAAACAAGTAAAAAATGCAACAAAATCAAATAGAAACTGGAGCAAAAAGTACAGCTTGCATGCATACAAGTCGCAACTTCTAAGGAAAAATATGCTAATTTCATAACTCACATTCATTACATACCTTCAAAACATCAAACCCATCCGACATTAGTAAGCGAGCATGTTTTTGTTGCATACCCTAGGGCTGACAATTTTCCTTTAACTATAACTTTAAGAATTTGCGTTTTTATTGATTATTGTAATCAGCATCAAAAATTAAGTTTAAGTAATGATATTTCCTTTTTAGCTTAAAGATTTCTGTGGTATGCAATTATTAAATTATTTATATATAATATACATATATCGAGCCCTTCCCGCGTAAAAATCGTAGGCGGCAAAAGCAAATTTTACTAAAAAAAGGTTTTTTTTCGCAAGAACGCGTTCGAAATTCGCAGCAAATGTGGTGCTTACGATATATTTGACAGGCTGATATCTCAGTAAATACGTGGAATTAGATTATAAAATTTTTGGTGTAGATGAGTTGGATAATTATGTACATAATTGCATCAAAAACCGAAAAACGAAAACATTTTGGATACGATTTTTTAGCGGCAAGCGCCCGAGATATTTTAAAAATAAAATCGAAAAATAGAACTTAATTTTGAAATTTTTATTATTTTTATTTCAAGTCGAAGTGGAACTTGATATTTATCTTTCAGGCTCATTGCATATCAGATATAGTAGATATAGCAGATATCATTGTAACATATATCCGAACAATTGCACAATACTTTGGATTCTGTGAGTTTCAAGTCATTGTTGTTGGGCAAAGCCAGACAGCGAATTGCGAACAAACATTTAAAATTCACGTGGAGTACAATTGTGGAAGAAGGCAAAAAAAAACTCAAGTTCAAATTCAACTTCAAATTCAACTTCAACTTCAAATTCAAATTCAAATTCAAATTAATTAAAGTCCATAAAATGTGCCTTAAAACAGAAGTTCAATTGAAGAATTGAACAGAGGCAACTGCTGGCAAATTTGTTGCTGTTGGTCAGCTTGAAGCAAAACGGAGAACGCAAAACAAAACAAAACAAAACAGAATGAGACAAAAAACACCGATGAATAATGTGAAAGAGAGAAGGAAATAGAGAGAGAGAGAGAGAGAGCTAAAGGCAAAATGGTAGCACTCTCTACTGGCCAGAGCTCGACAAGCATTATGCCCAAAAGCAAATATGCAAAAGCTACACAAACACATATAGAACACACGCACACACACACGCACACATGCACACGCACACACACACACACACACACACACATGGGGAAAAACAAGCGCGTCTGAGTTGTTTTTCTTGTTCAAGAAAAAATGTTTGCCATTTCCTACTGTTTACAGGTGTTCTCTTTTTGTGCTTTTGTTGTTGCCTTTTTTTTTGTTGTTGTGCGCCCACGGGAACATTGGCTGCGTCGTGTGAAAAGCAGCGTAAAAAAATGCTTAAGCTAAAATGGGATTAAACACAACAGCAACAAGAGCAAGAGCAGCAATGGCGGCTTCCAAAGCGCCAAAGCCAGAGCAAAGGACACACGGACCGAAGCAGCCCGAGGCGGTAAATACAGTCAGAAATATTTGTTGGCCAAACGTTGCCAAAAAGTGCTTAGATCTAGACTCTCTCTTCTTCTCTCTCTCTCTCTCTCTCTCTCTCTCTCTCTCTCTCTCTCTCTCCATTTCTCTGGCTCTTTCTCTTTTAGGCTTGTTTGAGCTGAAACATCAAAAAAAAGAGCCGTGAAAACAGCGGACTAAACGCACTTTGCCAAGGCTAAGGATAAAAGCAGTAAGAACGCAACGGATCAGTCGGGCGGTTGGCTTCAGTCGGACGTAAGCGACAACGGCAGACCCTGTACTTTGTGTTCACACTTGCATGCGAAGCACATCTCTTGCAAGATCGGCAAATTGCTTGCCGCATATCTTTGCATTTTCTCAACTGATCGTAACTTACAGCATCGATGGCTAAATTAGAAGTCGGTAGATATTATCCTTAGTGTTCTTTTGCCGTAAGATTTTGAACTGGGGGTGGGGAATATTAAAAATCCAAGCTAAATTGATCTGCTAACTAAAATACAAAATATGCTATCTCTAGCTGTTATAAATTGCAAGAACTGCCACGCCTTATTCTAGCTGTTATACACCGTTTCCCACATAGAAGACCCTTTTGAACAGTTTTAAAGTACAGAGTCAAAAAAATACAAAGCTTTACAGCACCTGTAAGCTAACGGGAAATAGCCAAAAAAAACAACACATGTGATTTCAGCTCCGAGAAAAAACCTTTCTTCCAACTAGACACACATTAGTTTAATTATCGCAGACAGGCTAGAAATTTGCCAAGAGCTTTAATAGTTCCCATGGACTCCATTAAATTGAAAGCAATGTTCGTTAATATTGCATTTAGTTTCCTTTGACAAAACGTTTCCATTTTAGAGAAAAACCACTCAGGCTTCTTCCACTGCAAGCGGTTTCATAATTAATATGTAACAAAACTTTTTCAATATAATTTTGAATGCAATGAAATATACCTCATGACCTTTGCTTTTCCAGGAACGGAAAAACTCATATTCATATTGTATCACTGAACATTTGAGCTTATTAAAATAGTTTTACTTTTGATGTCGTATGCTGTACTACACTGTCAAAAAAAGAGGCAAACATATATTTCGGATTAACAAAATCACAAATAGGTTTTAATTTTTATAAATTTTTTATAAAAGCTACTACTTTAGGTCACACAAAATATTTAAAATAAATATATAAGTCTACAAAATAGAAAACCCTGAAAATAATTAAAATTTGCTTACTAATATTTAAAATACAATTATAAAAAAAAAACACAAAGCTACAAAAAGAATTGAAATTTTTGAGAATATTGACAATAATAAATTTAAATGCAAATGCAAATATATAAAAATTGGAGCCCATAAAAAAAAGAAAATAATTTTTTTAAAAATAAAATTTCTGGATTTTCATTAATTTATCATGACAAATTAAATTTAAATTTAATTAAAATAGAATGCAAACTTTAAACTTAGATTTACGTATGTTAAGTTTTGAAATTAAATTTTTAATTTTTTCAGTTTATTGCATGAAATTCTGTATAATTTTTCTCAGTGCAGCAGAGAGACATTTCGTAGAAAGCCACTAGAGTGTTGTTTCATGTGTTGCAATTACCATTTGTTTCAATTTGATACACAGGAAACTGTAAATTATACAAAGGGTAAGCGCATTCAATTAAGAATAAACTCACATATTGCGCTGAAATGTATGCTACATAAATGTGAAAAATAAGCTGACAAACTAAAAGTTTTGCAATATTAATTAAAACATTATAAAGCAGAGCAAAATTATTAAAAATAATTAATTTGACAATTAAAAGCAATTGAATTAAAATTGAAAATTTGACGTTGTTTAATGCCAGGCTTATGGAGTTTATAAAATACGATTAAATTGCCCACAAAAAATCAGAAATTAGAATTCTAAGGAGCAAGTTTATGTGGGCGCAAGAGTGCTGCAGTCGAGTGTGTTTGCTTTGAAGATACCTCACAAAACACAACAAAGCTTAAAACTGTAAAAAACGAGAGCAACAAATGAGTGTAGAGGGTTTACTGATGCTGTGTTTATTTTTTGGCTTTTTTATCTTGACGTCGAGTCGGCTTTTGAAGTGGGCTTATCAGATATCAAAGTGCATAACTGATAATGTGGCAAATGGAGGACAAATCCAGCAACAACAGGCAGCAATCACAACAGGTGGTCAACCCAGGCACTCCCCCCTTGGCCCCCCTTCTTGGCCGCAGTTTGCCTTGGCTCCATTCGAGTTCCATTTTGCTTTTTACTTTCGCTCCACCTTCGCCTCTGTGTGACGTCTTGACGGCTTCCTGCGTCTTTCAACTGTTGCCCAGTTAGCCTCAGTTGGCAATCGGCTGTTTCTTATTTGCCCCGGCTTTGGCATATGAGCTTATCTTGATTGGAGCCGACTTGACCTGCTGCAGCACAGCTGCAGACGAGATAGCAGCTATTAATACCCTGTAAAATATTAATAATTCAATCTATAAACGGCAAAATGGGGGGAAAAATAAATATTATATTATTTAAATATATTAGAATATTTATTTATATTTAGTTTAAAGTTCTATCCGACATCATTTATAGAATACCATTTTGTAAGTAAAGCCTAACTATAGCATACCCTGCACTCTATATTTATAATAAAATTTTAAATTGATTATGAAATATCTTACAACTTTTTGTTTGTGCTTTAGCTTAAATGTCCTTCCATCCAAATTCGCACAAAGTTATTAACCCTAATTGTACTCATTTATAAACTTTCAATATTTACAGGGTATACTATGCGTTCGAAGTTGTTTGTTGGCCAAGCATTTGACTTGTTTATGTTCATAATGATTGCAATGTTTTTCCTCGATATTGTTGCTGTTACCAGGGCTGCTTTGAATTTACCACTTCTCTTTCCATCTCTCTCTCTCCCTCTTTTCTCTTTCTACTTCTCCTTTCTTTGCTCTCCGCCTCTCTGCATTCTTGCTTTTAAATTAGCTCAAGCTGTTGTTGCTGTTGATGTTGCTGTTGCTGCTTTCTCTTGTGCCTGCTCTCATTATCGCGGCCATCTTTCAAAACGTTACCAGCATATGTTAGTTTTTGCGTAAACTTGAAAAGCTGCTGCACATTGTCAGGGGCAGGTAACAGCAAGGGTATTTGGCACATACACACACACACCCACTCACACGCACACCCACACACACCCACACACACTCACTTGTAAGTAGCAAGCACAAGCTGATTTAGCGCAGCAAAAGTGTGGCCTACTTTTTGGGGCAACGAGCTCATTCATAAGCAGAAGCATACACATCAGTCCACACACACAACTACACTGAGCCAAATAATTATATAATATATAAATATATTTAAATAAATAATAATATAATATAAATTTAATTTGTAGTTAAATTACTGCTGCAAAAAATCAACTCCAAATCATATACAAAATATTCCAATCCACCAAAAACTAAATCGATTTAATTTAATCGACTTTTACTTTAACTTTCATGCAAAATTTAAATACTCTGCACTGGCTATAATCGTTCCTATAGAGCACTTGACTTGGCATCTATCATTCATAATATTAGTTAAAATTAATCAATATCATAGACTAACCTTTGAACACTTAGTACGCATCTAACCACAAACTCTGGTCTGATTGGAATTTCCTGATCTGATTGGGATTTCCTTTATTTTCTTTTATTTTCTTCTCCGAATATCTTCATTTAAAACTTAAATTACAATATAACTTAATTTTTTACTTTTGTAATGTGTTTTTTTTTTTAATTTCTTTACGACTTCATTTGTCTATTTGTGTCTATTTATTTATTTAATTAATTACCACTGTATTAAACAAATAAATTAATGCCAATGATTAAATAAATTTTATTATTTGCATGCCAATATAGGTTCAATTAAAGTACGATATGCGAAATGCCGAAATTTGCCAAAGCTTTTTCTCTGAGTGTACCTATAAACAAGCTGCTCTCAGGCCTTAGTCTGCTTGTACGCAAAACATCTGCTAAAACGTTGCCACAACGCCCACACACACACACACACACTAAACTTCTGCCACACACTCGCACACACGCACACCTACACACACACACACACACACACACACTCAACCCGCACACCCTGCGCATGTATTTATGCGTCGTGCTGAGCCTCGAGTCTGTGCACCTTTTGTGGCATTTAATACGTTCCGTGTTGCCAGCGGCGTTAAGTAGGCGAGACTAACGGTAAAATGTTTGCCATTGCACTTTGAGGCAAGCTCCTTCTCTCTCTCTCTCTCTCTCTCTCTCTCTCTCTCTCTCTCTCTCTCTCTCTCGCTTACTCAAACTTCGCTCTGCTTCTTCTTATAATAAGGTGTGAAGCCTGCGACTTATTTACGCCTTGTGCCGGGCTTTGCCAGCGACAATTTATGTTTGACCGCGTGTTCTGCCATTTTTGCCCCAATGTGCCATCCACTCCGTGTATCGCGGATTATGCATTTCTGTTCCAACAGCACAAAATATACATTTTGCATAACAACAAACTGAAAGCCACAATTATAACACAAAATGTGACATTTGCGTGTGATTATAATCAAAAATTGACTTTATATTGCTCTAAAAATCTTCAAATATCTCAAAAAATAGTTTAAATGCAACAAAAATAAAATAAAAATAAGCATTAGAAATTAATAATAATAAAATTAAAAGAATTATAAAATTATTGTAAATTTTGAAATAAATTGATAGAAAACAAATTAATCCGAGCATAATTAAATTGGATTAAATTGGGATCCTAATCTTCGCTTATCACCTTATAATTCTAGATTACTTTTTATTAATCTTGCGTCTTTATCTAATAGTTGGACTGTTCCAGGTGTTTTATTTCTTCATAAGTTGATTTTAGGTGAGGTTGACTTCCCTGCCTTTTTGAATTAAATTCGATTTTTAATTTCTCGTAGGAACTTTCAACCTATTTTTTTCTTCCTGTATGCACCTCTGATAATGCTATGCACAATAATTTCCGGGTGTGATGCGCTAGTTATAATGAACATTATAGATTAATATCTTTTGAATTATTACAATATTTATTATTACAATATTTAACACATTCAAACATTATATCTTAATCAATGTACTAGATTTATATATTTGTTTAACTCAATTAACCACTAATCTTGGTCTGATTGGGTTTTTCTGGGTTTTCCCATATTCTCGCAGCAAATGCTGGACCTTTATTTTCTTTTTTCTTTAAATTTGGTTTCATATTTTAATCTAATTTTTTTCCCAGATTTTCTTATTTTCATATTCTCATTTAAAAATAAAATTTTATTTATTTCAATTTTAATTTTATTATTCTTAATTTTAATGTGTAATTTAATTTTTTTGGTCAGGGATGTTCATAGACCTGAAGCAGCATACAAAATTATTCACAATTTGAAAAGCTTAAATAAATAAAATCAACAAAATCTAAACAAAAAATCATAATATTTGTTTAACACAAGTTGAAGAAATACTCGCTATAATAATAAATAGAATAAAGACATAATTGATATATGTATATATATAATTTAAGGATATTTATACACGGTTTAAAATACAGTTGGCCATAATTCAAATGCTCAACGGATGTGCGCTCCAAATCCCCACTTCGCGCACATTTTTGTTTTGTTTGTTGTTTGTTGTAGTGCAATCAGTTCGCTGTTTGTTTAAATTAATTAAATTATCGTTACTATTGATTAGCTTACAGATACAGCTGACTGGCCACGCCCCTGCCCCTACCGACTGCCAGCACCTTGTAGCAGCTGTAACCCTATCCCATCCCTATCCGCACCCTGCCACGCCCACCCCAAGGACACTTCCAGCCCCTCCACAACAATATATATTGAGGGCGCAAATGCATTTTGACGCAACGCATGTACAATCACAGTATAAATCAAATTGCATGCCAATAAGGCAGCTACGTGCGTGTGTGTGTGAGACAACAGCGCCTACACTGCAAGAAACTATTTGAGTTTAATTAGGAAATGTTAGAAAAAATATAAGCTACATAAGTTAGCTAATGGTAACTCAGTTCAGAAAGACTTGAACATTTTATTTCATATTAAATATTTCAATTTAATCGCAAATTATTTGCATACATAAATAAATATAAGTAATAACTTAAAATATGGTAAAAAAGAACTATAATAAAAAATATTATACAATATTTAACAACCGTTAAAATAGGATTTCTGTAAACTATAATTTACTCTATTTCGCACAGTGTAGACACACTCAAAGACACAGCTTGTATGGTGGCAAATTTTTGTCGCCTGCTGCTTTTTATGGCAGTCAAAAGAAGCTGAGAGCAGGAGAACTCGGTCAGCTTGGCCTCTATTACGATCCAACACAGCTCGCTGCAAAAAGGAAATAACAACAATAAAGCGGGGGGGAGAGAGAGAGAGAGAAAGATATCTCAGCAAACTACACTGAGAGATATATCGCACCAGCACATGTACACTCCAAAGCAGCGGGATAGCAGCGAACAGTGCTGCGAATTTTTAACTGATTTTGTCAGCTATAATAGATGCGAAGAGCGAGATAAAAAGCTAAAAAAAAATATTAGCAAAATAGCTAGATAACAGCTAACATATTTTTAAGATTTTTCATGCTTTTACTCAACAATTAAGAACACATTTTCATACATTTCTTAAAATATTCTCGATATTTACTTTAAAACAACAATCTAATAACATTTTGGCATATTCAATGCATATTCACTCTAAAAATAAAATTGTGCAATTGATACAAGGTGTTACAGATAATATCGATCAAAATAATGATAACAGACCTATAGGTGTGGGTTTTTTATAGCATTATATGTGTAAATAAGTCAATAACTTTAAAACTGTGGCTGCAGTAGCTTCTAGCGGTTTGTGGTGGAAGGGGGGGATGTATCTAAAATCTATCTAAATCTAAAACAAACTGGTGCTGCTTATGAAATAGGAGAACCTCAATCCCGAATATGGTGTCTCTAGCTCTTAGAGTTGCTGAGATCTATGTGTTCATACAGACGGACAGACAGACGGACATACAAACGGACGGACGGACATAGCTATATCGACTCGGCTTGCCGTCGTGATCAAGAATATATATACTTTATGGAGCGTGGCACGCCTCCTTCTTGGTCTTACACACATTTCTCCTTTGCACTAAGTTATTAGACCCTTTTTACTTTTTTAAAGTAAAGGCTCTAAAAATGCCGAATAAAAGCTTTGTTGATTTACACAATTTTTCTAGCAAATGGTTTTCAAAAACAGCCAGATTTGACGGAAAAAAAGTGTAGTTGGCAGCAGTGGCAGAGGCAGACAGACAAAGTGAGGGAGAGAAGCCTATTTCCAGAGCGGGACAGGGAGACAGGAGGAGATGTTGTCAGACTGTGTATGGCATTCGTATAACATTTCGCAGACAATATGCAAACATATTGCATGCTAGACATACCAGAGTGCAAGTAGAGCAGGGGATTCAAAGCAGACAAGAGAGAGCCATAGAGAGAGAAAGAGAGAGAAAGATAGAGAAAGAGAGAGAGAGAGAGAGCAAATGGTTCTGCTTGCATTATAATAAAGCTTTTTCACTTTCTTACGAAAAATATGTGCACAAATATTTGCAATGCCAAGATATAATCAGTGAGGACGCAGCCGATTAGTCGGACGCGCTCATCTGTGGAGCACTTTTAATAAAGTTTGAAAAAGTTTAAAAACAGATATGCTCCATCTTACTTTTTGTCTGTGTTATGCTCCGTTACTAAATTTTCAGAATTATTAATAGTAGAGAACATCTATTCCGAATAACAATCTCTTATTTTCAATATTACACTAGTAATTCGAGTTTTTTCGGCCGTAAAGAGGGCGTGGCACTCGACATTTGACACAAACAAGATCTATCTATTTTACGAAAATGGTTGCTTTAGCTCTTATAGTTTCCGAGTAGCAGAGCTCAAAAGTTACATACATTGCTACATAGTTATTGGCTCTGTTTTTAACTATTTCATGGGTATATACAGAGTATAGTATATGAATATTCTAAAATTCTTCATAAATTCAATTGCAATTCGCTTGAAATCAATTGGAGTTTATTACATGTTAGAATTTCATCCAACTTGTACGTAGTATTTTATATTGTATTATGTTTAGATAGCATACCAACTGCATTTGGTCGAAAAATATAGATTCTAGGGACAATATTGGCATCATGGAAGGATTATCACTCCCTAAACAAAAAAAAACACATATCTTTTAACTTGGAATGCGCATAACTTTACCAAAACTTAACCGATTTTCAAGCGGTGCGGATTTCTCTTAATCATTTCAGTTCAAAATTAAAATTTGAGCATTAAATACAAAAAAAAAAATTTTTTTGAATTTTAATGAAATTTTTGGACAAAAAAATCTCTATTTTAAAATCTCCAAAATTGATGGTATAAAAAATTGTTTTGCAAAATTATGCACAAAAAACCAAACATGACAGCAGGTCGAAAAATGGAGATTATCCGGCCAATTCTCATTCATCGTTCGTCATCCTCAAACATCGATTGCGGCCTACCGAACATCAATATTCCCGATGAATTGCAAACATCGATAATATCGATGTTTCTGCAGCTCTAGCTGCATTTGCCACTTGCCTTAAACAAGAATTTGTGCAACTTGACATGGAATTGCAACTGAAATATTTAGAATAGTCTAAGACGTACTTAAATATCTCAGCAGTTGCTTTTCGTGCTCTTTCGTTATTGTGATTCAATTCAAGGCATGGCTAAGTTATTCCATAGAATATTGAGTAGAATTTCGTACTCTTCTCCATCTCCTTTGACTTTGACCTGGCCAACATCAATCAGCTAACTGTGACATATGTGGACTGTGCAACAATAGTCCAAAGTGGACACTGCACATAACTTTTGCCAAGTAAATTGAACAAACGAAGCAACAGCAAATGGGCTAAGGCAAGGCAAGTGGAGCAGATAGCACCCAGTGCTGCCAACCACGCTTTTTTCCCGTCAATTCTGACGGATTTGCCTAAATAATTATGAAACTGCGACAAACGGAAATTCTCTCTTTAGTTAATTTTCTTTTATTTAAGCTATTTGTCATTATTTTAATCGATATTTGACCATTGAAATACAATTTCATCTGTTGCCTGAAAATACATAAAGTTTGAATATCTTTTGTAGGCATTCGATATTTTTGCTGTCATTTAAACAGTTAAATAATTTATAAAAATTTGTATTTCTAGAGTAAAAACAATTTTAAATCCAGTAAGAACTTAGAAGATCACCCGACTGCAAAATATCCTGCAGTGCAAGCTAATGAAAGAGTTTTTCCTTTCTCGTTTTCCATCATCCATTCCATCAAAAAACTCCCATAAATTTAATCTCTAAAATTTTGGAGCCATCTGGGGTTTGGTTTCGATTTAGGAATTGGAAATCAGCTAAGAGCTAAAATATTATAATGGACTCGGAAAAGAATATACATTTTTTGAAAAGCCTTCGAATTTTGTATAATTGTCATATCAATTCTCCTAAGATTTACTTAACTTATTTCAGATTTATTTTATTTTTGTTTTAATGCACTTCTCGCAAAAAAGAGTTGCTTTCTTATATAAAATGGGCAACACTGCAGAGAGCAGAGAAAGCTGGTAAAATCAAGTCAAGGAGATGCCATATCAAGCACGCTATCTTTAAGATGACCTACACACACTAACACACACACACACACAAACATAGAGCTGCAGCTGCATGTGTGTGCGAGCAACAGCCACAAATTGTTATGCGAGGCAAGGCAAAAACACAACTTGCCTCATGCTGTGGCAGCAGCAACTACATGGCAATAGATTGATAAACATGGACAACAGACGACGCCATGCTAGAAAATTGCACACAATCAACAAGCATATGCTGCACACACACACACACACACACACACACACACACACACACACAGAAACAGACACAGCAAAATATATGTACGCATGTAGATGTCTTGATATCATTCAGAGATAAGGCACTACACTGCGCAAAATATACCTAGTCTCTTTCTAATCGAGCTTCTTTTTTTTTGTGAAAATATAAAATTGTTTTTATTTTTTTATCGTGTACTCTTAATAGATACAAAATTATTTAAAATAATCGCCAAAGAAACAGGCAGCAGAAGGCGTGATAGACCCCCACAAACTATATATATTCTTGATCAGAGCGATGAGCTGAGTATTAACTACATTTTGAATGTGTAGACGCTTCTATGCTGTACGCTAGAGCTGAGCTTCGATCCCATATCGATTCGATTTAATCGATCTTTTTTCGTCGATTAAGTCGATTCTTTGTGTTTTTAATCGATGTTTTTGTATAATGCAATTTTGCGAAATTTATTGGAAAATTCAAGTTTGAAGTTCTTCTCTAAAGTTACCTGCAAATTAAAATTGAGGGCTTTATTTCGATTAATCGATTATATCGATTTTTTGATGTGAATCGATCGAAAAGATCGAACCTAGCTCGACTGTACGCTAATCGAATTTGCTCTCTTCATTCTTCCGCTAAATTCAATTTTAAAGTATTAACTTGTAATCTGGCATTCTACATCGATGTTTTTAGTTACATTACGATCGGATACGAAACAGCGCAGATATTCAACAGACAATTTGCACCACTTTGTGATGTGAGGAAAGCAGTTATTAATGTGTCTTCTACTACCGACAGATCTGCTTCGTCTTAACTGATTTACAATTTAAAAGCATAAAATTTTTTTAACTTTCTTCTATTTTTGCTACCATCAACTACTCGTAATGGCCCAAAATTTGGCTTCTTATGGGCTGACAATTTGTGAATCGTTTTTCTCAGTGTATGCAACTTTTGTTGCGAATATCATGGGCATTTTATAGCTTTGTAGTTGTGTTTGTGCAGCGGCTCAACGGCCTAATGTCAAATAGTTTAGCAAATTTAATTAATAATCTTTGCACTTGGCCTCAGATCGATTTTGACCATTTGCAGCTAATCATCGGGCCGTCTTGGCCTGCATGGCTCTTGAAGCATGCTGACTTCAATTTGATTTCATTTCGATTTCCATTTGTGATTTATGTTAGGAATTTTGATTTTGATTTTGATTTGGGTTTGGGTTTTGATTTTGGGCTATGCTTCAATTGTGCCAGCTTTGACACATTTGCGGTTGGCCACAATGTGCAGTCATTAAGTATGAACGTTAACGGTAACTGCACTTATCGTTTATCGATTTGACACCGAAAGAGCACATAATAATATGAGTGCGGGTAAGCCACATCAACGCTTCACTGGACAATGGGCATCAACTGGCATTAATATTGTTTAATTAGTTATCCAGCGGTCAGCTGCATTCAAGTAAACATCGCTCAACAAATGCGGATGCACACTTTTGCAGCTCACTGTGCTCAGATAGAAGACAATCAAATTATTCAGTTGCGAAAAGTCAAACACATTCGTCAAATAAATAAGTATTTCGGTGTTTGAAAGTGACTTAAAATTATATAAAAATTTAATTACATATTATTAATATATTTTTTATTTTTTTAAATTTTTACAATTGTAATTCTTAATATATTTTACTTTGTATTTAATGTTAATATAGATATTACCTTTTACAAAAATAATTTCAATGATTTTTAAGCAATAAAACTTAAATAAATTCAAAGTTTTATAATTGAATTCAATATTACTTTAATTGTATTATTTTTCAGATTATATTCTAAGTAACATGAATTAACTTTAGGAATGTAAATTTTATAAATATGTATATTTAATATATTTAATTTTAATATATTTTTAATCAATAAACTTTCAATGTAATTTAGAGCTAACGAATGTAGGTGAAGCATAAATATTGTCAAATTTAATAAGAATAAAATTAATACAACATAACAACTTAAAATCACAAAATGTTGTATTGAAAATTAAAATACATTTTAAACTCAAACTATGAATAATTATCATAAAAATTATATTTATTTTTAATAATATTTTTTAATTTATTTTATTTATTTATTTTATTTTAAATAATAAACTTTGATGGCAATCAAGCTTTGTAGAAAAGCTTCTACTTCTAGTTATTTTTCACGGCCTTTGCCTCATTCTCTAACTGTCCCTCACTTTCTCTCTCTCTTCTCTATCTCACGCTCTATGTGCGCTCTCTTATAGAGAATTTTTCTCTCTTTTTCTCTCTCCCTAGAGCCAGTTGCCAGGAAGAGCAGAAAATGCTACACTTAACAAAGTAGTTGAGCTGCAACAACTTAATGAATATCTAATCAAGGCATATGACAACTGTGTCCAGGCGAGTGTACTTAGTATGTATGCATGTGTGTGTGTGTGTGCTTAGTACCTGTGTGTGTGTGTGTGTGTGTGTGTGTAGAGGGGCAGCTGCAACTGGCAACTGGCAACTGGCAACAGTAAGTGGCTTTATGCCACATTACGGGCTGAAAAACTTCTACAGCAATGTTTGCGGCATTTACTTTGCTAATTTAAATCTCAGAGGCACAACACACTTACCTGCGAGTGTGTGTGAGTGCGTGTGTGTGTGAGTGTGTGAGTGCGTGTGTGTGTGTGTGTGTGTGTGTGTGGTAAATAGTCAAATGTAAACTATTTGCCACACATTGAACAACAGTTGTATAACTAAACATTGCCAAAGCGACCAGCTGCGGTTAGCCCCAAAACGGGCGTATAATTTTAACTATGCCACAAACAGCGTAATGAAAGCACAGCAGAGTGAGACAGAGAAAAAGAAAGAGGGAGAGCGAGAGAGAGAGAGAGAGAGAGATGCTTAGAGATATGAAGCAGTCGAGTGGCACTCCATTAAACATACAAGCGCACCTATTAATGGTCAAAAAGGAAGCGGAAGTCAAGCGACACAGACAGAGCGAAGTTTCAAGAGAGCGAGAAAGCAGAGAAATTCGGAATAGAAGGAGTAGCCAATCAGTGGGACGCACCCGACTGTACATTTAAAAACAATTTAAAACCAGTGCAATATTGTTTCTTTAATATCTTCTATGTTCAGTAACCAATTTCAATGCGCTTTTTAGTATAGTTATATACAATTATAAAGAGTGTTGATTTCGAATAACAATTTTCTGTGTTTAATATAACGCTGGTTATTCCGTTTTTATCGATTAGATCTTGAAGGGGGCGTGGCATTCAACATTGGAATTAAATTAAACATGGTCTGCTTATGGTATAAGCCTGCCTACACACAAAAAGGACTGATCAAATAGAAAGACTCTTACGTCGCACAAAGTTATTAACCCTGTTTTTACCCATTTTAAATGGAGACTGGGCATAAAAAGAGCGAGACAGAGATGTGCTCGAAATGAGTGGAGAACAGTTAGTTGCAGTGGGCGAAATGTGAAATCAAAAAGCACATTATGGCATTTTATACTTTTGCCACATTACAAAATGGCATTTCCCTTAACAAAGCCAGGAAAAGAGACGGGAGAACCGGGAGAATCGGGAGCCGGGAGAGTGAATGAAAAGAGACCTTGCTCTGTCTCTCCCAGCAGGCAGCTGAGGAGACGCCACTTCAACTATATAGTAATAATGTAACTCATCTTAAGCACATTAAGCGCGTTGCCCTGGCCACAAAAAGCAGCCAAGGAATCATCACTTCTTTCCCATCCACGGCCCCTCCCACCAGCCCTGCTGTCTACCCCGGTCCTGGCTCCACTTATGACACAATATCATATACGAATTTGGTTGTGTGAGTATATGGATTAAAAGTCCATCAAAATGTACATAAAAGTCATTGACTTAACAGGCCCTTCCTTGCCGGCTCCTTTTTACGCTTTCCCATTTCCCATTTTCCCTTTTTCCCTTTTCCCTTTTTTCCTTTTTCCCTTTTTCCCTTTTCCCTGTTCCACGTTCCCTTTTGGTGCCTGATGTTGGCCCTCTACATCTCTACGCTGTGGATTCTCACCTGCGGAAATCTTAAGGTATCATTTGCTATTTTGCATGCTGCACAGCGCCAGGATTTCACATACACTGTGCAAATACAGAGGTGAGTTTCAATGGTTTATCAATATTTTATATTATTATAACCGGAAATAAAATTTAAAATTGCAATTTTCGGAAATAAAATTTAAAATTGCAATTTTATTTCTGAAAATGGTGATTATGTAAAAATTTCATTATTTATTTATGAACTTATTTGATGGTATCTTCAATTTTAAATTAAAACCTAATTGATTTTGTATATCAGATGCTTTCATATGTACTACGAAGAAATTCCTAATTTAATTAATCATAAATTTTACAATTGCTAAAAAAATATTAATAAAACATTATTAATTTAATATTTTATTTCCGAAAACGGTGCTTACTAAAATATTCAATTATTAATTCAATATATTAATATTAATTAATTTTAATAAATAATCGGGCGGTAAAAAGTCAATGCCGCATGTATACTTAAGCGTTTCAATATATTTCAAAAAATTAAATAGTTGTATTTTGGAATTTCAATATATTTAATGTTGTTTGCTTTACACTTGTTTATTTTCTTCACACATGAATTGCTTTTATTTTTTCTGCCAGTGTATTTATAATTTTCGCTCAACTCTAAAGTAAATATTATGATTTGGCGTTTATTTTTGGCCTGTTTTGTCTAGTTTAACGGTTGCGTAAATATTTTCTCGCAGTGCACATACATGAGATCTCAACGAATGTGTGTAAGTGTGCGTGTGTGTGTGTGTGTGTGTCGGCTGGCTGCTTTCACATGCCGCACGACAACACTGGCGCTCGCGTGTGAAATTAAATTGTTTGTTGCTTCATGGGAAAATGAAAATAAAAAAAATAAAGAAAACTTTTTCCTCTTGTTGTTATTGTTGTTTGTTGTTGTTCTGCGTGTTGCGTTGCTGTTGCCCGGCCCTGGAGCATAGAGGCTGCCAGCCTCTGCCACGCCCTTGGCCCCAGCACCCACGCCTACGCCCACCTCCGCCATCCACGGATGATGAAAAGCCGCCAAGCGGCTGTCACCTGCTGACTGCGGTCGTCGCCCCCTCTCGCTCCAGCCCTGGCGCTGTTGCTGTCTCTGTCGCACAGTGGAATACAGCACTCCTTTATAGGGATATATGTACATATGTATATATAATAGAATATACAGTTAGAATTCTTAATGTGCGTCCTTGAAAACTTTGAATGCATCAGTTGAAAGATATTAAATCATACATCACAAGTATTTATTGCTTAGTGCCAGAGATATTCGCATTCAATTTTTATAAAGAATAGCGCAAATAATAAATGTGTGTAACGCCCAGAAGGAGGCGTGGCAAAGCCAACAAAGCATATATATTCTTGATCAGGACAACGAGCCGTATCGATGAAGATATGTGCACATCTTACGGAATGTATACTTTCGACCATAATATCTACCTATCCCGAAAAGCGCTTTAAAATCTTCAAATAAATACAGGAGATATTAACGTAACAATATTGAAGGTTTCGTGTCGCCCACAATCTAACACACAACAAAATGTGCAAAGAATTTCTGCAATATTTTATTGAAAAATCAAGTTAAAGTATAAGGTAAAGAGTATATTGCAATCGGGAGCGTCCGACTGGTCTGCGAAGTTCATTCTGTTTTAAGCATGTACCTTATTGATTTAAGAAAACTAGCAAAAAAGCTGACTTTTTACTTAACGTAGTTTTATAAGTTTGCTGGCAAAAAAGTTCTTTAAAAACAGCTAGATTTTGACGGGGAAAAGCGGCTTTTGGTACAGTTATTATTGCTAGCGCTAAGGAGGTTTATCAATAGCAACTCTTTCGACCTGTTCAATGAAAATTTGGTATTTTGTGTTTTCCATTTGGAGGCTAATGGATGGCCCAGATAATAATGTGCGTGTTTTGTAATTAGTCAACTATTCGAGTGTTGCAGCTGTGATTGCCAGAGGAGGGAGCTGCGTGGTATTAGTGCTTGTAGCTACTCTGTCAATGTCCAGATTAGAGGGTGCTCCATGGAAGCTACGTTTCCATGTGTCATATATCATTTTAGGCAGCCATGAGATGGACTTTTGTAATGAGACGAGCATGATTTTGGCTGATATTTGCGCCGTGTCTATTATTTATGTCTTTTTCGGGTGTTGTGCGAAATTCCGTGGAGATGCAAAAAAAACATTCTGCTCGGTTACACTGTAAGACATTTTTATAGAAAATACATGCTGTGCTAAATTTATTAAGCTCTGCTGACGTTATACGATATACGATATTTAATAAATTGAAATAAAATTTGGTAACATACAACAAAATAAATACGTACATATACAGAAAAAAAAAAAAAACATAAAAAAATAGTCCTTTTTCAATCCAATACATTTAATTTTTACTTCTAAAAAAAATTCTTCTATAAAAAAAAATATTTTAAATAATATATTTTTAATTCTTTGAAAATAAAATTTAGTTAAATTAAGCATTACAATCAATCAACAATCGATAACTGATGGCGAGTTTTCTCGCTGTGCATAAGCACGCACACACACACTGTCGCAATTACATACGTGTGCGTACATTGGCATGCACATTTTCCGCCAGTCATTCAATTTGCTTTAACACCCGACTCCCTATACCCTCTAGACCCTCGATACCCTCTAGACCCTCGATAGTCTGTGCCCAATGCCCGATACTCTATACCCTGCATTCGCTGCTCGATTTTTTATATGTCCGCTGTTGCCCGGGCAACGCCGGCCAGCACTCAAGGCTCTCTATAATAAAGTGTGGAACAATTATGTTGCGGCTTCTCGTTATGTGAACCTAGCCCCTGCCCCCTGCCCCCTGCCCCCTGCCCCTCTGCCACAGAACTCTGCTGTTGCGGTCGCCTCGCTGTTGTCTATATGTTGCATACAAGCGTTTGTCTTGTATACATCACACCAACACCCACACACACACACACACACACTGAGAGAAAAATCAAGAGCTTACGCAAGAATTCTGGATTCGAAAAGAAAATGCTTCATCAAATCGCGTTGAATAATTAATAAACAAAAATAATAAGTAAATAAAATTAATAGTTAAAATTGATAAAAAAAAAAAAGCACAAAAGTAATATATAAATAAATTTTTTAAATAATTAATTAGTTTAATTCATTTATTTTTCCGTTTCCATAGATTCTTAAAGAATTGGAAAAATTTGCGACTCGTAATTGATCTAATATATCTTTGCACTTAATTTTTACGGAGGTGTAAGTTGTACAACATACCATAAATTATTTATTTAAATAAATTATAAATTATTTATTTATATTTATTACTATTTATTTCGCACAGTGCACACACACTTGCAATTTTACTTTGTTTTATTGGTGTATTTTTGTTGTAAGCTTTCGGTGCACAAACCTCAATAACAACAACATTTCGAGGGGCCACTTGATGCTCACAGGTAGCTCTCCCTCTCTCCCTCTCTCCCACTCTCTCTCTCTCCCTCCTCTCTCTCTCTCTTTCTCTCTCTTTCTCCCTTGTGGCTAATACTAGAATCAGTGCACACACGCACACACACAACATTGTTCAAAACCAAAACCACAACCACAAGCCACGCCCCTGCTGCTGACGCCCACAAAATGTATTTACATCGCAGGCAACGTATTCAATAACTGCCAAAAATTACTGCAATTGTGTGGGTATTCCATGCATACACTGAGCAAAATTTTACCAAATTGTGCATGCATTTTTTGGCGAATTTATTTCGAATTTAGTTTCAACTGCATTTTAAAGAAATTTCTAGAAAAAAAGCGTTTCAAATATTTGTTGTCTTTATGGAGGAAATTTAACATTTAAATTATAAATATGTAATAATATACATAATTAATATATAAATAAAATATTAATAGAAACATATAACAAATTGATTTCTTTTTTTCAATATTTAATATTAAAAATTAAAATTAGAAAGCTTTAAAATCTTGGCTTTATTTAACTTGATTGAAATTTCTGTAAGCTGATTAGAGTGGTAAATATAATTTGAGCGTGTTTCATTTTCTCAGTGTAACAATGGCTTTTGAAGCACTGAGGCACAATTCAAACTAACAAATTCCAAATGATCAATTGCCTTAAAACTAATTAAGCGAATTTGCGAAAAAGCCGATTGAATTTAAATTATTTTACTTTATTTATTTAACTTTAAAGAAGTCAATTCTTAGAAAAAAGAGAGAGTAAACAATATTATGTCTATGAATTTTGCTTGGAAATCTAGAGCCAAAATTGTTTTTTTGCAGATAGTTTTAAGTACATATATGCACAACATTTTTGAAGTGAAATAGAATTTGATTTAAAAATTGGATTTAATTTACTTTTTTTTAATTTGTGCAACGTTAAAATTGATCTAATAAATCCGAATTGGTAGACAATTTCAGCTGCTATTTATAATCCATAATCATGGCAGATTATAAACATTTTGCAATCAGTGTAAATGTAGGTAAATAGGTACAACCGAGAGATGGGATGGGAGAAATGGACCGGGAAATTGGGAAAGGGGAAAGGGGAGAAATGCAAATGGACAGAGAGCATTTCAGCAAATGCCAACATTCTGCATTATAAATGCGGCATTTTGCAAATGACAGCAAAGCTCTATACGATGTGGCAAATGGAGAAGGGGATATACTGGGGGAGAAATACACTTAGAAAAACAAAGACAAATTATTTTTAAATTAAATAAGAAGAATATTTAAATTTAACAATTGAAAAAGAGCCCTTAAATGAAATTGTTCATTCTTAGATCAAGAGGTTTTCTGGCGCATTCAACTGTTGACACTGCAAATTCTAATTTGTATAAAACGCTTGATATTTCTTTCAGTGCAGAGGCAGTCGGAGCGAAAGAGCTAAAGGTAGAGCTTTATAAATGTGGCATTGTTTGAAACTAAATACCCGTTGTCAACTAATTTCAACCAGCTTAACATGGCTTTAGCTTTTACACCCCTTGCTTCCTGCTGCCCCATGCCACATGCCCCATGGGGCATGCCCCCTTCCCCAAAAGCGCACCCCACCACTTTGGCAATTGTCAATGGCGCAGCTGTTGGGCCCGCTCTCATAATTGTGCCTCGAATGAAGCGCAGAACTTTTGTTTAATAGACCCAATCACAGAGCTGTCCCATATGAGACTTTGTCAAGGCTTTGTCACACACACACACACACACACACACACACACACACACACACACACACACACACACACACACACACACACACACACACACACACACATACACACACATGCTCACACTTAACTCAAGTTTCATTCAATTATTGTTAAGCACCTCAAGTTTTCTTAGCCACAAAAACGCCCACGGCAACGCCCCTCTGCTCCCTCTAATAACGAACAAAACAAGCCAAAAATACAAAAAAAGCCAAAAAAAAAAAAAAAAACCCAAACGAGGCCACTTGCTGGCAATACGAGCTCTGACACCCAAAAACACAAATATGTTCCAGCTAAGCTGCAGTTTCGTCTGTTGTTGCTCTGCCTGTCGATATACCCTGTAAATTATGCTAAGGCAAACTTTAATTGATTTTAGCAGCTAAATATCTCTGTTTTTACCGTTAGAGAGTTGAAATTCGTAATACAAATAATTAATTTCATTACTATTTTAACCATATTTTAAATTAATTGAAACAAAATAGCTCAAATTAATAGAAATAAAACGCTGCTGATTAATTGAAAACAGTCAAATAAATTAAATAACTTTATAGCGTATCTGACCGTCGTTCATGCCCATCAGTAGTTGTCGTTGTTGTTTTAGTTGTTGCAGCCTTGTCTGCCTTGGTTTTCTGCAGTTTGACAAAAATGTTGGCGCACAATTTTCATGTTGGCCAAATGACGCGCCAATGTCTACACGCCAGACCGAGAATAACAACAGCAACAACAATACACACATACACACACACACACACACACATACACACACACACACATAGACTCTCATACACTCTCACACACCTCTAACTGTTCTCATAATGTTTTTCTTCTGTGGTCTGACACCAATACTAATGCGAGCGATTAACATTCGCAATGCTTTTCGGCCATGGCCCATGCTTACTCCTCTCCTCTACTCTCCTCTCCACCCCTCTCCACTCCTCTACCCACCTCTGTCCCCTCTCACCTTTCCCCACTCCGTTCATTTCTCTGTCCCACACCGTCACCCCCTTCGCCTAAGCAGCAGACGTAGATTGGAAATGGAGCTGAAGATAAGCGCATTGGGCATGAACACGTCTGGCTACACTGCAAACAATTTGCTGTAGATAGCGGTTAAATAAAATCGAATACACGAAAACATTCTTATTTTAATTTCAATATAAAAAAAAACAAGTTTTCTGAATATTTGCTCATAGTTTTCAAAGCTAAGTAATACTTTAAAAATACCAATTTTTAAAAATTTTAAAAATTAAATTTCTTTCAGTGCGCAACACGTTTAGGACACGGTCAAAAACAGAGCATGTGCGGTGATGCCACATACTTCTAATGTAAGCCGCATGGTCATACACGTTCTCCAACACACACACACACATGCACAGTGGGGATTGCATATGTTGTTATAAGTTTTGCCAGCAAAAATGTGCGATAAACTACTTGGCACTTGGCAGAGGCTCAGCCGGCTCATAGACACTGACAAGGAGCAGTGTGGCGGGGGGTAATGGCAAGGGGGAGGGGGAGGCGAGGGGATGGCAACGGCAGTTCAGAGGTCGCCATTGCCGTCGCCCGCAATACGAGCAAAATGGCGGCAGGCGGCATGTCTGCTCGCAGGCAATGCCACAAATCAGGGCTGAAAAACTACCAAAGGGAAGAAGAAGGAACAAAAAAAAATGGAGAAAAGCAAAGGCAAATGGCGAAATCTCCAGCTGAAAATAGAAAATAGAAAAGAGATTGTGTGAAAATGCAACGGATTAGCCAAAGTGAGAAAAGCAGTCATCTGTCCACGCCTTCCGACTTCCTTCCATGTTCCATGTTCCCGTCTTAGCCCAACTTCAAAATCTTCTAGATATGCTTACAAATATTGACGACAAATGTGAAATTTCCTTAAATACCAAAGTTCGTGCATGGAAAACTCTAATAGAATGAACTATATTGGGTTTACCGCAATTTAAAACGAGTTGGCAGCCCTTAAAGGCAGCCACGTAATTCGCATAACTTTGCAACACTTTACGCCCATTTCACATACAACTCTAACCCCAATCCCCGACACGCCCAGAGCTAAGTCGAAAATAAAAAATAGGCTAAGGGTGTGCCTGATAAAGGTACAGCCAGCCTCACGTATGCCTAGGTGGCCCCACGTTGGGCGCCAGGCCGCTGCTCGAGCGGAGTTTATTTTCAGTGCGGTTTGATGTCATGCAAATGAAATGGGAAATCCTCCAAAAGAATGAGCATAAAACGCCATTGAGCATTTGCGAGCACCAAATCGATGGCAGCAACTTTGCCACAACTTTCGCTCATCGAAATCAATTCGAAGCTGTGCCAAAGTGACACAACTTCAGCAACATGCATAAACACACTCCGAATGGGGAGACGGGCGGAAAAAACAGTACAGCTAACAAAACCTTCTGCACAGCTAGCAGATACCCAGTAAATCGTTATCAGATATTACAAACTATTTTCTTTTCTGTATGGAATTCCTAACAAAAAATGTCAACGATTTAGAGAAACAAAAATTAAACAACCTTTCTTGATAACAAATTTTGTTGCTTCTGATATGTCTTTACGAATATACCAAATTTCATATCTATAAAATAAAAGATTTCAGGGATCTTAAAGCTTGCTATGAAACATATAGATATAGTATAAGAGGTTCAAGAGACCTTCAAGTTCTCATTGAATAGCTGTAACGTCGTTGATAGCGAATGAAATTCAGTTGCTTCTAATATGTCTTGTTTTATATACAAAATTTCATATCCGTAACATAAGAGGTTCCAAAGAACTTAAAAATTATTAAGCATAGATGATACATAGATGCACTTAGCAAAATTCAGTTATTTCAGATATGCCTTCACTTAAATACTAAATTTCATATCCCTAGCATAAGAGGTTCCAGAGGTCTAAAATAAAAACCGATTCTATAACCACTCTACATTCATTTTAATATATACAGGGTATTGAAAGAGGTTCCAGAGATCTAAAATAAAATTCGATTTTATGATGACTCCTCAATCAGTTCTTATGCCAGACCATTTCCAATATTTACAGGGTATAGAAAGTGAAAAGTTGGCGTACAAAACGCGTGGCGAGGCGCCATTTTTGCAATTTGTGTGCGACGCATTGTCGAGCAAAAAACACGAAGAAAAACAATGACGAGCTGCATTCAAATGCCAAATGGTCGTTGAGTGAGTTGAAACACAATATTCTGGGTGTATGCAAATCGAAGGACAGACGGACAGACGGACAGATGTACAGATGGACAATCGGGCTTGACCTTCTGCTGTTTTAAGGGAATCGCCGAACCTGATTCGCATCTGCGATAAGAGACTCTAACAACTTTGGCCTTACAATGGTATATATAAATAATCTGCATAATTCCCACAGTGCATATCTACCACAGGCAGACATTTTCTCATTTGTGACATTTTGTGACCGTAGAGTTTACTGTTAAATGTCAGCCATATTGTGTAGTGGGCAGTTTAATAAAATTATGCGAAAACTGTTTCAATTATTCAGTGCGCTTAATAGAATTGCAGTTAATTTATTAATTTCGATTCATTATTTAATCCGAAATATTCAATTGCATGCAATATGCAGGCCAATATTGAAATATTAATTGATATCAATTGCTTATTTTTGCATTCAGCTTGCAGCACGTGCAACAAAAATGGCTTCACACTGACTGCTAAAAATAATGAGTCTAATAATAATGATGCGCAAACTGTACACAAAATAAATACGCAAAATGTTGGCTTAAATATCCTAAAATCTGCAAATGCTTGGCCAATTCCTCTGCACAGCATTTGGATTAGTACACTGAGAAAATTTTTAGCTAATAAAATTACAACAATCAGTACAATTATATAAATTAATCAGTGCTTAATTTAGTTTGCAATTGTTTTACTCGCATAATCCCCAGATCAGCGTTTTAGCTTTTAAACTTTATTTATTTAAATTTTAAAAATATTTTTGATATATAATTAATTACCCAAATTTTTGCTTTAAATTTTAAATTCTAAATAAATAAACTAAATATTTTGAAGTACTCAAATAAATTTACAAATTAAAGTAAAACGTTATTTAAATTTTTCTTAGCCAAAAATTCACCAACAATTACCAAGATTTTTTCTTAAGTACTTCATTCAAGTGTTAAGTTTTCTTAAAAAAGCACAAATTGGACTTAAACTATTACTATTTTTTGATAAGCATTTAAAAATTGACCAATTGAATTGAATTTAATTAAATTTTAGGATATTTCAAGTGCATAATTGTTTGCTAATTTCATGTGTTGATCTTCTTTATTTTGAGTGCTTTTTTGGAACTGTTTGCTGTTGAAATTCCAGCAACTGCTAATTGCACAGCTCGAAACTCCTTTTTTAATGCAGATTCAAACTTTTTCATTTTTGCATTTTCCATTAATAAGTTTCGTAGTTATTTTTTTTTTTTGTGATTATTTGTTAATCGAAATTTTCACATTTCACTCTGCTGAAAGCGCAACATTTGCCAAACATTTTAATCAAATGCTACGAGCATTTTTATGTTTGGTTTCCGCAATATTGGCAATTTAAAGCACAAAAAAAAAAGCACAAACTCCATTTAAACAGCTTTTTTATAATTAAGCTTTCAATATGATTTCCTACTGAAAGAGAAAAAAATACGTCGAAATTGAACTGATTTTTGAGCTCAAAAAATATTTACTTATGCTCTTTTGTTCGTTCTTTTAACTACTTATCTAAAAGTCATTAATAATAATATTTTTTTAGGAAAGATTTCAAATTGTAATTTTGATATTTCAATAATAATATTTATAACAAAATTTCTATTTGATTCAAAAATATTTACACATGATTTTTAAAGTAACTGCATTTAAAATTTTTCAGAACTTTATTAAATTGTAGTGAAACATATTCATTTTACTTAATAATTTGTTTATTAATTTATTATTATGAATTATTTATTATTTATTTTTTTCGTTATTTATTGTTATTAATTTATTTCCTTGTTATAATTAATACGAATATTTTGCAGACCAATTTATAATTTTAAAGCATTCGTACCCACTGATTTTTGACTGAAACTTGTACTTTAATTAATAAATTGAAATATGGCTGTCGTTTAATAAGTTTAGAGATTGACGTATGTCAATCCGGATTAAATTCCTGTGGTTTTTCACATTCACCTAAGCTGAAAACCGAACCCAACCTAACCTAACCGAATCTTCAACTTTGTAATTCATTCAACTTCAACCGAAGTATGCTTGAGTTGTGCAAGTGTGGCCAAACTTCTGTCAGGCACTGTGCAATCAGAGTTGCTCAAGTTGAATGTATTGTTGTTGTTGTTGTTGCGGCCATTGTTGCTGTTGTTGTTCCACTGTGCAGTGACAGTACGTGTGTTGTGTGCTTGTGTTTATTTGAAGGTTAAAAATGCATAAACTTTTCCAAGCACACACACACCGACAGACACACACACAGACAGACAGACAGATATTTGTATGTATGTATGCGTTGGTGTGTGCCCGCAGAGCACGTTTTTGCTTAGTTATTAATATTTAAACTTGAAATTTAAATGCAATGCATGAAACGCAAATGATCGAAGCAGCAGCAGCTGCAGTCGGACGCAACCGACAGCGGAATGTCCTTCAACATTATACGAATAGCAGCAATGCTTCGTCTTACTGTTTTTTTTGTAGCACGCTTTTGAGCGTGTTCATCAACCGCTTTTACTAAAACTTTCAGACTATATAAATATAACGTTAGAGAGTATATATACTGAATATTAACTTCCATAGACTAGGGCGTAAAGAGGGCGTGGCGTTCAATATTTAAATTACATTTGATTTGCAATTAATGCCACTTATTCTTATATTTGCTCCGATAGATGAGATCACACATGGCTGGCTATACCTGATAAGGAATATATATAGTACTCTATGATGTCAGCCACGCCCACTGCCGCCTTACAAAATTATTCAACCTTAAATTTGAACCATTTTATGGGTACAGTGCATAAAAAGCTGAAATTACTATTACAAACCTTTCCCTTTTCCCTTCCACTTTCCACCGTTTCAACACTCTTTTTTATGCTATATGTAAATAGTTTTTTGTCTAATGTCTGTGTGTGTGTGAGTGTGTGTGTATTGTGTGTGTGTGTGTCAGCAATATATTAAAATTTAATTTAATACTATTTCAATTGTTTGTGCGTGCGATTGCTGGAAAGCCATAAAGAGAGCGAGACAGCGCGTGAGATGCATGCAGCTATCGAGCGTGTGAAAGAGAGAGAAAGAAAGGGAGTGAGAGAGAGAGAGATAAAATAGTTCAGCGCGCGAATTATTCATACACTTTAAACAATATTTGTTGCTGTGTCTCATATACATATTTATAATATCTTACTTACTCACATATACAGAAGTTTGACATTTTTCGTTACTAAGCCCACTGATGAGAATGTTGGCAACATTCGAAATAGTACTATCTGACCAAAGCTAAATTTTTCCATTAAAATCTCCCATTTCTAGACGTCCAGCCCGAATTCTCACCTTCAGTTATGAAATCATACGTCGCTTTACAATTGTAAAAATAAATACAATTTGAGTAAAATATATTATTTTTGTATATTTTTTTAAAGTCAGTTCTGTGTATGTACATATTATCAAACTAAATATATTCAAATATTTCCAAAAAAAAAAAAAACACAAAAACTGCCAACGATTTGAGTTTGCAGAGAATAAAATTGTTTCCCCTTTGGAACTAGTCTGATATGTAGTTTAAGGAATTGAAATACTGAAAATGGAAATAATATTCAATTTAAATTTGTATGCACATTTTTGTTTTTTAACAAAAAACTGATTTCCAAACTAGGAAAATATCAGAAAATTCAGTTCTGAAATATGTTTTTTCTTACATATATCCGAATACTTATAATAATACTTAAAATAATTTTTATTAGACTTTACATTTTATGCAAATTGAAATTTATAAATGCATAATTTCATATATTACAATTTAATATAATAAAATGATAAAATGATTTAGAAGTTAACAACAAAAACGAATTATAATTAATGAAAAATTTCTTAATTTTACAAAAAAATTCATTAATATGTTAGTAAATTAATAGATAAATTAATTAATTAATAAATATATTAATGAATTAATTATTTAATAAATAAACAATTAAATTGTTGTTCGAGTGTAGATATAAGCAGAGATATGCAGATACATAGTAGGTGCAAGAAAAGCATCCAATAACAAAATGGCAGCAAAGGTGTTGATATGCCTTTCACTCTGTGTGCGTGTGTGCGTGTGTGCGTGTGTATGTGTGTGTGTGTGTGTGTTTGTGTTTGTGTTTTTTGCTGCGCTTTGTATGCAAAACGTGCTAGTTGCTATTGCCACTGCTATGGTTGTTGTTGCTGTTGTTACTGCTGTTGTTGCTGTTGCAGTTGTTGCTGTTGCTGTTACTGTTGCTGCTGTTGCTGTTGTTGTTGCTGTTGCTGTTGTCGTTATTTATGCAATGGCAGCGTATCCCTTTGCTGATATTTGCATGCGTTGCCAGCGACAACTTTTGTGGCAGTTGCTGCTGCTGCTGCTGCAACTGTTGCTGCCGTGGCTTTTGTTGCTGCTGCCGACCAGTGTTGCCAAAATAGTATTAAAAATATTTGCCAATTTTTTTTTTACCTTTTATTTTATTTTAAACATCTAGTTGAAGTGACATAAAGCGTATCGAATGACAATCGAATGCTTGAAATTCCGCGCATTTTTACGCTACGGATAATAAGAGTAATAATAAAATTAATTTTTAAATAAATTAATTTAAGTAAATACTGCTCAAAACATTGACTACAGATCTATAATTATTATTACTTATTCTTGTTTAAATTTTGTAATATTTATGAAAAAGTTCATTAAGAGCTTAATTATTTAAACCAAAAAAAAGCAGCTATTCCCGCAACAATTTGTCTAACAAACGCAACTCAAAAGCCGCCAGTTTTCACGGGAAAAAAGCGGAGTGGGCAGCACTGCTGGCGAAAGTCTTTCGCCTAATGATGAGCCCCAAACAACCTGAGCACTTTGGCCCAAAGCGAGCTCGTTTCTGGACATGTTGGCGCTGCGGCTATTTGCATTTAATTTCTGCCTTTGTCGTGCGTAATTTCATTAAATTAGAGGCCCAAAGCAAAATACAATTAAAATGCACTAAACTCCAGCCAGGCGGTATGATGGTAAAAATTTGTTGTTGCTGATCTTGTTAGTTGTTGGTGAATTGCATTGATTAAACGGCAAAGCAGATGATTATTTTTAATCAGACATTTTTCTTTTTTTTGTATTTTTATGCTGAATAAAAATCAGCAAATGCAGAAATAAACTTTTGTGCCATTTTTTGGTACACTTCCTTTATTTATTTTTATTTTTATTTATATCAAGTCAAGCGTATTGCTGTCTTCTCTGCTTTTTATATACTATTTGTTTTGTGACTTATGTAAATTGTGCTTGACTGACATTTTGTGTGTTTAAACAGAGCTTTCAAAACCAAATTTATACAATTTCTGCCAAAATGCAAATTTAATTACGGCAAGGAGTTGAGCATACTGCCAGAGAAATATTGCTCCAACCTCATGAACAATTTGTGCAATTTAATAAACCAAAAACATTTAAATAAATATTTTAAAATGGGAGCAACAAAATGTTGCTAAATTAATAAGAATTAAGCTTACAAAATGCAAGCTAATTAAAAGTATTACCAATTTGTTTTTTATTGCACAAATGCTGCTGAAACCCCATCAACTAATTAAATATTATTCGCATTTAATAACCTAAATAACTAAACAACTATTCAGCTAATTGTTACATTTAAATAGTTTTAGGCTTTATAAAAATATCTATTCTATATATATTTTTTTTTATTCAAAATAATGGAATTTTACTTTAGCAAATATTCCACAAATTGTATTAATAATTCTAATTTTGTAATTAATACGAGTATTTAACATTTGTAACTCACACTCTCTAAAAAAAAACTATGCAAATTTTTTGCATTTTTCGTATTTTTGAAAATATTTCGTTGATTTGGCTTTTATTTAGGCTGCATATTTCATTTAACAGACAGCAAATTTTTGCTTTTTGTGAATGCCATGAATGTCAGCATGCGGGCACTTGTAATTAGTATTGAGTGCACACATACTCACACACCAACACACACACACACGCATGTATGGTTAAACACATCAAGACTTTTGTCGTTTTCAATTGACATCTGCCATATCTACACTGCAAACAACATGGTGGCAACTCTTGCTTTTTGTTGGCATAATTTAATTTTTAATCCATGGTTTGCTATGTCAAATGACTGCATTAGAATAAATTTATTTATTTATTTAATTTATTTTTATTGTGAAACAGAAATTTATTCTAATAATACAATGTTTTTAAAGAGAATAAATTCATTTGTTATTCATTATTCGCTATTACAAGCAGCAATGTTTTTTCCTTTATAGTTGTAGAATTTGTGGTAAACAAAAAACTTACAAATAGAAAATGCTTTTATTCGATATCTAATAATAAGAATAATACTTAAAAAGATATAAAACATCCATAAATTTCATGCGGATAGTTAAAATTTACAAGAACTTTAGCTTAACTATGAGTTGGTTTTATATCAGGGACCGTAAATAATTAATGCAATATTTTTTACGAAAAAATCAATCACTTAAAATCAAAAATTAAAAAAAAGTAATTTCACAAATTTTTTTTGGTTTTTTAATTTTTGATTATTATTTATCGATAAAGATAATTTTGAGTAATTTTATATATAATAAATTGATTATGAGCAATAAATTAAAACTCGTAATGAATTTAATTTGGTTAAAATAAAACACACTTCTAAGAATATAGGTTTTTTTATTCATTTAAACATACATTGTATTTGTTTTATATCATCTTTACTTATCGAACTTCTAATTTACTTCAGGTTTAATTTAATTTTCCATCTAATATTTTTTCCAACTAACTTTTATACAATTTATCTATATTTTGAAACTAATTAAATGTGTATAAAAGATGTTATATATAGTACATATAATCCTGCAACTAATATTTCTCTTTTTGCCACCCATTAATTATATATTTATGATATTCCATTCTATAAAATAAAATCCATAAAATCTGTTTCTTTCAGTGCATTGAACTCTCTTGGTTCTACTGCAGGCCGGAAACAGGCAATCAAAGTTCATTTTGGCTGCAGTCTTTTGTTGCCACAAGGCCAGTCCAAGGTGTGCTGTTGCCACAGAATTTGTGGCACACGCATGTGGCAATTAGTTCAGCTGCAGCTCTTCTTCTTCTTCTTCTTCTTGCTGCTGGTGCTGCAACTGTGCAATTTTAGAATTGCAACAGACCAAAAAGAATACAAAAAAAATGTTTGTGGCAATATTTGCACCAAGCCGCAGCATTAAATGGAGAGGGGCGACAATGGCAAATTAACAATAAAAGCAACGGCAGCAAATGCAGAGGGAAACGTTAGTGAGGCAAAAGCAGCGTACACAGAGAGAAAAATTATAAACAAATAAAAATTCTCTAGCTGAAATATTTCAAATTAAAGCAAACAGATGCGAATACAAAACTTACAACTAGCTCACAAAAAAGATCGGAATTTAAGTTAAGTTTTAGTTTAGAACTTAAATAGAATAAAATGAATTATAATAAAAAAAAATAAAATAAAATAAATATATATACATATATATTTACAAATAGATGAATATTTTGAAAAAATTTTATCAAAAACAAAAAAATAAAACTAAAAATTTGGTCAGCATTTGTTTATCCAATAGTTTTTTCTATCGATGTATGAATTTCAAACTTAGTAACTGATATAACAAATTTACTTAAAATTTAAAATTGTTAAATTTTTTCATTCGAATGTTGGGACGATTCTGTTTTTTTCTTATTTTAAGAAATTATCTACAAAATACATTGCTATATACTATATATTCAAAAATAGTTTTCAAAGTTGTTTTTAAATGAATATAAGCTTTTTTTGGAAATTTCAATCGAGCATATTTTTAGTGCAATACTTTTCGCACTGTGTAGGACCGCAGCAGAAAAGTCTGCAGAGTGGCTGTCTCTATTTCAGAAACTAACTTCCCGCCTCCTTTGCGCCCCCGCACATCATCATCATTTTAATGCTCGCAGTCCCTTGATCATAATTTACCATTCACAAAATATTCAAAACTCTAGCACAAGTGACACTCGAAATGTCTTTTCACAGTCCCCAACTAGACGAGCATCCGTTCTCCATTTTGCAATCCACACCCCCCAATCCTCCCCAATCCCCTGACCAAAACCAACGGCCGTCCAACTGAACAACAACATGATGCGATAATCATCATCATGCCATAATCATCATCATCATCATCCAGAGCATCTTCAGCTCAAGTGTGTTTTGTCTGTGCTGTCAAGCCTTTTGACAGGGTATCACAACTTAAACATGAAGTTTGTTGTCAAAGCCGTCGAATGCATTGCGTTTGCCACAACTTTTGATTCGTTTACATTCTGGCAGCCACATTTCCATCTGCCACATGCCACATGCTGCATGCTGCATGCCAAATACCATATGCATTTCACCTTCACTTCAAAGCTCATCGTAAGTCACCAAAAATATTATTAAAACTCTGGAAGCATAATTCTTGAAACTGCTAAAAATCTAAAAATCTAAAAATCTTTAAACTTTTCAAGGCTAACATTATAGAGAGGTAAAGCTAAAAACCAGCTTTTTTTAGCTTAAAAGCACATTAAAGCTTTTCGCAATTTTTTTTAATTTGCAATATATAAAGATTTCAACTTAATAAAATAAGCATATCTTGATTATATTTAAAGCTTATTATGCTCTAAAACTTTCTCTGTATTTCTTACTTCGAAATGAAGTATACTACATATAAAAGCTCACATTATTATAGCCCAAGTACCAACCTAGTGCAAGCAAATTACATAAATAGCCAAAGCTTTAAAGCTTTAGTACATTCAACATATTCCAGCTTTACTTTGGCTCTATATAGAGTCTAATATCTTAAACTTACTTCTACACATAAGTTTGTGTTTATTACAACATCATTTAATTGAACCTTAGATCACATTATTTTTGTAAACGGAAGCTAAGTGATCTGCTTAACTTTTCTTGACTTTCAATTTTGCTGAAGTGTATTCATAGCGCTGATATTATCTGTTCGTCTAAAATCTAGCTCTGTTTCTGCCAACTGCTCTCTGTTCTGAGTTGACTTTAATTTGCCTCACACACACCCAGCACCCACAATGCCATAAGCAGAGATGTCGTTCTCAATGTTCATTTAAAAGTTAAAATTTGGTCAGTGCTAAGCCTGGCTGAGAGTTGCGACTCAGGGAGTTTAAAGCCTACACAGAGCCAAACAATACATAAAATACCTTTTAAATATTGGAGGCATTAAGGAGAAATTTTGGTATACCCTGAATTCTTGAAATGGATTAAACCGTATAATAATAAATTTGTGCAAATGTATTTAAATGTAGGTAGGATGTAAGCTATGCGCAGAGCAAGTATGGTTCAATTTTTGGATGCCACGCCCACTTCACTCACAAATTGCTTTAAATAATATGGCTAGCATAGTTTTAAAGAAATAAATATTTTAAGTATAATAGAATTTGGAAAATAATATGCAAAACGGCGGGACAATTATTTGATGTACTGATCGCTGATAACAATTAGAGTTTAAAAATCGATAAACTAAGTAACTGTTATCGATTGGCTTAAAATAAAATCATTTAAACTTGTTATGATTGTTGTTCTTATTTGTTTTTTTAAGGAACCTTTTTATCTGCTGATAGGAATCATTGTTGAACTTTTTTTTTTCGGTCAGTGTCGAAAATATTTTGTGGACTTTAGTCAGGCGCAGACCGTCTGGCTCTGATATGGTTAAGGGTCGCAAATGATCAACTTTACGATGTTATCCGAAACTGAAGCGTAGGAATTGAAGTTGCAGTTGGACTTGAAGCGGTTTTGTACCATCGTTTCAGCTTGCAACCTGCAGGCAGCTTTCAATCGCTTTCGGTATGTTTGTTTGTTTGCGAGTCTTCTGACGGACATCCAGAGACAGGCAGACACACTCTGAGTAATCGCCATGGTCATTTCAATAGGAACAGAAAGATGGAGGGAAGAGAAGAAGAACAGGGGAGCTGTCCAGCTGGTACCAAGGATATGCTCAGTTTCAGGGCCAGAGATAATCAGCTTTGGGTTGTAAACAACTCAAAAGCAACAGCCAGAGCAGAAGCATTCGAACGTATCGCACAACTTTTGCCAATCCATCGAGCCAGTTAAAGCGCAATGCACTGAGAAAAACATAAATTACCATTAAAGCATTTTTGGTTGTCTCTGTCCACTGTTTAAAAATTATATAAAAATCTTAATAGTTAAAATATATCTGGCTGCTATAAAAAGCATTTGTTCACCAAAATGATCTTATAAAACTATTAATTAAATAATTTAGATGACCCACGTTGGGCGCCAATAAGTTATATATATTTTTTTAACAAAAATTTCAAGCAGAAAAAGAAAATAATGGAATATAGAAAATAAATTCAATTCATTTCAATTTTACAGAAGTGGAAAAAGATGATGTCGAGAATATTGAAACTAAGTTCAATGTCCCACGTTGGGCGCCTATTGTTGTTTTAAAACCCCAAGACATATTGTAGTTTTTTTTAGCTTTAAGTCACCAATTTCTCTCAGTGCACAGGTAGTGCAGTCTGCTGTGTTATTTGGTTTTTGGGCTAACAAAAAAAATGAGATTTTGTCTCAGGTAAGGCCAAAAGTTGAAGCACCTTTGACTGTTAGGGATAGTCGTAAGTGCCACGGCATGTGGTAAGTAAAGTACAGTAAGTACTCGTGCCACAGCAACTTGCAGCGCCATAAAAGCCACACAAAATAAACTTGAAAAACATGAAAAAGCAAAACTATAAAAGAATATAAAAAGAAAAACATGCTATAAAAATATAAAGAAAGAAAGGCGCGAGACATGCAAAATCTGCAAAGCAAACGGAAGATGATGTGGGAAAAGAGAAAGGACAGAGAGGAAGAGAGAGAGAAAGGGAGAGAGAGAACTGAGATAAGCGATGTGAGAGTGGGAGAGCAGCAGAAGTTGCAAGCAATTACAAATGCAAACTACAACATCAGCTGCACCTGCTACTAACAGGACCGCTCTCCCACTACTCTCTCTCTCTTACTCTCCCTCCCTCTCATTCTCTCTTACTCCCTCTCTCTCCCTATCTCATATTCTTTTTGTTCACTTTTTTCTCTGACTTTCCAGCTCTAGGGGCAATGCATATGTTTATGATGCCATGCCAATAAAAAATGCTTTTACGACTTGCCTCAAATCAGACGGACAACACGCCCACAGCTGTTGCCACACCTGCCCCTGCCTCCTCACCTCCCCAGCTCCTCACCTTCTTACCACCTCAACACCCACCGCTCACATACATACGAAACTTGCAACTTTATGCTAGTGTCTCAGCTTTGTAGCCCACGCTGCGTATGCTTGATATGCCTCGTGTTACTCCTGGGGGCATGCTGCTTATCAAATCGCGACGCCTGTTGCAACCTGCAACATGCAACCCGCAACGTGCAACGTGTAACCTCAAATCCACTCATCATCGGTGCTGAGCGTTAATTCGCCTTTTGCGCCTGCCATGTGCACATACACTGCAAGAAATTGCAGCTTGCATAACAAAGCGCTCAATGATACAACAAAAGCAACAAATTAAAAATATTAATTATTAAAAATACTTAAATATGTAAAAAAAAATTATTGAAAATTATTAGGTCTCGAATAAATTAACTATTAAATTTTTAAATTAACTATAATATTAAGTATTGTCTAATTGTTTAAAAAAAAATTTGTTTAATTATTATTTTTTTATATAAAATACAAAATTGTTTATTTTATCCTTATGGTGAACAATTTTATTAAATTCAAGTGAAATTTAATTTAAATTAAAGTGTTACCAGATAAAATTATGATTTTGTAAAGATCACATTTTTCAAAATGAAAGTGAGAGCATTTTATATGCAATTTCCTACCTCAAAGCACGTCCTGTTACCTGTCACACACACACACACCATTATATATGCATACATACACTGAGAGAAATTGTCAAATAATTTGTAAAATTTGCCAATCAAAGCATTATATATTTAAATTTGATTGCCTAAAATACGCATCATTTTTGTATAGAAAAGTCTTGGTGTTTCATGTGGGGAATTTTTGCCAGTGTACGGTCATAAAGTGCAAGGATGGCTAATGCAATATTTAGCGTCCTTTGAGCGCGCTTCGAGTTAAGTGACAAAAAAAAGACCAGCAAAAACTGGCGGCAACAAAAACGACAGCAATAGCTAAGCGACTCCAAGTGGCAAGTGGCAAGTGGCAAGTAGCAAGTGGCAAGGGGAATGTGACAAGTGGAAGGGGGAAAGGGTGGGCAAGTGGGCTGCGCCTGATGGCATCCTGCTGCAGATGCTTAAGCTGTAGCTACGTGCAACTCGAGGCATATCAAATTGCAACTTGCAACAAATATTAAATCAGTAAAATGTCCTTTAGGGCGCACTCAAATGCAATTGTTGCTGTTGTTGTTGTTGTTGTTCTATTGCTGCGACTCTTGTTGCAGCTTCTTCATCGTACACGTCAAAAATGCTGCTTGGCCGCGAGTGTTTATGGTGCTGCACAGTGGTTATCATTATTAAAAGAACTTAAATTCACTTAAAGCATCTGATGTGGCATAAAAATGTTGCTTGCAACAGCTAACCGATTCACTTACGGTTTTTAATGAGATTCTTAACCGATTCGCTTAAGAGTAAAGACTTAACGCAAAGCTTAAATTAAAGCACATTAAAGTTTATTAATTAATTAAAAAGTTCTATTGGGTGAACATCCAGAAGTTAGCGTGGCAGATCTCAGTATGTATATTATTCAAATGAACTAAATTCCAATAAAACGTAGCTTGTGACATTCCTTGTATTCAACAGGTTACCGCTCCATTGATCGATCACCCGATAACCGATAAAATGCAACCCTTCGCTCCGTGTAAGCTGGTGAATGCGTTTGATCTCGGATGCAAAAAGTCTTGAAATAATTAATTTTCAAAATATTAACAGTTATTTTTGATATATTGTTTAAATTTTGAATTGAAAACAGCTGTTGTTATCGACTATCGATGAATGGAGCAGAAAAAACAGCAATGGAGCGTACAAATTTTATGATACATGCGCTCCAGAATTGTGTTACATGATGGGTTGCATTTTATCGGTTATCGGGTGATCGATCCATGAAGCGATAACCAGGTATTGATGCTGTGAATTACATTAGCATCGAAAAACCAACAACGAAGATATGCAATCGACAATTGTCTCGAATTTACAGAAAGGGAAAAGAATTTGCCTAATGTGAGCACTTGGTATATTTCTGTATGTGAGGCATCGATGCAAAGATAATTAAATCACAAAATACTGTCGGTTACGTGCGACTGACTTAATAGAATTCACAACAACATGTTAAACCATTGTGAACCACTGTGCAAGGTGCGTTCGGATTGCTCTGGGGCTGAAGGTACGAGTGTAGTTTTTTATTACGCATCGCAATGAGACATTGTTGGCCGCGTGTTCCTGATAGATACCGCTACTTAGGCTGCTGAAGAGATGCGGCAAGTGCGAATGCTTTTCACGGCGTATGAAATTACGAACAGGAAAATGAGAAAAACCAGAGCACTGCACCAGAGCCGACTTGAAACCCGCGCTAAGTGCTGCGCTGCGTCCAAGCAGAAAGCTGAGCATGAAAGTGAGACGAAGGAACACACGGTTGGGGTAGGGGGACAGCCATTGTAATTTGATATTGCGGTGCAGGTACAGTTGTGCCTGGCAACGTTGCGGTCAGCCAACAGACCATGCACATCGGGTTGCATGCAACTTTTTCGGCCACTGTCAACTGCGGATGCATCGCGACATGCGGCTAGCGACTTGCCACTTGCCACTTGCCACTTTTCTGAGTGCGAGCAACCTGTGTCATTTGCAATTTCCTGCCTCAAAACACGTCCTGTTGCCTGTCACACACACACACACACACAGAGACACATACAGACGCCATAATATATGCATGCATACACTGAGAGAACTGGTCTACCAATTCTCAAATATGTCCATCAAACAATAGCTCTGGAGTTTCTCAATATTCTTATAAACCATTGCGAGCAATTGAGAATATGTAGAAAAACTTATCGATATTATAAATTAGATTTTTTTAAAATACACAAGAAATAAAAATGCATAATTATAAAATTTATAATTTACCAAAAACAAACAAAAAATTAATAACTGCAAAAATATAGAAATTCAAACGGATTTTGCTTATATTAACTATAATCTTTTCAACACTTCATTTTATTTTAGTTCAAATTTTATGTCTCTAATGACCTTTCAGTTTTCTGTCAGTGTCGCCTGTATAGTGGAATATAGCCAACATCATTTTCATTTCGTCTCAGTTTACAAAATCAACCAAATTTTTCGAAGCAAAAATTTTAGAAAACAATTCTTATCGAAAGCTATTTAACTCTCGGTGTCTCATAAGCGATGTTTATTTTTGGTGTTAGCTGTGCTTCGAACCCAATTAGAACGGTGAGGTCTGGCGATCGATAAAGGACAACTTTGAGTAGGAGAACTTATCCTTTATAGACCTCCAGATCTCACCGATACGATCGGACACTATGGACATTTTGATGCTGGGATTCTTCAACTAGACTCCATGGACTGTCGAGCTGTGCCCGACCACAGGTCGTAAGAAGAAATTATTTCCAGAATTCTGGCCTTATTTTCTGATGTCATCATATTTTATTTTTCTGTTTGAAAATTTATTAAATGCAGATTAAATTTTTTATTTTATTTAGATGTTTGCTGAAATAGTTAAACTTTGATTGCAATTTCTGAACTGCCGCTAAAACCTTTGAGTGATTAGTTTGCCAACTGTTTAGGTTTCTTGCAGTGTACTTTGTCTGCCTGTGCATATAGATTTGTGCAATTATTTATAGTACTCTTCGGAGTACGCTTATAATATGTGCGCATAAATATACATGGCAATTTTATTAAGTTTTATGCTCGAGCGCACAAAAGGCGGCTACAGTTTTGCTTCTAGAACTCTCTTCGGAAGTGCAGTGGCTTTCACTTTCTTCCCCCGGCTGCCCCCTCTCTCTCACGCCCTCTTTCCCCCTCTTGTCACTTTTCTTTTTCTAACTCTCTCATGGTATTTCTCTCTTTCGCCGTCTCTGCGTGCGTGCGTAGCTTTAAAGCAAGTTTGTCAACTTTTCTGGCAGCTAAGTAGGCTACAAAAAACGCATCTAAATCAAGTTTGTGTGCTGCAGTCGTGTGTGCCCGACTTGCCAGCTGATCTGTAAAATACCTATATTTAACTTGCAGTTTTATCAACAAATAAAAAACATCTATAAGGTATACAACCTACAATCATGCTCTACGTAATTTACAGACTTTCCTGTAGAACTTGATGCTACCCACTACGCTTTTTTTAGAGGGTATTCGGCACACACATATAGACCAAAGTCAAGGCATCGCATTAGGCACGTGTTACCAGAGGGCCAAAGTTCTGCGGGTATTGCGGGTTACGGCTAACGGTTTAAGGGTTTTCCGTAATGACAGTACCGGGCAGGGGGAGGGGGGGAGAGAAGCGGAGAGAATAACAGTGAATAGTGTATGGGAGGCAATGCTGTCATATGGGCGTGGCATTGTCACCGCTTTGCGCATTTGATGCGCTCTTTCGTTTAACGAGCCAAATTGTCTGCGCCAAAGTTTTCAGCTCTCTTCCAGCACTTTTTTATACCCTGTACCCATAAATTGTGCAGAAACAGGGTTAATAGTTTTCTGCAAATGCCTGTAGTTGACCAAAAGAGGCGTGGAAGGAGCCATAAACTAGATATATACTTTTTATCACGACGATAAGGGGAATCGATCTAGACGTATTCCTCTGTCTGTTGAACGCGTTGATCTTGGAAACTATAAATCTAAGGGCTATCAAATTTGGTAATATGCAAAGATTTTTACCATACAGAACCTATTTATTTAAAATATTTGATGCCATACCCTATTTTTGCACTTGGCCACAAAAATCGAATAACAAGCGTAATATTCAACAAAGAAGGTTGTTGTTTAAAATGTATACTCTCTATCTTTATGATTAGTTACTTCAAAAAGGGCATTAAAATCGGTTAAAAAATATGGAAGATATTGATGAAACAATATTGCATGATTTGTCTTTTTTTTTTGAAAAGTGCTTTACAAAAGAAACAGAAATTGTTATAAGTTTCGATGCAGCTTCGTATGGCTTTTAAAAACAAGGTACAGGGTATTAAACTGTCGGTTGCTTACGACTGTAGCCTTTCCGAGCTTTTTGCTCTAACTTCTACTGCTTGCTCTGCTTGTTCTTGCTTTTCTCTGCTGCATTCAAACTATTTAGTTTCATGTGAATCGCTTGAGGGCGACAGCACGAAGGGCCTGCTGACAAAGTTGAAGCCGCTAAGTGATTGATGGCAGTGCAAAAGATGTAAATACAAAAAAATACAAAAAATACAACAAATACGAACCGGGAAAAAGCGTATTTGTCTTGGAGCAAGCAAAGTCTGTCCAAATGGATTATATATGATTCGTATTGTGGGCGACCTTAACCGCAATTGCGTTTTTATTGCCATCTAATTCACATTTATTCATATTTGTTTATTAACTTTACATTTTAATGGACTTGACTTTGTTGCCCGCGAGTTCATAACAAAATGATAAATTACTTTGTTCTACTTCAGCTTACTTCAATAAACTTCCAGAGCGATGAGTTTGTTGTCAATTTTTTCCTATAAACATCACGCTATTCCGTTAATAAATCTTTCAACTTATAAGCGAAAATATCACTGGAAAAAACTATAGTAAATTGAAATTTAATTCATTAAATGCTCAAGGATGCAAATGTTTTATTTATTGATTTTCAACTTTATGTTGCATACCCAAAGGTGCGAATAAACCTCATATAATAATATTATCGACTTGTTATTAATCCCATAATAACAAGTCGATATTATTCCACCGATTTAAGCGATCCGCACCATTTTAAAAAGAAGATTGTCAAAACTATCTATAAAAATTATAGCTAAGTGGTAAATCAGTATTTATTTTCGACTTAAAGCCTCTTGTTTTCATAAAAACTCTATTTTTGTCGAAAAAGTGAAGTTTTAAGCTCAAGTAGTGAGCTTTTGACGTTAATTGATGCATCCAAAACTCTATATTTTATTATTTTATGCTAGGTACTCATACATATGTAATATTAATAATATAATAAAAATAAGGATAATTCAATAAATTTAAGCATAGATTTATTTTTAAATACAGATCAGTTAAAAGCATGAAATTTAAGCTTAATCTCCTTTGTTTTCTGCACAATTCTTGAAGCTTACAACAAGGCATGCCGATACAAGATACTTGAAAGTATCACAAATTATTGCATGCTCTGACATATGTGCTCTCTGAAATTTCTACAGAAATAAAAAGTAACTACTTTCTGTATTAAATTGTCGTCGTCTCCGTCATCGTCGTTGTCATCGTCTCTCCTTGCCTGTCTGCCTTAACGTTTATCCTATTACTCAAGTTTTATTTTGTTGCAACACCTTCAATCAAAATGCTTTGTGCCTGAAGCGCACGCTTAGGCCAATTCAATCTTGCACTTGCCATCTCTGTCGCACACTGCCTAATGCCGTCTCTCTCTAGCTAGCACGCCTTATGCGCCCGGCTGTCTCTATCTTTTAGTATCTCTCTATCATCGCAATGCTTACGTATTCCTCGACATTACTCATCAAGCAGACACCATGGGGCGGCCATGGTGCCATTTCCGCCTGCTTGCAAACTGCAGCGTTGACAAGCTGTCCCTTCATCCCCCCCCCCACCCTCACCACCACCATTCCCCTTCCCCTCCCCACACACCATCCCCTAGCTGCCTCTTCTCCCTTCTGCCAGCGTCAGCAATACAACTTAATTTGCACTACTCAGTGTCGATGTTGCTGCTGTTATTCCTGTCGCCGTCGGCTGCCAGTTTTCCCCCTCTCTTTCCCCTCTCTCTCTCTCTCTCTCTCTTTCTCTTTCTCCTTCATTTTCTTCACTTTTATTCGCTGTCTCTGTCGGTTTTTTATTTTTCTTCTTCTTTTATTATGCCTCGCACTGCCAAATTGTATCCGAGCCATTGTCATAAAACATATAAAGAACCGCACACAGTGCGTATGTGCGATATTCGCAGCTCCCGTTGTTAGCCATTTGCCAGGGCTGGCAAAACATCCTCACCTCCCTACCCCCTCTCCCCACCACCTTTGCTGTTGCTTGCTTTCAGCGCAATGCGTTAAAATTTGTCTTAACAACAGTTGATGCCAATGTACTTGAGAGCAAAATAAAACTTCAAATATTAAAAAATTTTGTTTAATAAATAAAATAAAAATAAAATAAATACATTTTTTTTCTTTAATACTGGAGTTATACCTAATGCCACAAGTACAAAAGACTATTAATTTATGCAAAACTCACATTACGTAAACTAATGTATTAAACTTAAATTTAGCTTAGATTATACAACTTGAAATGCGATTTTAAATTTTTTCAAAAAACAAAAATTATTATTTTAATTTTTATTTTGTAAGTAATTCTGTTTATATTTAAATTATTAATTTAATTTTAATTTTTGTTTTTAACATAGGAATTTTTAATACCCTAAAGTACCGTAAAGAAATATTCCCAAAAATATTAAATACAGTTAGACCAAATATTATAAAAATAAATAAATAAAAATAAATAATTAAAAATAAATAAATATCGTTCTATGTTGAAAATTGCCATTGTTATTCATTTCTTAACAATTGGAGCGTAAAGAAGGCATGGCATTTAACATTTAAAATAAACTTGAATGGATTACTTGTGAATACTTCAAGTTATAGTAAACTTTTTAAAAAAACGACAGCTCACATTTAAAACTAAGTTGCAGGCGAATTAAAAAAATTGCAGTATAAAAAAATGTCTCTTAATGAAAATCTCAGTAGTACAATAGTTTATAATTGTCTCTGCCAAGCGGAAAGCTCAAAGCTGCACAATTACGCAACGTAATTATATTAATTGTACGGTTGCCAGCTCTAGTTATTATTGCTGCATTTTTATGCTAATAATTTTGTACAGTGCAGCATTTTTTTAACTGTATTTTACGCTGCTTTTGCTGCCATTTTTGATTTGGCTTTCTTTGTTGTGGCTGAGGCTGTGGCTGTCGCTGTCTGTTTTCCTTTGCATTCCATTCGTTTTCCCAGCGCTCTCACCTCTGACTCTGGCAACGCCTCCATAACTGTGCACACAGGGAAAAACGCTACTCTAAGCCAGTTAAAGTTGCAAAATATCTGAACACATCTAAAAATAAATATATATTTTTCAATAGATATTTTAAATGGTTAATTTAGTTGTTTTAATGCTTTGCTGTTACTCTTTATCATAGGGTATTTTCAACATTTCTGGAAAAAATATTTACAAATGTATACAAGTCCATATTATGAAGTAAAAAAAAAGTATGTATATACAATTTTATAAAAATTTGAGATAAAACCAGAATTGGCGGAACAGATCAGTCGGACGGGCCCGACTGTAGAATACCCTGTAAACTATATTTTAAATATAATTCTATACTGTCACACGAAGCGTAGCAGCATGTTTCTTCTTTTTTCTTTTTTATGGATGCTAGCTTTATGTAACGCTTGCAATATTGTTTCGTTAATATCTCCTGTATTTAATAATCGATTTTAATGAGCTTTTCAGGATATAAATATAAAATTTAAAGGAGAATATATTGTGAGCAACAACCTGCTATGTTCAATATTACGCTTGTTATTCGGATTTTATTGATTAGGGCGCTAAGGGGGCGTGGCATCCAGGATTTGAAACTTAATCTGCGTATGGTATACACCTTTCAAACAAGACCATTATAGTTTATAAAATAGGGCTAAATATATATATAGTTTGTGGGGTCTGCCACGCCTCCTTCTGCCTGTTACATACATTCTGACAAAGTTATTAACTCTGTTTTTCCCATTTTCAATGGGTACACGGTATAAAAATTCTCCATCGCATCGATGCTGTGAATTGCATTACGATCCGATAAGAATCAGCGCAGATATGTATTAGACAAATTAAATTGTATTTCAAATATATCGCGCAGTGTAATCTATAGTCTGTTTTTTTTTTTGTGTTGTTTTCATATTTTTTCAGATATTTATGCCACATAGTATTCTTGTATTCTTGATTGTTTTTTGTTATTTCCTTTTGTGTTTGCTTCTGGTTTTTATTTCGCGTGTGGCGTGTGTCATAGTTGCAGTGTGTAAAGTGCAAACAATCAACGCAAGCGACTTTCTGCAACTGCTGCATGATGCACTCCATCTCTCTCCATCTCCCTCCTCGCACTCCAACCCTCTCACACCTCATTACTCAATCCGCACTCTGTCCGTCTGTCCTTCTGTCCCTCTGTCCAGCTGTCTGTCTCGCTGCTATTCTTATTCTTTATTTACTTGTCAAATGTGTTTTATTTTTTGCTCTTCTTTTCTTTTGTTCTTTCTATTTCTATTTTCAGCTTGCTTCTGTCACTATTACATTTCATATTTTTCCGCTTTTTCCCCTACTTCCCCCCTTTTTCTCCACTTTCCACCATATTGTGCTGTTCTGCTCCGCAAGTTTATTCCTGTTGTTCATGTCCAGCTGCAGTTCTTTTTCCTCATTTTCTTTGGCTGTTTGTTTTTGGTTTTTGGTTTTGCTTTGCATTAAGCAAAGCGTGAAAATTTCCTACCGTATTCTTGCTGCTTTCCTCTGACCCTCACACTGTGAGAAAAATGCCTGCCATTTGTCTAATGCTGATGGCCAAATGATTTGCGTTTGTCATGCGAATTTGCTGCATTGCTGGTAAAATATCCCAGATTTTTAACAATTGATCAGACAAATTTAACATGCATTCCTCTTCACCATTTGCATTTCATGCTATTAGCTTTCAATGTAATTTTTTATATATGCTTAGAGGTTTTAGCATTCACTCTTCTGCTGTTTATTTATTAATTAATTGCAATTAATTAACTAATTTATTTTTAATGCATTTTATTGTATTTAGTTAAATACTTTGTAATTTTAGCTTAATTTTATGTATAGATGAGTTCACTTTAATTTTATCTTCATTATCAAATCAGAATAACTTGGCATATTCTTTATAATTTATACTTAATTTAATTTTATAGATAATTTTGTTTCATAATGTGTATTTTCTTTTAATTACATTTCATTCTATTCGCTTTCAATGGAATATTTTCAACATGCTCAGAGTTTTAAGCATTAACTTTTAACCAATTTATTTATTAATTAATTGCAATTAATCAATTTATTTATTTTTAATGAATTTTATTGTATTTAATTTGTTTTTTTATAATGCTAACTTATTTTATGTATAGATAAATTTATTTTAATTTTATTTTCATTATGCAAACTGGATATCTTGGCATTTGCTTTATAATTTACACCAAATTTAATTATTTAAATCATTTGATAATTTTATTTTATGCTGTGTTTTTTTAATGAGAATTAATTGAACATTTAAATAAGGCCACAAATATATTAAATTCAAATGTCCTTCATTATATTTCCTTCAATAAATTTCATTTGATTTTAATTTAATACACGTTTTTGGCTACTGGATAACTGGTCGTATACTCAATTCTAATATGACAGTCATCAAGTATACGACATGTACGCCACCCAAATTTTTTTTAATTTGTGCAGAGTCTGGGTTAATTGATCAGCTTGAAACAGGCTTTTTGAGGAACTCTGACCTGGTGCAAACAAAATTGAAATGTTTTGCCTCCCAGGCATAAAGTTAAACACTTTGTAATTTGAGATATTTTCATTAGTTGGCGAGGAGGGAACAGAAAATGCAGAAACCTTTTGCCTGGATCTATAAAAGTGCTTTTATTCGGTGCACCTGGAAATGAGATTTTGCGACTTATAACCTTTCTGTGGGCGTGGCGGCATGCTAAGCCGCCTCTCAGCCCCCCGCTGGTGCGTGGCATTTAAATTTTTTGCGACTTTTCATTGTTTCTGCTCTCCATGTGCGTCTCGTTTTAAATGTCAGATTTATACGGCAGCAAAAAGTGAACCGTAAAGAGCATAAAGTAACTCCCCGAACAGCTAGAAGAGCAGCGTGTCTCCGGCGTAGATAGACGTAGTATCCAGAGTCCAGTATTCAGCATCCAGAGTCCAGTTCCTGATGGAGAGCAAAGGCTCTGCTGCCTCAGCAATTCAATTGCAGGCAGAGTTCACTGCTGTCATAAACGTGTAAGAGCATCAGGAAGCGGGTCCGCGCCACAGCTGCAGGGATGGAGGGTGCTACGGTATAGGCCCCCCGGATGGGGGCCCGGAATAGTCGTAATCCCAAAACATATACTTGCAAGTGCGCTTAAACCAACAAAACAGCAAAGAGCGGGTAAAACAGTGGGAGCGAGCGAACAAACAAAACACACAATAAACAGGAAGCGTAACGAACAAACAAAACTGAATGGCAAAAAAATGCGGCAAGACTGCAGTCGTACGCCATCTACAGTCGTATACCCTGCAACCGGCTTGGCACTACAAAAAAATTTAGAATTATTCGTTGCACAAAATTTTCGATTTTATTTTAATACTTTTTGTTTTACAATTCAAACATATAGCGGGAAAAAATTGTGAATAAATTCATATTAAAAAAATTAAAAAAAAAAAAACGGGCCGTTGCAGAACAGTCGGCCAGGCCCGACTGTAGAATACCCTGTACCCTATATTTTGAGAATAATAATAACAAAGTTATTAACCCTGTTTTTCCCATTTTTCAATAGGCACAGGGTATAATAAATTAATCTTCCAATTTATTAAAAAAAAAAAAATTTAAAAATAATACAAATTTTAAAAAAATATTTTGGCTTATGAAACTTACGCCAAATATATTTAAATCAAGTAGAAAAATTTTTGACTCTTCTTTCGGTGTTCTTGTTATCTGCGAATGCTTCACCCTATAAAATTCACTTGCACAAAGTTGTTATACCCTTTTTTGCCATTTTCACAGGGTGCAGGATATCATAAAAAGGGGAAAGTGCCAGCTGAGCAGCCGAGTGGTTGCGATGCCTGCCTGTATAAAAATAATTAAGCTGCTGTTGACGCACTTTTTCGACACGCTAAGCACGTGACTATAGGCCAAGGACGAAGCTGTGGGGAATGGGGATGAGGGAGGGGGGTAAGGGCGGCTGGAGTGGTAACAGGTAACGGTTATAAGACAATGGGTTGTAGCTGTGACACGTAACACCATCAAGAAGGTGGCCATTAAGCATGAACTTAAGCAACAGCTGCTTGAAGCTAAACAGCACGCTAATACCCCAACCCCAACCCCAGCCCCTCTCCCCCGCCCCTAATTTACGCCCCCAACACAGCCAAGAAATACGCAACAAAACAAAAATAAAAAGAATACATAGAACCTCAAGTACAAGCTAAATACGAGCTAACGAGTAAACCCTTTGCTTGCTATGCCAGCGCACTTCTAATTTTCCATTTGCCAAAAATGCCCCAAAAATTGTATATACATACACTGATAAGAATCACATCAACAGAATACTATTGAAATTAAATATTACCATTTTAATATAGCATATAAATATTTAAATCTAAATTTAGAGATTCTGCAAATATTTTTTTCTATTTGAAATCAGTTCTTTATGCTTCCCGACTGCAAAATACCCTGTTCACTATATTCAAAATATAATTTTATGAAACTGTCACACGAAGCGTAGCAGCAATGCTTATTCTTCACACTCTTTTATGAGTGCCAGATTTAACGGCAGCCTAATACCGCTCACACCAAACTCTTGCTATTGTCACATCCAGATCCACAAATTGATGGCTTTGAAATTATAATAAACAAATATTTATTATAATAGTAAGTAAACTCGCCACTCCACTTGAGCACTTGATCACAGACACTACACTGTGATCAACAGCACTGGAGCAGCTGTATTTATAGTGCTTGCAGGCTGCGCCGTCGCTGTCTCCTCTTAGTTCCCGATAGTAAGCAAGAGAAAGAGCCAAGAAAACCCACCCACCAATCTGCAGCTGTGGTGAGAGAACACATCGACCGCTCTTTATGCATAAGCTCCGAGGCAGCGCTTAGCCCCTGGCTCTCCAAGCATACCTCCTGCATTACAAGTAATGCAGCGGGTAGCCGGCTCGCCTCCTAGGCAGCGCTTGGCCACTCTCCTCTCTGCTCGCTCGCTCGTACTGGGCAGCGCCTAGCCGCTCACCTCGCTGCCTATCCAAGCATACCTCCTGCATTACAAGTAATGCAGCGGATAACCAGCTCGCCTTCAAGGCAGCGCCAAGCCACTCTCCTTTCTGCTCGCTCGCTCGTGCTGGCTCTCCAAGCATACCTTCTGCATTACAAGTAATGCAGCGGGTAGCCAGCTCGCCTCCTAGGCAGCGCTTAGCCACTCTCCTCTCTGCTCGCTCGCTCGTGCTGGGCAGCGCCTAGCCGCTCACCTCGCTGACTCTCCAAGCATATCTCCTGCATTACAAGTAATGCAGCGGGTAGCCGGCTCACCTCCAAGGCACCGCTTAGCCACTCTCCTCTCTGCTCGCTCGCTTGTGCTGGCTCTCCAAGCATACCTCCTGCATTACAAGTAATGCAGCGGGTAGCCAGCTCGCCTGATAGGCAGCGCCTAGCCGCTCACCTCGCTGGCTCTCCAAGCATACCTCCTGCATTACAAGTAATGCAGCGGTATTCTCAATGAAAATTCACTACCAAAAGCACACAAAATATATTATATTAAAAAAAAAAAATTGGAATTCGAGTTCAACGATTTGGCATTACGTTAAATATACTGAAATGTGTTTTGTGTATTGATATATTATTTTTATTAGTGTAAATATGTATGTATCTGGAAACACACACGCACACACAGATAACTTGACTTTTATAAAGCTGTGAGCTTTGACGCTTTAAGCCCGTCATATGCATCAAGCATACGCCCTGTTCCACAGGCGCCGAACATTTGCAAGCGCCAAGACAATTTTTCAAAAATACTTTTTTTTAATTATTCGAGCTATACATTTCTGCTGCACTGCAACGTGACTGCGCCCTTTTCCCACTGTATATGTACACTGTACTCTTTTTTATGGCAAGTAAAATTCATTTTTAAGTAATTCCCAGAAAACATGACCCCATTTTTGTGCTCAGATCTCAGCTCCACTCACTAACTAACTAACTAACTGACTTAACTAACTAATCTGAGGGTAGCTTCTCTTTCTCTCTCTCTCTCTCTCTCTCTCTCTCTCTCTTTCTCTCTGTCTCTCCCTTTGTTGCTATTGTTGTTTTTTATTGTTTAGGGTTGCCTCTAATGAATATGAAGAGAAGTTTGCATAATTTACAATGCTGCCGGCAGTCGAGAAACAGGGACAGCTCAAATTGCATCGAATAACATGCGTTTTGAAGGCTGCCTCTCTATCTCCTTCTCCTTATCTCTTTCTCTCTCGCTTGCTCTTTCAATTGCGTTATCCCAACCCCTCTCGCTTCTTCATTTTTCATATTTCAGCTAACCTTTTTCCTTAGCTCCAACACAATTCCCCCAGCTGACTCGTAAGTCTTGCCAGATATATAAAAAGCAAAAAATGCAGCAAGATTGCAACAGTCCAATGTACGAATACCTTTTAAAAATTAATAGTATATTTTAATATATTAATAAAATAACAAAAAAAAAAGAATTCTTAACAAAAATCAAAATTATTAATGAATAAAATTATCAATGAATAAAAAAATCATTAAATGTGTTTTTGATTGTTTTTAAGTCAAAACTCTTGAAAAGAAATGCCAAAAACTTTATAACTTCTTCAAGATTTAAAAAATCAAAAAATTTGTATATATTTTATTTTACTTTTTATCGAAATTTAAAAATAAAAGCAAAAAAACACGAAAACAACTTTTGTAATTTTGAAGTTTTATCTAAAAAATTTTATGTTTTGCAAATATAAAAAAATAAATAATCGAACTAAATCTAAAATTTCGCATGAATGACTCCATTTATCAATTACTATTGATAAATCCATTTTGGTCAAAGATATGAGGGTCTGGTATACCCCATAGACCCCAGAGCGTACGCACCGCTTAACAAAGACAAATGTTAACTGAAATGTGTCGAAAAATAATTGTTAAATCGGTTAAATTTTGTTTATACCATCCGCATGTTTTCGGCGTAGTCTGAGCTATTTTTAGCTTTGTGTGTGCCACGTGTCGTATGCGCAATGCGACAAAATGCCAAACACGCTATGAGCTGATTAAACTTACAAGCCAAGTGGCATAGAAACTAGCTAAACTATAGACTCGAACCCCAGACATCGCTCTGACACGCACATAGCCACAATAAATAAATAAATAAATAAATAAATGCTAAAGACAGTTGCCTGACCGACGGACGGACTGGGTGGTGACCTCCTGATCCCGCCCTGATAATACATACATATATAACAAGTTTAGGGCTTTAGCAGAACAGCAAAAGGTGCCATTTGTCAGCACACGGAAATGGGCAAAAAATAAAAAAAAAACAGAAATGTTTGACGCTTTGACAACTGCGACGGCACAGTGTGATGCCGGAGAAGAATGGGAAACAAGGCGGTAAATTCAAATATGTTTCAATTAAATTATGTATTATGAATGTATTTAAATATATAATTAATTAATTAATTAATTATTTAATTTTCATATTTTCAAAAAATAAAGGAAGAAAAAAATATTTTTTTAATAACTTCAATGTTTATTTATTGCTTTCAATGAACACATTCTTATTTAAGGTTCTTGAATATACTTATTTAAACAACAAAATAATCTTTTTTTTTTCTTATTTCTCTTGTTAAATTTCCCAAATTCAAATGGAGTTTGGTTTTCAGTTACTTTTTGCCTCAGCAAATGGCAAATTTGTAAATCATTTTGTAAACCAAAACAAAGCATAAACCTAATTTAATGTATAATAATTTAAATTGTAATTTAAACTCAAATCCAATTAATTAATTTTTTATTTTATTTTCTAGTGACTAATGCAATAATTTAGCGTTAGGATAAAATCTCTCAAATAAATAAAATTGATAAATAAATTATTTTATTCTCTCTCTGATTTTTTTAAATATTCTCTTTCTTCGATAAAGCTTTTTCTTATCTGCTATTTCTCTTATACCTCTTTTATGGTATCCATATCTTTTTTCAATCTCCTTTCTACACTTTTTTCTTTGCTTTCACTGTTTAAAAGCACGTCTGCCTCATATGTTGACTTGAATTGACAGATTGACAGATTTAAACTGCCACCCGTTTGCAATCCCTTTTGCTCTGATCGTCAATATTTCAAGCTAGTTTCGACAGCGTTGGCACCACTGTAACCACGTCAAAGCTGCCAAAAATCAACAGCAGAGGCCAAAAAGCAACAGCAACCGAACTCAGCGCAACATTCGAGGCTTTCAACAGCGCCAGTGCCAATGCCAATGTCAGTTCCAGTTCCAGCTAAAACACCAGTTTTAGCTTTAGCTTTAGCTATGGCTTTAGCTTTCGCTTCAGCTATAGCTATGGCGTCGGCACGCAAAATGTCCTCTTCAATGGCGGCATTTTCACTTTGACAGCGAGCCCGTCGGCTGAGGACAATTCCCAATGACGACAACGACAACGACAACGACGACATGATGATAATGATTGCGATGATGATGAGGCAGCAGATTGTGATGGGCCTGGAAGGGATTTGGGGGAGGGCAGAGTTCAACGTGTTTTCGGCAAATGTCGCGGCTGATGCTCAACTGGCTTAGGCCAACACTTTTAGCCAACTTTCTGTCTGTCAAAATGGCGGCAAAGGGAATACGGTAGCCAACAACCCGGCGCAAACCAAATGGCCATGTGTGAGTGTAAAAAGCCACAAATATATTTCACTGCACGTTCTCCTGCCACTTACAAACACTTTTCGGTTATTTTTAATATGAATACGTGACTTTCTTCTAACAAAGTGTACTCTCCCCCTCCTCTCCCCGCTCACCTCATCCTCCTCCTCTGCCAGCCTTTGCGAGGGGCATTTGGTCAGCTTTTGCCTCTGCCAAGGCATTTTTCAACACTGGAGCAAACAATAACAAACAAGCTGCTCAAAGCTTGCATTAACAAATTACAAAAGACTTTAGCTCAAACTTAAAGCACTGAGATGCTATTTGCTAAAGCTTTCTATAAAGCATTTAATAAAGAAGCTTTCAGCAACTTGATGCAGTTTATAAGCAGCTTTAAAGCTTATAGCTCCAATTTCAAAAGCAACTATATTGATAACGGTTTAACAAATATTTATGTCTGAAAATGTATAAAGAAACTTTGATAAATGGCGTAGGCTTTTTGTATTTCTGTAAATTTACAAAATTTATTATTTTCGAATATAAACTTTTTTAAGAGCCAGCACTTTAAAAAGTATCAAAAGTGTCCATCAAGTTAATCAAAATGTTGTAACACCCAGAAGAAATAGAATAAGAAATCCATGGATGCTGTAAATTGCATTACGGTCGGATAAGAAACAGCGAAGATATGCAACAGACAATATACAAAATTATAAAATAGGCACTTATAATTAAAATAAATAAATAAGTGATAGAAATCCATAGATGCTGTGAATAACATTACGGTCGGATAAGAAACAGCCAAGATATGCAACAGACAATAAACAAAGTTAAAAAATATACACTTATAATTAAAATAAATAAATTAATAATATTATTAAATTAATTTTAATTTTAAGTGCTTATTTTATAATTTTGTTTATTGTCTGTTGCATATCTTTGGTGTTTCTAGTAATTTAAAACCTATTGAAACACAAAGTGTAGGGTTTTCATCTGTCGGTGGCGTCTCGCTGTACCTGTAACCCAACTGGTTTAAATTATATTTAATATCTAGGGTAGGGGATATGAACTGCAGCGACAACTCAGAAGTTCTCAATTAATATATATGTAAATAAATGTGGAGAAAGTTGTGGCTAAAACTGCGGGCCAAATGCGAAAAGCTGTTGAAATTGATTAAACTGATTATCTGTGTGTTAACGCAGCCCTGGGCCACAACAACTGACCAGGGAGCAGCAGCAGCAGCAATGAACTGAATGCATTTACCAATCTAGCACATGCACACAGATACAAATACAGCTGCAGATACAAATACAAATACAGATACAGATACATATATAGAGCACAAATGTGCCAAATGATAACATTTTTGGCTGCAGCGGTGGCAGGGGAGAGCTCAACACGTCTCATTCGCATTTGCATCGCTCATTCGCTCGCACTCTCCCACTGGCGCTTCTACTCACCAGTGTTGCCACACTGTTTTTGGTGGGAAGAACACGAAAAAAGCTAATCAAAATTATACAAAAAAAAGTATCTGCTTAAATCAAAATAAGTATGGGTTAACATCGAACAAAATATATACAACTGTCCTATAATTGCATTTTGAAAAGCTACCAAACTGTCTATATAGTTAATGCAAAAGGGAAATGTGTATAACACCCAGAAGGGTGTAATCCTAATCAGGAGGATTGTAGAATTGTAGATTCTCTAATATGGCAATCGGAACGAGTTTCTTTAAGATTTTTAGTATCTGGTTATATTGTTATTTGGCATGCACCTAGCTTATGATATTCTCCATTGATGTTGTTATTTGCATTACGAACGGATAAGAAACAGCAAAGATATGCAGCATACAATTTACACTACTGTATGTGTATTACTGAATCGCAAAGAACAGGATCGCTTGCTGTCGGTAACATCCGACTGTGATCTTTCTTTATTTTGAATTTTGTAAAAGCTACGAAAAAGCTTCAATAAAGCTGGCTGTTAAAAACAGCCAGATCTGGCGGGGAAAAACGCTGATTTGGATACAGTGCTGCTTACACTCTGCCTCTCTCGTTGTCTCTCTCTCTCTCTCTCTCTCTCTCTGTTTATCGGTCTCTCTTGCTCATTCGCTGTTATGCATTCCCTCTCTCCGTCTGTAAGTGAGCGCTACCTGTGCTGCGTGTGCACGATTGCATTCCTTGACTGCTCATTTGCTCCGACTGTCGGCACCACAAAAAAAGCTGAGAGCCGTTAAGCGAGAGAGAGGGGGAGAGGGAAAGAGTGGGAGTGAGAGTGAGAGCGAGTGCTAGCTATTCTTACACTAAGAAAAATAAATTAAAAATTTCTTTCTTACAACTATGCATAAAGCAAGAGCAAACTTATGCATTCCAATTTAAAAGTTTTCAATTAAAAATCAATTTTATTTTGAATTTAAGATTCTATAAACTTTAATTAAACATAATACATTTATTTTATTTTACGTTATTATTGGTTCACACATTTTTTCTTTAAGCTGCCATATTTTTAAATTTAACCTAATTATAATTTTTTTTTAAATCTATTTTTACTTATTTTTGAGATTCTCCAAACTTCATTCCAATTCTTGGATAATAATTTTAAAAGTTCTTATGCCTATTTTATGATATAATTTATTTGTAAAAGTTTTCTTTAAGCTGGCAAATTCTAAAACTAAACACAATTTTTGGCACTCAAACTTTCGCGCAGTGTATTGTTGTCGGTGTTGGTGTTGCGCTGTTATTGGTTTTTGCTGCTGGCCGCATTGATGCGATTTTATGTATTTCCATGCTGCGCTTATGCGACTTGGGGCATTATGTGCCTTTTACCCTCCCCCCCGCGCTCTACGCACCCTTCTCCGCAATGCTCACGCCCCTTTTTGGGGGGGTGTTGTCGCTGCTGTGTCTCTGCTGCGTAACACGCAGCACTTTTCCATGCATACAAATTGCTAAATTATTTAAGCAGCAGCAACAACATGAACGAACATGTCTGGCCCGCCCGCTGCTATTAGTTTGGCCCAGGCCTGACCAGCTCTCGCTGCTCTTGGCCAAATCCTGTACAGATCGCATGCAGCTTAAGCTACGCACAGCAGGAACACACACACACACACATAAATATCTGTGTGTGTGTGTGAGCTCAAGCCAATAATAAATAAGTGGCCGAAAATAAGCGTAGCATACTTTTTTGCGCCCGTTCAACTTTCTGCGTAAATTCTGCGTGCTCAGCAGCAGCAAGAGCAACAGCAGCAGCAGCAGCAGCATAACTCTTAACACACAGCCATACCTTGCCTCCCCCTCCACACCAACATACACTCAAAAAAAAACAAAAAACAACAAACTTTATTTAGCTGATATTAGATCTCATTTCGCAGCTTAAATTCATTTTATTTATCGACAAAGAAAATTAAAAATACAAATAAAATAAATAATTAAATTAAATTAAGGAATGAAATTAAATTAAAAGTAAATGATAATGATAATATGTTGATGAAATAAAATAAAAAATTGAATGCGATTAAAAAGAATAATTAAAAAGGTCCTAAAAGGCTTAGGGAAACCCCCAGATAAACCCAATCAGACCCAAGTTATTAGTTAGTAAGGTTAAGCAATATTACTATTCTACAATGTTATTTAGGGTTAATTTTTATTTTATTTCAAATCTAACTTATTCGGGCGATTTAATATATATTCATGTATTATTATTTTCATTAAATTTATTCACATTTTATAAACTCAATTTTCTTTTATTAATTATACCATTTCCAGTTATTAATTTTGATTTAGTTTTTTAGCTGTTTATAGCAACATTAAGCACACTTTTTTCTACGATTTGCTACAATTTACATTAGTTTTTTTTGCAGTGTAGCTGCACACAGCGAGACACGCACACCGTCTGTCTGCTCATACGCATTAAATTCAATTTAAAATTCATGGCATTAACTTTAACTTCAACTTAAGTCCAACCGCATGCAACTTGTTAAGTGAGTCTGTGTGAGTGTGTGTGAGTGTGTATAAGTGTGTCTACGTGTGTGCATATGTGTATGTGTGTGTGTGTTGTTGTTGTTGCCACTGCTGCTGTGGCATGTGCAAAGTGGAAGTAAAGTTATCTGAAATCTGGCCAGTTGCCATTGCAGCGCTTTTAACTTAGTTTTTGCTATCTGCAGCGAGTGCTATCTCTCTTTCATTTTGTTTTTTTCTTTTTTTTTGCCCTCTCTCCGACTCGCTCTCACTCTCTGCGTCTCTCTGCCTCTCTTTCGCTCTGTCTCGCTCTGGCTTCCCCTCGCACATGTGTGCATTTCATATGCCCGAGCAACATTTTTGCAATTTTATAATTTGATTGCATACTTTTGGGACGCACATTAACACATTGCGTGACTAGAGTGCTTGCTTTAGTCTATATATATATGTATATATATCTATATATACATACATATACATATGAACATATATCTGCCTGAAACTGTTCATATCTGTGTGTAGATATAAATTTACAGCCCAGCTAATTGCGGGCAACAGCACAACTTTGGCGTCCAATTGCCCAGTAAATGGCAACAGAACCACAAATTAACACCAAAAAAATTATTAAAAAAAAATATTACAAGAACGGAGCACATCAGTCGGAAGGAAGGCTGCAGTCGGACGTAACCGACAGCATTAGACCCTGTACTTTTTGTTTCAATAATACCTATAAACCAACATTTTTTCCTCCTTCGTATTCGCTAGAAATTCTAAAAAGATATCAAAACAAATTATCTGTTGCATATCTTTGCTGTTTCCTATCCGATCGTTGTGCAATTTACAACGTCGATTAAAATTTCTATAATCTACGTAAGTGTGTAGTCACAAGCCTAAATTTTTCAAGTTGGGTAAAACAAAGATGTTATTAAAAAAAAAATCAGAACCATCCGACGAATGGACGGAAAGACGGACATTGCTAACTCGTTAACTTTGTGGGGTCTGACACGCTTCCTTCTGCAATTAACACTAATTTTCCATTTGCGCTAACTTAATAGACTCTCTCGTAGTTTGCCCAAAGTACAGTACTTAAAAAAACACTACTTAAAAAAAAGATTTAAGAAAATTTTAACAAAATATGTTGAGTGTAGAACTTAGTTAAAATCTAACCAACTAACCCTTGTGCTTATCCAAAATGGCTTTTCCCCTTTTTGTGCCATGCTAATTTTGACAGCTGCATAGAAAGGCAGCAAGCATATAGAGTTCCAGTGTTGGGCAATTTGTAAATTTTTTTTTAAATTTTTCTTGCTTATGCTACACAGCAAAAATAGATGATTGTTATCTTGCCAAAATAAATAAATAAAAATAAATCATATATAAGCACAAACAAATAAATGGTATACAAATAAAATGTATATAAAATAATAATGGCGTTAAAAGAAACAAAAAATTTTCACTGTGTAGCTATAATTTCAAGTGCAAACTTTTAATTGTCGAATGGCTCAAAAGTTGTGCGAAAGTTGACAAGAAAAATATAATTGAAAAGCAGCACAGCGTCTAAAAACCGTAGCAGTAGTGCCACAGGCAACCAGTAGGACGCAACCAACAGTTTATTTTATCATATTATCTTGTTAACTAAATTTGGGAAATTTCTCACCTCTCGTTGAACCATATTAAAACATTCATTTCAATACCAATAATAATGTGATCCAAAATAGATGGGGATGACCTGAGGACTACTTTAATTTAATCCTCCTTTTATTATAGATTATATAAAAATCTCTTAATTTTCAGTTTCGAATATTTCAAAATAAGAAATTTCAGATCCCACCGTGCTCCTATTCGAGCTTGTTCCTCATCTTCATGCACTTCAGCAAGTTTCTCAAGTCTCAATAGGTCGAGTAATTTGAACTTTTGCTAAACAAATTTCTTATCGCATTTTTATGCTTCACCTTTTCATCAAATAAATGCGAAAAACTTACCAAAAAAAAAGGAAAACCTCAGGAAAAATCATAAAGAACTGAAAGTTGAGAACTATTTCTTAAGCTACATTTGCATTGTTCTAGAGGGCATGCATTTTGCGGTCTCAGGGCAAACCTTCAAAATGCAAATGGAGAACAAGAGAGAGGGCGGCATAAAAGCAAAGCAAGGAAAAGCTGGAAAACGGAAAACGCAAAACGGAAAACAGAAAACTGTATACGCTGATAACATGGTCAATTTTCAAAATTGTCTGTTTTTTTTCTTTTTGCATAACGGTTCTATCGAGCTGCATTCGCTAAATTTGCCGCTGGTGAAAGCAACTTTCTGCACTTTCCCCCTCTCTCTCTCTCTCTCCCTCTCTTCTACTGCGTTATCTGCTTTTCTCTGTCTTCTCCTTCAGCTAACCCTTTTGTGCCACGTTTTCGCTAACTTCTTTTATTGCCTGCCGTGTTAAGATTATCCAGAAGTCAAGTTTTGAGCGCTCTTCGGTTGCCACTTATGTTGCTACGTCTTCAGCGCGCTACACTGCCAGAAATAAGCTGTGCTTTTGTTGCAATAAATAATAATTATGTATTTAAAGTGTTTAATTTATAAAATAATATACGAATATCCTTCAATAATCTTAAATTGCTTGACATTTTTGAAATATTTTTAAATTATTTTTAAATATAAACATTATATGTTCTTATAATTTTAAATATATTTCAGGTATATATATTTATTTATATTATGTTTGCTATATTTTTACTCTTTAACTGACATTAATAATTTTTTATCTGTTTGGAAAGTTCATTTCTTAACCATTAATTAAATCTTAACATTTAAATTTGTTAGAATTACCATTTGTTACATTTATGACTTATATAGCCCCAAAACTTTAATACAATTAAATATATAAATAAAGAAAATTCCTACATACAAAACTTTTATACAATCAAATATTTAAATAAATAAAACTTTTCTATTTGCACGTAACTGAACTAATTATGGAGAATTAGTTTAGATTTAGAAGCAACATACCAAGCGCATATTTTTTGTTGCATACCCTAGAGGGCTGGTTTACCATACAAGCCCGAAATTTACTAATATTTGCTTTTTTTTAACAACTGTTCTAGTCTAAACTTTTATTTGTAATCAGCAAGAATCAAAGCTTAATTCCCAGCGCGCTAATTCGTATAGTTTCATTTATTTCATGCAAAATATCGATACTGAACCATAGGGATAATACTTCATATTCAATTTATTTCAGTGCATTCCACTAAGTAACTTCAAAAGTCTTGAAGCTGAGCGCACACATTTGCTTTATTAGTTCGCAGTTCGCTCAGCCTTTGGGCGCCTCCTGCTGCTCTCCAAACCCTCTCGAGCACTGCTCCATATAAAGATATATATGTATATATATATGGATATATATATGTGTATATCTATACTATATATTTGTATGTTCGCCAGCTCAAACAGCACTTGGCTTGGGCCAAACGCATTGACGTTTATTGAATCAAAAACGGTTTGTGCTCAACGACGCCTTTTGCAACGCTACTCGCTCTCTCCCTCTCTCTCTCTCTCTCTCCCTCTCCCTCTCTCTCCTTCTCTCTCTGGCTTTCTCTGTGCTTTCACATTTCCCGTTAGACGCTGCCTACAACTTGGTTGCCATGTTGCCGCATTGCCGCATTTCCCGCGTTTCCCGTTCAACCATTTCCCGTTGCATTGTTGCCGCTAGAGTGTGTGCAAAAATCCGCGCAAAGCTCAATAAAAAACAAGTACACAAAAAAAAAAACACACAAAAAACAAATAAAGGAAGAAGGGAATAAAAAGAGAGCGAAATTTCCCCATGGAGCGTATTCAGCAACTACTCCATTCGCTAGCCTCCCATTCCATATCCCTACTCCCCCCCTCCCTCTACCCCTTCCCCAAAGCATCCTTAGTTCCAGTTTCAGCTCCAGTCATGAGTCTATCCCTAACAACTCCCGCAAACACTCGACGCTAGAGCGCAAACATTTCAAATCGCCGGGTCATGATTCAAGCACTCAGTCAGCTGTATTTTATTGAATTAAGGCGATGCTAGGGAGTACACTGCACAAAAATACCAATGCCTTTGCCAGTGTGAGTGAAAAAGCGGTTTTTTTGTTATATTTTGTTATACTTATATAGCCATGAATATATAATTTCTATACACCCTTCATTTTTCATACCTAGTTCAAAAAACTAAAATGAATACAATTATTTTAGATCCTTTAGATATAGTTTTAAATTTTTTTTAATTATTTTTAAATTTTTAGCTATAGTTTTGAAGCTAAAAATTTGTCATTTAGCACATTCGTAGCTTCTTTTTCCAACGATGCTGTGAATTTCATAGTGATCGGTTGCGAAACAACAAAGATATGCAACAGACAAATTGCTTGTACCTTTAAAAGCACAATTACACTATTGTTGAGCTCGTATTGTATTTAATCTGTTATTCCCTTAACAAATTAGCCTATTATCAATATGATTTGCAATGTAAAATACATAAAAAATAATCTTGAATTTTTTTAAGCTTAATTTAAAATAAATTTCTACCCACAAAAAAGATTTTAAGCCTTTGACTAATTTCTTGCAGTGCCTACGTACTAGCACAACAAATGCGACTCTTGGGGGTATGAATGCATTCACAAACACCCACACATACACCCACAAACATCCACACATACCCACATATCCACACACACACACACACACACACACACACACACACACACACACACACACACGTAGTCAATAACTTCATAAATCAAAGCGTTTGCTCAGTCATTTTTCGAATTTGTTTGCTCCAACGAAATGAATCGTAACCCTTACAGCCTCAACGGCTAACCTTCATTGCCCCATTCCCGCACTTCTGCTCTACTACTCAATTACTACCTCCCCCTCTATCTCCCCCTCTCTCCATATTCCTCACCTCCATCCTTCACACGCTTTTTGCGCCTGTATTTCCTGTACCTGCACAAATAAACGATTTTTCAACATTTTTTTGCATTGCGGTGCACTCATCTACACTGTTGTTGTAATTGCTGCTGTTGTTTGGAATACCCTGTAAACCATTAGCCAGCTATGATTTGTAGAGTATTTACGGTTTTATAAAAAATACAACAATAATACATATTTAATATTTTTTTTATTCATAGATTATTTTGCCCACTTAACTGCTTGAAATTTAATTATTATTATTATTATAACAATTATATTCAAAAACACGTTTACAAATGACCAAAAAGATTACTTTAGAAACTAAACACCCTACTTTTTTCCCAGAAAAAAAGTGCATCTTTATAATATAGGGTATCTCCAAGCTGTGCATATGACCCCCTTGAGCTGCGTGTTTGTGCATGGCCTATGCGATTGTTTAAATATCTTTGTTAGAGGTTGCCAATTTTTTTGCACCCCGCCAACACATACCCTGTAAACTACTTTTAGCTAAGGGTATATTGATTAGCAATTTACAACAATACGGGGTATATAACTAGTCGATATTGTTTGGGTTGCTTTAGCTTCAGCCAATGTCATATCAAATTGCAACAGACCTAAAGGCTGCTCATCGATGCGACCTTTATCTCCGTTGACGCTAAACGCCCTAAAAGCTCTGTTCTTCCCTCTCTCCCTCTCTCTTTTTCCCTTTCTCTTTCTCCCTCTCTCTCTTTCCCTCTCTCTCTCTCCCTCTCCCTCTCTCTTGCTAAGCTTTATTAACACACTGTTACCTCGGCGAAGCCCAGAGCTCGAACCTTAAGTGCACTTTGCATAGATTTTGGATTTTTCAATCCTGCGTCTTAGTTGTAGCTTGACTCGGGATTTGTTTAAGCCGCTCCGCTCAGACTAAGGCCGCCTAATTAGCTTGTTGCTTACACAATGCAAAAACAAAAACAACGCAGGCAAATGAAAACAAAATGGGAAAAACTCCCAGCAGACGGCGCGCCAACAAGTTTAATAAATAGCAAAACAAAATCAGCGCAGGAAAATTACGAATTTTTTATCCTCTTGAATATTGGATACACTTTCAATAATTTTGAAAAATATACTTTTCCATTCGTATTTCTATATTTTTTCATATTCGTGTTGAAAATGGTTCAGATACCTAATTCTATCCCTGTTTCTATCCCTATTCTTATCCCTATTCTTATCCCTATTCCTATTCCTATCCCTATCCCTATTCCTATCCCTATTCCTATCCTTATTCCTATCCCTATCCCTATTCCTATCCCTATCCCTATTTCTATCCCTATCCCTATCCCTATCCCTATCCCTATCCCTATCCCTATCCCTATCCCTATTTTTATACTTGTCTTGTATGTTATTCATATATCTATCTCCATCCCTATTTTTGATATATTTCTACACATCTACGTCCTATTCGAATATTTATTTCAAATCATAATTATATATTATTTCCTATTCCTATCCATATCCATATCCTTATTCAAAATTCCAATTATTATATATTTCTTTATTCTATGTCCCACTACTAAAATATATCCTTCATCCTATCTCCTATATTATATATCCTATATATCTCTATATACTCAATATCTCTTTCTGTTTTTAGTTCTATGTATCCGATGAGTTTATTTTTATTCCTAGCATTATCAAGAGTATACAAAACAGGGGGTATATCCAGAAGCTCATTGAAACCCTGCAGAACGGAACAATTTTCCCCAGTGTGCTGCGATCAAGCAAAGTTTTCCAACTTGTTTTCACCACGCACAACAAATTGTGAGTGTGTATGTGTGGCACTTGTTGTTGTTGCTGTTGTTGTTGCTAAAGCTCCAATTTATTTCCTGCTTGTAATTTTTCTTGCTCGTTTTTTTATTATTGTACTATTTACACGCCCGCTTTGACTTATTTGCGGTAACAATAAATGCCGTGCCTTGGTCTAGACTCAAAGCCCGCATTTTCATCGACTCACAATAAAGAGGGAAAATGGCAAAAAAAAAAAAAATCGAAATCGGAATGGGGAATGGGGAATCGTGAATGCGGCATGGAGAAAGGGGAAAAAGGAAAGAAAAACAGCAAAATCTAAACACAAAACTTGTTGGGTTTATTTTCCTCTCTATTTCTCTTCATGTTGTTTCTTTTTTTTTTGCCGGCTGTGGGCAAAACTTATGCCTCAAGTTAAAGTTCCAGCCACAAGTTCAGCTTCATTTTCCATTTCATACAGAGCACAAATGAATTTTGCGGCACATTTGTGATACTCCTGCCACAGCTGTTGCAACAACAGTCTCGTTACAGTTTTCTGCAATATAATATATAATATACATATATATAATATACATATATAAACTTTTTTTTATGGAATGTTGGAATGAGCTCTGTAATACGTCCCAACTCGAACAGAAGCAATTAAAATCTAGCCGATGAATTAAAAAATATTTAGCTCTTAATGAGATCAACTGTAAGCAAAGCTAATGAAAAGCTTTAAACAAATTCTGTTAACTGAGAAGCTGTTGGAATAATTCTGCTAACTGAGAAGCTGTTAGACTAATTCTGTTAACTGAGAAGCTGTTAGACTAATTCTGTTAATGAGAAGCTGTTGGAATAATTCTGCTAACTGAGAAGCTGTTAGACTAATTCTGTTAACTGAGAAGCTGTTAGTCTTTCTGTTAGTAGGTAACAGAATTAGGTTAACTGAGAAGCTGTTAGACTAATTCTGTTGACTGTTAACTACACAGTGACAACAAATGCTACAGTCGGACGTAACCGACATGTACCAATTGAATACACCAAGTCCTCCCCAAAGGCAAACCGCTTAAATTGTGTGTTGCATATCTTCACTATTATCTATACAATGAAGTCTCTAGCTTTTGGTCTGTAATATCTAGGTATTTGTACAGACGGAACAAGGATAGACCTTTTTGTACATTTTTTAGCTAATCATTTTATTGGGAAAACCCACGACAAATCCCAATCAGACTATAGATTGAGTAGGATATTCTAAAAATAGCAAACTAAATAATGGAAAAGGAATCAATAGAATTTTCGAGTTGTTATCGTTACGTATAATGCCATTTGTCAATACAAAGTGCCTGGTTCTTTTGTTCGCTGATAACAAAACAGCAGCTGATAAGAAAATCATGCTGTCAAGAGGATTGTCGACTAATTTGAGATGAAATCTCAAACACGCTGCAGTAAAGCGTACTATCCTATTAAATGATTAACTGATTGTATATATATCTATATATATATATATATATATCAATTGTCGAATTATTAAAGCGTTTTCCAATAGATCTCTCTCTCTCTCTCTCTCCCTCTCTCTGCTGTCTCTTTTGTCATATGTTTTGTTGTGTTGTCTTCGCTTCAAAAGTTCTCTTTGTTTGCGTGACAGCGAAAAGCAGCGTGATAGAGCGAGGAGTGGGGCAGGGAGAGGAGGGAAGGGAAAGGAGAAAGAGACAGCTGTCACACGTGAGCATTGCAACCGTGTTAATCGGTTAAGGGAAGCTTACGTATACTCTATATAGCATAAAAGATATAGACAGCAGCCAATGGAGCGAGCTCAAACACACGAACGCATAACCTACACTGAGAGATTTATTTATTTATTTATTGTCAACTATTGTCAGTCTACAAAGGAAATTAAAAATTCAAATTAAAATTAATATTGAAATTAAATTAAGGAATTAAATTCAAAGTAAAACTGATAACAGTTATTAACAACAAATAAATAAAGCTCAAGTTAAAAACATAAAATTAGTGGCTTAATACAAAATAGATAATTTAAAAATTTATTATTTATTTCGCTATATTAAAATTTAGACCATTTATTTGCTTACATTTGCTGTAATTACAAACCTATTTATTATTTATAAATTATAGTCGAATTAGTAATTTTCTTGTGTGAAGAATTAGAAATTTTTTATTATTTTTTTTAAATCTCTTATAGCATTTGCATTGTAATTTTGTGCAGTGTATGGTCGTTGTAGCATTAAGAGCTTAAAAACGGTAAACAATTGCACAATGCTAAAGCTGCTGCCGCTGTCGCTGCCATTGCATATCGATACATGCCTGCATATCGATAACAGCGCAAACAATTGAGGTTATGTTATGGCTGTAAATTCCATGCAATTGGCCAAACTGCCAAATTACAAATATGCAAAAAAAAAATGAAGAAAAACCATAACAAAATTGTTTGCACTCTGTGAGTTTCTCTCAACATTTTTTTTTTTTTGCATTTCGTTTATTATGGTATTACGCACATTACGCATACAACATGTTGGCCGCTGCACCTTAATTGCTGCATAACAACCGGTTAAGCTGGCATTGTTCAGCTACTTCTGTCGTGTTCTTTGTCGCTTTGTTTTCTCCTCTCTTTCTGCTTCTCTCTCCCTCTTCTTCTCTCCCTCTTCTCTCTCTCTCTCTCTCTCTCTGCTTTTGTGCAGTTCGCATTACTACGTTAATTAAGCGGCATTTGCATTACGTAATATTTGCTGCATATTCGATAAATGTTACACAGCTGCCACACACCCCTCTTCCCTTTGTCTCCCCTCTCTCCGCCCTCTGGCAACCCCTAGCCACGCCCCTCCCGCCCTTTCACAGTCATAATGCCGCTTTAAGCCAGCTGCAGCTGCTGCTGACCATTGTCATAGTGAGGTCAAGCAGGCAGGTTTAAGGAATTGCCAACGTTTTGCAATAGCCGCGAAGCAAAATATATTCAGATACACTCAAAAAAATAAATAATGCATTTAAACTAACTATTGTTAAATAGTTCTTATATACAATTCTACTAACGACAAATTAAATAAATGTTGCATTTTCAACCCTTCGTGATTTTCTAAATAAAATATTTAATTGAATATTTAATGTTTGTTTTTATTTTATGATTTTTTCATCAATTAAAAAATAACAAATATTTTCTTTGAGTAAGACATATTACAATCAATTATATTTATGAGATAAATTGCATTATCCATGACGTTACGCGAAACACGCCAAAAATGTATAAATATTGTTTAAAATACCATTAATAAAAAGAAAAATAAACAATAAATAATAATAAATAGAATAAACAAAAATAAAAATAAATAAATAAGAAAAATATACAAAATACAAATAAAATAGTGATTATAATACTAATAATTAACCAAATTAGGTATAATGTTTTTTATAATTGTTAATTAATTTTATTATTAACTTCATTTTAATCAAAAGTGGTTTATCAATAAGTAAATTTTTTATTAATACTGTTATTAAAATAACTTCAACAAATATTGTACAATAAAAACTTTAATAATTAATAATAATAACAATTTAATAATAGTTTTAATGGCAATTATTTTTCATTTAATTTGACAATAAATTATTTTAAAGCAGGGACTGAAAATAACAATTATGAGCTTAAAAAAATCAATGCCCAAAAAGGCCTCTAAAAACTTTTTTTTCCAATTTTTTGAAAAATTTAATTTTGAATTTGTAAAATTTATTTAAATAATAAAAAAAACTAACAATAATTTTTATTTACAATTTTTATTATAAAAATCAATGAAAATAGAGTCGCCAATGAAGCCCTATTAAATCTACATACACATTACACGAACTAAGATATTTTGCGCAGTGTATGTACTTGTAAATTCAAGATATAACTGGATATAGCATGAATTGAGCATGTGTTTGTTTGGATTGAATGCTATATAAGCCCGTCCGCAAATGCAAATGGCTGCCAAACAATTGCCTTAGATTTAACTTCAGTCCGAGTGATATGGCCGAATTCTCTTTTGTGTGGTGAAATCTATTCACTATGCTATTACAATTACTGCTTAACAACTGCATGTTGAATCTTAATCTGGAATCTCTTGTCTCATGTTGAGAGCATAATTATTTACGTTAACTCTATACATTTCTGATTTCCATTCAATTAAGCCGAATCCTATTGTTTGAAGTGCAGTTAGTTGGTTTCTCCTAGCCACAAATCGCATTTTCATAAAACAATTATGCATAATTAATGCTGTGGTATTTGTAAACAGATATCATGAATTATTTATTAATTTGCGTAAAGCTAAATTAGCTCAATTGTTTGGAGATACGAGTAACGCTCGCTCTCTCTCTCTCTCTCTCTCTCTCTCTCTCTTTTAAAACTTGTAGCTGGAACCCCTTTTTAACGTTTTCCTTTTTAACATTTTATGAACTTACAAATGAACTCTGGCTATTATCTCTAAACGGATCTCAGATCTCTCTCTCTCTCTCTCTCTCGACTTGTTTACAGCTTGTTTATGCACTTTACTGACACAGAGCCGGACATTCAGACCAAATGCTGCAGCTTTGTCCGGTTTTTGCAGTTCCCTTATCGATTCGAAAGTCCAACCTGAGCTAAAAATAACAATAGCATAGACAATGAGCGAAAAGCTTCAACACTGAGAAAAACCAAGTTATACAAATAATAATCCGTATTTTTAAATATATTATATATATTTATTATATATTTAAATTTGTTATTATTTGTTAATATATAATAACAAAAACCCTAAGAACTTGTTAACCAAAATTAAAAATAAATTTATTAAGTCTTAAAATGAGCTGAGTCAAATTTTATAAAATAATTATTATGGAAAATGTAAATAGTTTAAAATATTATTTATATTTACATATTTATTTAAGTGTCGACTTAAACCAGTCTACCAAGAAAATTGAAATTGAAATTAAAATGTTAAAATTAAAATTAAAATTAATAAAATTTAATTAAAATATAAGAAAATAGGATATAAGAAAATCTGGGTAAAAATTAAATTAAAATATAATATTAAATTAAAAGAACAAAATAAAAAGGTCCAGCAATAGCTGCAAGGATTAGGGAAAACCCAGAAAAATGTAAATACAACTACTTATAATACAAAAATTTCTTTAAACAATTTTAATATTTATATTACTTTATTTTGAATAAGAAAGTTCAGATTACAATAAATATTATAAATTAATTTAAAATTGTTACATAATTATTTTTATTCGAATGAGAAACATCAGATTTTTGCTTAAAATTAATATTATATTATGGATTGTTGATAGAATTTTAAACTGTTAAATAAAATTGTAATAAAAATATTAAATTTCTTCAATTATTTAATTTTTTTATTTTATTTCATTTGTAAGTTCCATTGAAAGGACTACGTTTCGACTTTAAAAACGGAATTATTTTCTGCCCGGATAGAAGGCATTCTTAGCAATTGCTGCTAATGAAATTCGAATTAATAAAGCTGCCCCAGCTGGGCTTTTGTTAACGAAATCAATGCCGCTGAGCTTCCAGAGCTTGCGGTTATAGTGTACAACTCAGGCCCTAGGTGCATATGGTCAAGCTGTAGGGAATCTGGGGGCAGGTTCTGTACTTCCCCCTTATCCTAGGCAACGTCTTGGCAGTTTCATTCGCATTTACTGTGAAATCGCAGCACAATTTTTGTTTTCCCTTTTTGTACCAATTTTGTAAACAACAATGAACAGTCAAGTGCTGAGCTACCCTGTACAGAGCACACATAGAGGGTAGATCGGCATAATCATATAAATAAGAGTTTAAAATCTATAAATACTTTGTGGACATTATAAAATCATAGCCTGATGAACCTGAACCGGCACCAAAACCAAACTTTCAAAAAACTGAAGCAAACTTTTTTTCATATATATTTATATATATTTAAAATTTCAAGATTTTGTGCACTATAGTATATCGAATATTACGGCTATTCGATATAGTATATAAATATTTATCGATTATTATAACAATTCGATATACATATACTCCAAGACAAACCCAAACCGGCACCAAAACCAAATATCGAAATTTCGGAATCGGAGTTTCGGAATCAAATTCAAACTCCGAATCCAACTTTTTCCAACTTCAAAACAGTACTTTGCATCTGTATTCTAATTAATTCTAATAATTAACACAACTTTTACATTATTCAGTGAAATTTAACAATTTCTTCAGCATATATCGATTATTAAACCTATTTGATATATGCCAAATTTGAGCTTGCTCGACATCAAAACCTCCAAGTTACTTGGGGTCTATCTCCAGGCTATAGGGTGTTCGATTGTTATGAACAGTGCCCTTATTGCGGCTTGTTTATGCTCTTTGTTTTTTCGACTTTCGGTTTAGCTCCGGTCCCGACTCCGACTCTATTTCTCTCCATGGGTGTTTTTTTTTTTTTTTTCAGTCACTCGCCTGCTATTTGTCTAGCTCTATCTAAGTCCCTCGCTTGTTGTGTCGCTTGCATTATTTTGCTTGTTAAGCAGTCGGCGGGTGAGCTTTGACTGTGCAATGAGTGCAAAACGACAACAACAACAACAACAATAACAACAACAACAATAGCAACAAACAAACTGTCTTGGCTTTCAATTGCAGAATGACAACAACGACAACAAACAGCGCCAACAATAAAAGCCACGATTGTTTGAAGGGATTCTCAATTGCACACTGCAAGAAAATAAGTATACACAATTGTTTTTAGCAAAGTAAAAAAGTGAAAAAATTAAAAAAAAAATATATACATATATATATTAGCAATAATCCCTCCATAATTTCAATACTAACCCCAAAATTACTTTTTTTTTAATTTTATATTTTTTAAGGGGTAAATAAATATGCATTGAAAGGTAAGCTTTGTCTGTCGGTAACGTCCGACTGCAGCCTTCCTTGATTATGTTTATTTTATTTTTTAGTTCCTTTACTTTAAATAAGTAAAAAGAATCTATTAACTTAATGCTAAGAGGAAATGTGTGTAACACCCAGAATTATATAAATTCTTGATCAGGACGACAAGCCGAGTCCATATAGCCATGTCCATCCGTCCGTCTGTCTGTCCGTCCTTATGAACACCTAGATCTCAGCAACCATAAGAGCTAGAGACACCATATTCGGGATTTAGATTCTCCTAATTTGCGAGCAGCACGAGTTTGTTTTAGATTTTGGATATCTCCCCCATTTCCCCCGCAAACCACAAAATGCTACTGCAGCCACAGCTTTAAAGTTATTGACTTGTTATGATTGATTTATTTTAAGCAATTGTAGATTACAATAGCATAAGTCAGAACAATTACAGCCTTTAGGCTGAACAAAAAATCAATCTGCAATTTATTGCATTAAATCAGCCCTGTTTTTCTTACAGTGTGCCAGCTGAATGATGCCACATCCAAATCAATTCAAGTGCGGAAACTGCTGCAGTTGTACAGTTGAACGGCCAGCAGACCCTCCTTATTCTGCTTATCCTGCTCCCGACTCCCGACTCCCGACTCCCGACTCCCGACTCTGACAGCCCATTGTAATTGTTGGTGTTGCACAACTTTGGCCTCATTCAAAAAAGAAAAAAAAAAACACAAAAGAGAAAAAAAATACGTTCGAATGGATGATGCCCCATTAGATGAACCTTTTGATAAGACCGCAGAGTTAGAACCACAGTTACAGCCAAGGCTGAAGCCGAGGCTACGGTCCAAGTCGAGGAGCGATAAGGTTTGTATGAAGACCGCAAAAAGCATTTTCCGACTGGCATTTAGAATTGTGCGAAAGAGACAGGGCGAGAGCGAGAGGGAGAGAGAGGGAGAGTGAGAAAGAGAGAGCGTCGCAAGAGTGAGAAAGTGCGCACGTTTCCAATCAGCATAACCCACAAATGAGCCAATGTGTGTGAGAAAAAGGCAGACAGAGAGAGAGAGAGAGAGAGAGAGAGAGAGAGATAGAGAGAGAGCGAAAGAGAGAGAGAGCACAAGCGTAGGCCCAACATATATTCGAAAAGTTTTACCCCATAAAACCCACACAATTTCGCCAACTTGGCAAATATCGAGAATCAGAATGGATAAAATATTGAACAGCAATTTGAGCTTTAAAATTTGATGACAAAACTTGACTTTGTCATATTAGTATTTAAGATTCTTAAAATGTTCTTAATTTTTTAGCAATTATAGCGAAAATATTTATATATAGAATCCTGACTGTACTAAATTAATCGCATATTTCCTTGATTCAAAGCAGATTTTCCTCAAACCAATCCCAAATTTGTTTAACTCAAATCTGATATAACTTAAATTAAACTATTTTTTATGTATATTTTTTTATTTAATACATTATTATTTACCCCATACATTTTCAATAATAATACCAACATTATGGGCTTAAAAATATTTTTTGTTCACTGAAATATGCTACATCATTTCTTAAGATAAATAATAAATCTATAAAATAAAATTTTTAGAACTTGAAATGTAATTGAAATTTATCGTATAATTAATTTTTTTTAGATAATTAAAGTACTATTAATAACTATGCTGGAATAAAGACGATGCAATTAATCGACAGATTTTCTTCATTTTTAAACCAAACCAAATATAATAAATTTTTGCAGCGAAATTGTGGGCTAGAACACGCCCACAAATCAGCAAATCCCACACGTTTTGCTTGAATGAATATGTATTTGGGTTGGTTGGGGCAAGGTCGAGGGGTTAAGGCCACCAGTTGCCATCGATGGTCACAACTGATTAGAGTCTAATAAGTATGCGTGGGGCGTGACCAAAAGCCCATTGTTAATGGGTCTCCAAAGGGCAACATGCGGAGAGAAAGAAAGATAGAGAGAGAGAGAGAGAGAGAAAGAGAAAGAGGGAGGGAGAGAGCTGAATTCAGGTGGCCTGTGGGGAACCATAAAAAGAGCACAGCACGCATTCAAATTGAAGGCCAAAAACCGAATCTTAATAACAATAAAAACCAGTTCAAAAGGCAACTGAAACTACAGACAAATCCCGTACCTCCCCCGTACCCACCCGTACCCCCCCCCCCCTCCTTCCTCCTCTGATTCTTCTGCCACCTACGGCGCCTTTGTCAGCTCACTTTTGCTCTTTGACAACTACACACACATGTTCTCTTTGTGTGTTGTTTTGCACACTTTGATTTTGATGTATTTATTTGCGCCTCGCACACACTGTTGCCCCACTGTGCCCCGCTGTTGCCTCACTGTGCCCCTCTTTGCCCCTACGCCCCTCTTATGCTTTGGGTGTTGGGGCTGCAGCTGAAGCATCTTTGAGATAAATTAAATTTAAACTGATAATAAAAAAATTTACGAGCCAATAAATGTGGCCCCATTGAGTGTGGCAGCAAGAGCTAGGGGCATAGTTGCTTTGGCCTTGAGCATGGTGTGATCTCCTCCCCCTTCCCCCTGCCCCTCCCCCCTTCCCCTTCACCCCACGGAAAACCCTTACAGCTGCGTCCAAATAAATAATAACAAAAGGGCCGCAGCAACATACAACAATGACAGCAACGACGACGACTTCTTCTTCTTCTTCTTCTTCTTAAAAGCAGCTCCGACTTGTATATAGTTGTTGCTCCAGACAAAGCCAGCCAAATGTCCTGCCGGATTCCAGATTCCTGGGGCGTGGTCGGAGATGGGGTCGGGCGCGGGCGTAAGGCAAGTGCAATGCGAGATAAACAGAACAAACGAAGCAGCTGAATAGCAAGTCAAGACAAGGCAGGACAGGGCAGAGACAAGGTCACAAAATATACAAAAAAAATATTCGGAAAGGCAACAGTCGGACGTAACCGACAGTAGCATGCCCTGCACTCTACTTTTCAGTATCTTACGAAGCTCTGCAGCAATGCTGCTTCTTCTTACATTCTCTGCACCCCAGTTTTCATCATCTTACGAAACTCTGCAGCAATGATGCTTCTTCTTACATTTTCTTTTTTCTGTAGCACACTTTTAGGGCGAGTTAAACAAACTATGCAATTTGGTTTCTTCAATAACTTTAGTTTTTATAAACCGATTTTAAATCGCTTTTTAGTATATATAAATATAATTCCAAATAATATATATTCCCAAAGACATGCTTCTACTTTTAAAATTGTGACATATTTGGGGCTTATATCGATTAGGACGTAAAGCTATACACTAAATTTGACTTCCTTAGCCACAATAATTGCAGAGATCATAGAAATATATCGACTTCAGATCAAGAATATATATACTTTCTGTGAAGCTTCTGCATGTTACATACTTATGCACAAACTGATTATACCCTATTCTAGGGCATAAACACATACATATAATAAACGGAACAATGAGAAGGAGAGACAGAACGCGGAGAGGGATGGAGAGATAGGGAGAGGCGGGAGATATTGTGAGCGAGCAACAGCTCACTTCAGTGATGAAAGGAAAGGAACAGCAGCGGCGAAAGGACCTCTTGTTTTGTATAGGGAACTGCTTTGGCTATAACAGCAAATTCCAACTGCTTAGTTGATACTTATCTGACTCCTGGCCCCATTCCCTTCCCTGTTATTACGTATACGTATTATTTGTTTAACGTGCCCGCAATAACAAACTTAAAGGGATTACAAAAAGCATTGTTTGCTTCAATCCTACGACCAGCCAAATGAGAGCGAAAGAGACAGTGAGTGAGTAAGGGGGAAAGAGAGAGACACTGTAAGTAGATCTGACATTTATTAGAATACAAACAGTAAGTACAAAGCGGATCGGTCGGACATAAGGATCCAGTCGATTTAAGGAGCCATAATCCAATAATACCAATATTAAACCAAATATCTACATTTTTCGACCATATGCTGTCATGTTTGGTTTTTTCTGCATAATTTTGAAAAACATTTCGTTTGTACAATAATTTTTAAGATTTAAAAACAAACATTTTTTCCAGAAAACCTATGTTAATAGTATTTTTAGCGAAAATTTCGCAAAATTTCCAATTTTTTCTCCTCAATTTTTAATTACATTTTAAATTTTAACTCCAATGATTAAGAAAAAAAACCATATCGCATAAAAATTGGTTGAGTTTTGGTAAAGCTATGCGCATTCAAAGTTTAACAAAAATGGCTTTTTTCGATTAAGGAGTGATCATTCCCCCATGATACCAATATTATGAAGATGATTTTAAAATATTAATTTTAGAAATATTGCAAAAACATTTATTGAACTAACACTTTATAAATATGGGGTTGACTAAAAGAAAATCGGGTAATCGGTAATCGGTAATCGGTAAAACTATATCAGAGGCAAAGCAAACCCATTTTGAATTGATTTAGCTGATCAACCAAAGATATCAACTCAACGATAGTCTAAATAAACTCCAAGCCAAATTTGTTAAAAGCATAAATCTGCCATTATAATGGGAATCCATTTTCCAGCACCTCCCTGAGGTAAATATCCCAAAAAACAATAAGAAGCCAAAGAAAAAAAATCCAAAATAAAAGCTAGAAGCTTAAGTGTTTGCTTAACGAAAGTTTCCACTGTATGCGTTTTTATGCATGTTTGATATTTACGGCTTCTTTTTACTAATGAAATGCACACATACATATAAGGCATACGATTTTCCAGTACGCTTAAGTACACACAGATACACACACACACGCACGCCCTATACGATTTAAAACTATGCTAAATGAAAAACTCAAAGAAAACTAAAGAAAAATCAGCATGAAAATGAAACTGAGAGAAAAGAAAGCAGCACACGATGGAATGTAATTGCAGCAAATGAATATATGAGCGATGTGTGTGAGCGAGGGCGGGCTGATGAGGGCGTGGCCAGACTGAATGCAATGCCTGTGAGAGCAGGAGAAAGTGTGGATGTGTACACTGAGAAAAAATTGATTTTAAACGACTGCAAAATTCAGACTTAATTTCAGTAAGCTTTTCGTTTGTTTTTCAGAGTGTACACTGAGAGAGTGAAATCTAAATAAAAGAAAGAAATTCTTTATTTAAGCACATTTTTTTCAAGTCTAAATTAAGAAGAAGCATTGCTGCTGCGTTTTGAATAATATTTTATACAAATTTTTTTATAACATATTTAAAATATATGGTTGTAGGATATTGTTGAGTCGTACGAACAAAACAACATTCATTTAAGATCCATAATGTGTTGAATGAATTAATGCTTATTTTTCTGAGTGTATGTCTGAATTGGCAGGGAAAGGGAAACGGAAAGCAATACAGCGACGAGCCCAAGAAACTGTTGATAAAGCTGTAGCCAGACGCATGGCACAACACACACGCACTTACACACACACATGCACACCTACACACACACACACACACGCACACACGTTTACAAAATGAAAATGAGCAAAAGTAAGTTGATGATGGCTCTCCGCTGCCATTGCCCCCAAACCAAACATTTCAGCCTCTGCCCCATCTGCGGGAGTTTTCCTCGTCTACTGTTGCTGCTGCTTCATAAATTCAAATTTGATTTTCATGTTGATTATGATGCGAGGCGCAGATGATGATGGAAATATAGCTGGCAAAATGGCTCAACATCAGCAGCCAGAGCACGGGAGAGAGGGACGGAGGCTGAGGAGGAGGCAAAAGCTGAAATCGGGACTCCACGAATAAAGGAAAAACTGCCGCTGATTATTGCCGCATGTTACTCCGTCTCTGCTCTCATAACTTTAGCCACTCGCTGCTGACTTTAGAGCATGCCACTTGGCTTGTTATTATTATTATTATTCTTATTATTCTTCTTATTATTATTACTATTACCATTATGATTATTATTATTATTATTTCGTTGTTGTTTGTGTTTGGCATTTTATGCGCAACTCAGGACTTGAATGAGAGACGCAACATTGAACTACAAACACAGACACAATCGCCTCAATTTCAAACACTACACTGAAAAAACAAATCATCAATTGCATTTATACAAACTCTACACCATTTTTATACACCTATTAAATTCTCTGTCAATGCACCAAATAATTTAATTAATTGCCCCATGAGCAGAGGTGAATTGAGAATATTTTATATTTTAAATTTATTACTTTTTTTTCAGTGTACCACTTACGGTTGCTCATTGTGGGCCATTTTACTGACAAAGCATAGCGTGAGCATCAAATGCTTTCAATCGCTCGCTTCGTCTAGTTTTACTATCTCTATTTCCCTATTACTCTCTCTCTTTCTCTCTCTTTCTCTCTCTCTGTCTCTCCCTCTCTCTTCTCTGTCTGCCTTTGCGTCTAATTCAAGCTAAATACCAATCTGATTCTGCATGACTAAACCGCTCAAGCTGCTAACATACCGTATACGTAATATATATTACGCATACGCAGCGTCTGCCCAACTTCAGTTTGCAGAAAAATGTGTAAAATTAAAGAAAAACACAAAAAGCAAAAGATTTCTAGGCAGCGATAGATGCAAATTAGCATTTACAATATATAAGCAGAAAATACTTTGTGAATTACAGAAAAACAGATAGCGAGAGATTGAAGAGTAAATATTGCCCTTAAAATTAATAAAAAATTGATTCAGTTTAGACCTCAACTGTCGAAGAAAATCTAAATAAATTATGCAAAAATGATTTGTTAAACATAAAAAATGCATTTGTAATATATGCTAATATATTCTTTTATTAAAATTGAAATTTAATTTGGAATAATAAACTTTAGAAATATAAATTTTTATAAAATTTATGTACGATTTCTTTAATATCATTTGTTTAGATCAATTAATGTTGCAAATTATTTTAAATAAAAATATTAAAAATAATGATATTAAGACTAAATAAAAGATCTTCACAACTTAATATCTTTAAAGTTAACAAAATTTGAATATAATTAATAATGGTTTATTAACATTAATAAAATATATATATTTTAAATAATATTTTTATAGTTTTTCGTTAGGAGATATTTCTAAAAAAAAAAAATAAAAAAAAATAAATAAAAAAATACATAATAGTTTTCTAAATTATTAAAAGCATAAATTCTCAACTTAATTCCATTAAAGTCAACAAAATTGGAATATAATTAATAATACTTGATTAACATTAAAAAAATTTTATTTTAAATAATATTTTAGTAGTTTTTCTTTTAAAGTTATTTCTAAAAAAAAAAATACATAATAGTTTTCTCGATTGTTAAGAGCATAAAATCCCTTGAGCTCAATTGAATTTTTTAGCAATGCTCAATAACTTCTAGATGTTTTTCAAGTGTTTTTAAACCGCAAACCTCAGCCGATTCAAAACTTCTTTGTTTTTAATGGCTCTGCGTAAACTTTAAATCGAATTTTCTACACTTTGTACTTAAAACAGAGTTTAAAGATTAGATTTATGCGGCGTACACAAGAATATTGCGGGATTTTTAAATATATTTATGGCGAGAGTTAATTTCTGCAATTTAGGTTTTTTTTAATATTTCATTTAGCAATTTGAAATTTTAAAGCTGCCTGAGAGAAATTTGTTGTGTTTTGTGTGGTGAACAAATCTGAGGGAAATGCTTTTGCATAGCAATTTAGATATTATTCGCAAAACGTTTGCGCTGTCTGGGGAATTGCCTCAACAGTTTTCTTTTGCGGCACGTGGCATGTTGCATGTCTTTTTGTGCCGACAAACAATTGCCGTATAAAAAAAAATACAAAAAAAAAAAACAGAAAAACGGCGCAATGTATTCATAAAGATGAACTGATTTTATTACGACGAACGTTTCGGGACATGCACATAGAACCAAGCGAGAAATTGTAGTATTGCATGCCCCATTCGATTTCAGTTGTTGCAACGCGACTCGTGCAACATTCTGGCCAATATTCGTTAGCACGGTTAATGTCCAAAGTGGCGACGCTATAGCCCTTAGCTTCCTCTTTCCTCACCCCCTACCCCCCTCGATGCCCGATATCTCTGGCCATGCCTCTTTTGATACTCCCACATTCCCTTTGCCATTGCCATTTGCCGAATCCATTCCCAAACCCATTCTGTATACCATTCTCATTCCCATTCCCATTCCCACGGCCGTTCACATTCCCATTTCTATTGGCACACTGTAAAAAATCTGTCAAGCCTTGCATAATATTTTTAATTTTTAATAGAAAATTTCAGCTATTCATACTATTTCTATTATTATTATTATTATTTATATTTATTTATTTTTTAATATCACGATTTTTTTTGATTATTCTAATTATTTTAATAATTTTATATATATTTTTTTATAGTGTTTATTATATGATTTATATAGTGCTGTTTCAAATTTCTTTTAATAATGGAATTTATTTAATATTTAATTCTGTGTATATACTTTATAACATTTATATTATTTATTCCCTTTATTTTATTTAATTCATTTTTTTAAATTTATTTTATTAATTTAGTTTGTGCTTTTTTACATCATTTATATATTGCTGTTTTACATTTCTTTTAATAATTGAATGTATTTTATTTATTTTTTTCTGTGTATGTACTTTATAATATTAAAATTATTTATTTTCTTTATTTTATTTACTTCAGTTTTTTTTTAATTTTGTTTCAATCCATTTTATAATTATTTAAATGATTCAATTTTTGATTTATTTTGTTATGTATTATTTATTTATTTTATCAATTTCAATTATTAAATTTATTTGTTATTTTTTTATGTTATTTCCTATTTTTATTTTATAGACAATGTACTGTATTTTTTTTCGAGTGCTGTTTGCATCTCGATTGGCATTTGCCGTTGCACTTGACCGAAAAGACAGAGGCATCAAACGCAGAACCCGATGACGATGACGGCAATGCAATTTTATAGTTGCCTGCGATTCAAATAGCTGGCGACATATGGACGCGGGACAATAACGCAGAAAACAGACAAACAGACAGGAAGACAGGAAAACCGACAGACAAACAGACAGACAGTGAACGAGAGGCAGAGAGAGCAAAAAAGAGAGGCAAAAAGAGGCGGAAAGACGCAGTTTGGTCTAAGAGTTGTGCCCTTTTGCCGCCCTCAAATGTATGCTATAAATTTCTCAATTACTTTTTGTAATTGTTAAATCCGAAAACCAACAACAACTGTATGTAAAGCTATCAGTGGGTCAACAAAAAATATACCACAAATTCAGCAGAACAACGGCCAGTAAATACACTGCTAATTTTATTTTATTTAAATTCAAAATTTAAATAAAAGCATAGCAAGAAAAAATATTTTTAATTTAAGTTATATAGTTGGCTTGATGTAGTGTAACAGCCAGTAAGCACGATGCCGATGAGTAAGACGCAACTGACTTAGAATACCCAACACCCTATATTTAAAATATAAAATTTATAAATATTTTTAAAAATCATAGATATTGTTGCCTAAATAACTTCCGTGTTTATTAATCGATTTTGAAGCGCTTTTCAGTCTAGATAAATATAATGGTATAGAATATATGTTCGGAATATCAATGGTCTATGCGGTTCTTGTCGATTCCGAAAATGTTGCTTCCAGCTTTATCAGAAATCTACCTATTTTTAAAGCCTGCCACGCCCCCTTCGGCCTGTTACAAACATTGCCACTTGGTTATTAACCCCTGTTTGCCCATTTCCTGAGTGCAGAGTATAAAAAGGCACACAGGGCAGCAAAGGGTGCAAGCAGAACGCGGCATGGGGCATGTGGCATGTGGCATGTGGCAACCGCGTCGTTGACTTTTCGCTGGCAGCTGGTCTCCGACTACGGCTTGTTATTGAAATTTGTCGAGCGTATGCTGTCGATAGAGTGTCAGGCAGAAGCCACCGACAGGCGTCATTAAGTATGCAGCAACAACAGGAGAAAAACAAGATGACACTTCAATTAGTACGGTTGCAATCGTAAGACCCGTATTGCTGCTATATGAAGTCTATATGGTATATATATATATATATATACAGTATAGCCCTTTAAATGGCAACGATACATATATCCCGGAATCTATTTGAAACTATTTTAAAATCTATTTTTTTTTTTTAGATTATCCATTATATTTTTAAGCATTTACACACAAAATTAAATAAAACACAAAAAAATTAAAAAAAAAATCAATCAAATAATCTTTTTGGAATTTTAATTATTATTAATTATATCTGACCTCAATAAATTCTTAAGCTTCACAAAGTGCAATCATTAGCCTTTTAGCAATACTTAACCTTTTAAAATATTGTTAAATATTGTAAATTTTACCCAAAATTTTTTTATCATATAAAATATTAGTATTATTTTATTATATTATATATTATTATATTCTTCAGTAAAAATAATAATGTGTAAATATATAATTAAAATTTTATTTAATTTTTAAAACCACAACCACATCGAAGGAAAATTGGGATTAATCAGTTTATAATTTATCCTGCTCTTAATGTCCATCCCTAGCTATAGAACCTAGGGAACTCAAATTTTAACACAACCCAGAAGATATGCTGATAAATTGATTTAAAATATTGTAGCGATCAAATGCGAGGTTTACGTTATTTCAAGTTCAAGCTGAGCAAATCGTTATACTATGTTAATAATATTACCGCAACCTTCATAAAATTATCCAAATATATTATAGCAAAGGGTTAACCTCAAATTAACAAATTTTATAAACGAAATATTGCCCCAGTTGACTATTGATTCATTCATAGCTCAATTTCTGCTGTACAAATTCAATAAACTCTAACGGTTTTTTCTATCTGTTTTTTGGTAGCCATGCAACATGACCTCACAAAATGCTAAACATAACCTCAATAAGCCAAACTAACTGCTAATGTGACTACTTTCACACTAAACTCCATGAAGCCAAGCTAACCTCAAAAAAAAACCTACTAACACTCTACGTAATATAGAAGAGATGTTAAAAAAAAGGCACACAAAAACAACATGAGCTGGCAAATGCAATTTAAGCTGAATATCTTTATGAGCAAATCATCTGGCAGCCAGCTCTTGTATATGCATACACTGTGAGAAACGAGCAATTAAATTAAGTTTTAAAAATCTTAAAATCTCTAAAATATCTTAAGCAATTACTGAATCATGAATCAAAAATTATAGTATAAATAGAAACTTGGGTTGCGTTTTCAATCAAACGAAAAATGATGATCAACCTTAAAGTTGAAGGAAAATTGTCAGCCCTAGGGTATGCAACAAAAATGTTTCTCATTGTCTATAATATTGGATGGGTTTTATGTTTTGTTTATGATCATTTTCAAAATTCTATCTTCTCGATTTGACAAATTTAATTTGCATTAAATCACGGCATATAAATTCAGAGTTTATTCTAAGAAATTTGACAATTTGGCAAATATTTAATATAATAAACTTAATTTATTATTAATTATTAATATATTACAAATCTAAAAAAAATTAAATTTAAATTTAAATTTCTACCAATTGCTGCATTTTTGAAATTTTGTCTTTCTGATTTTACAAATTTTATATTCAGCGATAATTAACATGGTAATTCAAGAAAATTCAACGGATTTTCTCACTGTGTAGCTGATGCAGACATTGGAGTAACTTTGCCAGCTCTTACTTCTATGGCAGCCGAAAAACAAATTGTGCTCAGAGCAGCAGCTGTTGCTCTCTAGTGCGTCGCTCGTCCTCCAAGTGGGCGGCTCACTGGTCAACGGTGTGGTAATGGGCAAAGAGAGGCGTTATGAGTGTAGCAGGAGGTGGGCAGGGGGAGGTGTAAGTACACCTACACACATATAATTTTGCCTCTGGTACGTACATCAAAATGCGCAAGGAGGCGCTGCTGTCGTTGCCGCAAAAGGCTACAAAATTCAATTTACTATGCGCGCTTTATGGCCAAATGTTCTCGCCTTTGAACCACCAGCTTCAGCCCCCCTTCCTCTCCCTCCCCCCTCCTCCTCCACGGCTTTCCTCTGCTTTCTCCGCTTGTCACGCGTACGCTGCTCTGGCCATGTCGTATCCCTAGTTTGCCCTAAACTCCAACGGAATCCCAGTCAGGCGCAACGAATCAGACTTTATGGCTCTGCTCGTTTCTCTAGCTGATTTCCATGCATGACACACAACAAGCACACATACACACACACACACACACACACACACACACACGCACATATTCCGTTAGTAAATGTAACAAATATCAAATTGATATTTGTGCCTTTTGTTGGAAATAAAAAAAAAACAAAACAAACCTTGGCATACAAAATATTGCACTTAAAACTTACTCAATCTTCACTTGGCAAAATAATAAATTTTTACTATATAATGCTATATAAAATTATTAATTTATTTATAAATTATTAAAACTATTTTTTTAAAAGCAAATAGTATTGTATTTGAATTTCAATAATTTATTTGTATTTTATTTAATTTGCAACAGCAATTTTTTGTATGCAAATAATAACACACATTTATATATTTTTCTCATATCCATTTAAAAAAGCTATTTAAATACATTTATTTAATATAATTTTTATTTTGACACAATTAAAAAAATACACATAATTAATATATATATATATGTATTAATATTACCATATTAACAAAAAGAATTGCAAAAATTATTATAAATAATAAGATTTGAAATAATATGAAAAACAAAGCAAACAAAATTTAAAAAAATCTAAATTAAATTGCAATCAGAATAATAATTAATAAATTATTAAATATTAATTAATTAATATTAACAACTTTAAATATTTCTCAATATTGTTTTTTATTAATACTCTTATTTAGCGTTTAATTTATATTTTAATATCAATTTGGAAAAAACAAAAGCAAATCAAATACAAACTTTCAAAATATCATTCAAATGGAAATAATAGTTATATATTATTTTGTATGTTTGTCATTCAATTTATTTTATTTTAATATGTTAAACCATACATAAAATCTACATTTAACGTTTATTTAAGAGCAACTACTAGCGCTTGCATATTTCTCTCAGTGCATGTTGTCAGAGTGCGGCATAGAAGAAGTCATTACAAGTGCTTTGCTTATTAAGTTCCATGGCTCATTAGGCGCTGACAATAAACGATGTCAAAACACCACAAAACAACAACAACAAAAACAACAACAACAAAAATAGCACAACAACAACAACAGTTGGAATAGCTATGCCTCAGAGCCCTCGCATGCCACGGGGGGAGGCAAGAAGAAGAAGACAAGCTGCCTAATCCAGGGCCGCATTATCTAATTGTCAGTCTTAGCAGATGATTACTGTACTAATTTCTCTCGCATAACCTGCGCACCAATGTTGCCAGGAAACAGCTCCATCTTCTCTTTCCTATCCCTGCCCTGCCCTTCCCCTCACTCGCCACCCCATTCCAATTCCCCATGTCCCTCTATTTCCTGTCCCGCTCCTTATATCCCGCTGTGTGTGTGTGGCAAACAGACTAAGCCGCGGCTTCAACCATCGGCAATCAGCGGGAATTGTAAACCCCAAACAACACGAGTACACTGTCAAAAAAAACTACAACATCAGCTTATTTATTACCAAAAAAAATCCAAAAATTAAGAAAATTATGTTTAGGAAATGTGTTCAGAAAAATAGCATACAAGCCAAATAATATTATTAATTCAACTGAATTTAAATATAATATTTTACAAATAAAATTAAATTAAACTAAATTAATTAATACACCAATTAAATTACCATTCAAGTTTTGCAAATATAATAGAGATAGAATTAAATAAACATTTCACATTAAATAAGATTAAGATTAATTAAATAAAATTTTTGTAATTAAAATATGGATATAATCATTTAATTTGATTTAAAAAAACCAGACAAAATAACAAAAAAGAATAAATAAATAATACAGCTAAAATAAATAAAATACAAATCAAATTTAATTAATTAATGAAAAATTAAATAAATGAATTAATTAATTAATAATAAAAATTAACAAAATATTAAATTTTATAAAAGCTCTATTTAGTTTTTTGCATTATCTCAAGAACTTGTAATATCACTAATGAAAAATTTCAATACATTTCCTTAATATTGATTAATTAATTAATTAATTAATTCAATTAATTAATAATTAATAAAAATGCATGGACACTAGTTCTATATGATATTGGAGAACTATAATAAATGTAAAATTATAATATTTTCTTGCAGTGGATGGGACAACAGTTGGATGCATGGACAGATTGGTTAGGCGGACAGACGGTCGGACGGACGGACGGACGGACAGACGGTCGGACGGACGGAGGGTCGAATATAGGAACGGAGGTCAGAGCATTTGAGGCAGGGGCAGCCAATGGAGCAATCGAAGCCGACGTTGCCACAATCGAAATCGCAAATGTTTACAGTGGTGTGGGTGTATGAGTATAGATGAGCATGCCTGTATGCATGTGTGTTAGTATTGGGATGAAAATGATGTGGAAATTGGGAAACTGGGAATACGCTCGCTATGCTGCGTGCTGTGGTCATACCAAAATCACCGATACACCAACAACGCTCCATGCACTAAATATTTGTCTATCTCTTGTTTTTGTTGCTTCTCTGATTGTGTGTGTGTTTGTGTGTGTATTTGCTTGTAACTGTATTAGTAAGCATCTGATTTGGCCAGCATGTCGGATAGGAGATTGTACTTTGTTCTTATCCTTTTACTGCTAGTTTTTCCTATCGTTTCACCTTCCTTACTTCTTTCGACTGCTCAAAGCTATTCAATCTATTTGTTTTTACAGCTTTTAGCTTCATTTTATTACAAAAATGCTCTACGAAAAAATACGTAATACTACAAGGAGCAAACTTAATACCCATTGAAAACAAATAAAATGGGGTTTACACAAAATTTAATAAAAATTGTGCTATGAAAAACAACAAAAATACAGTTAACATTAGGTCATCTATCTACAATAGAGTTTTATAATTGTAATTATTTAAATAAAGTGGTTTATTATACTCTTAGAGAGAAATAGCCACAAAAGTCTAGAGTTGCCACCTAATGTTATTACGATATTCTGTTTAAGAACCTTATCTATACAACTATTTCTACAATTTAAATAATGTGATTCAAAAAATTCGTAGAACCAAATAGTAAGTCTGAAGTTGACACAAAAAGTATTGTAAAATAATTTATCTTTTCTAAAATCAGTCCAAAAAATTATATCAATAATTTAGCTAAAATAATTATTTGTTTAAATCCACCTCAAACAAATATTTCTTAAATTTACTCAAGTTTTTAGACTGAAAAACTAAAAAGTATACATAATTTGCTACAGAATATTTTGCGTAACTGCATTATTAATATATATTAAAAATGTCTGCTACCTTTGGCTCCTTTTTAGAAGTGTTATTAAATCTAATTAATTTTGTTTGCTCCTCTCTCTTACTTTTAAATCCCGGCAACATTTTTCCCTCGCATTTTCCGCTCGTTTGTATCTTTTAAGATAAATAGTTGATGCTAATGATATGGTATGCAATATTAATTTATTTCACTTAGTCTGGTTTCTTTATGATTATCTTATCTGCTGTTGCCTCTTCCCTTTTTTTATGCAATTATCTTCCTTTTGCTGTTTCTCTATTTGCGTTTTCCGTCTCTCTCTTTCTCTCTCTCTCTCACTCTCTCTCTCTCTCGTTCTCTATCTCTTGCAGTCGGACTAACTTTTGACCCCGTTTCGTCTGCCCACGGCCACGCCCCTTGGAGAATCAGCAATTAAGCTCTGTTTAAAGCGCAATTAAGAGCCAACATTGGAATGGCAGCTGGACTCGAAACGAACCCCCGCCCCGCCATCGCCCCTGCCTCCACCCCCTCAACTGCCCATCAAGCTCATCATCATCAATGCAATTATTGACTACAAATCTCAACAACAACAAATACAACAACAACTACAACATGCATGTACGTGAAATACCCAAAAAAAAATAAGCAAGAAGAAGAACAACAGACACGAACCACAACAGCAGTGGTAGCTACACTGAAAAATATCTGCACCTTATTACTTGGTACTATGAAATTGGTTCGTTGAAAATATCATACAAAAATAATTATATTTTTTGTTAAAAAATTATTTGACACCTATAAAAATAAAAACCAAGAACGGTGCCGATTAGTCGGACGCATCCGACTGTAGAATACCCTATGCCAATATTTAAAAAATAAGTTAAGATTATTTATTGAATATTATACGAAACGCAGCAGCAATAATTATTCTTACTTTTATGTTCGTTCCATAAATAAGTTAAAATTATTTATCGAATATCATACGAAACACATCAGCAATACTTATTCTTACTTTTTTGTTCGTCCCATGTCTTAATGTATATAGCATATAACATTATTATTAGCTTCTGACAGTCGGAAAATTAACAGTCGGAAGCTACCGACATTTGTAGAGCATAAACTTTGCTTTGGCATGATTTTCTTACAGTGTATAGCGGCACTGTCGAAAACTGGGCCACAGCTGAATCAGCCAAAGAGAATCTGGAGCATACAGTCTGTGGTTGGGCAGGGGCGAAACAGAAGGGGAAGGGGGGAGGGGGGGAGGCGTAGGTGGCAGCGAGGGTGTGGCAAGTGAAAAATTGGCCACTGATTAAATTCAACACGTTGTGGGATTAACTAACTTGTATTTTATTTGCGGCCAAATTGTGTTGTTAACTTGGCCACCCGCACACACACACACATACAGATGTATACACACACACACACACACACACACAGGGCAGCAATTACGTTATCCCTGAAGAGAGCGATAGATAGAGAGAGAGAGCGAGAGAGAGAGCGACGAGGTGAGAGCGTGAGAAACAGGCAGAGCAGGAGCAAAGCCCCTCGAGCATTCAGACAGAACACTTGGCGACTCTCTCAACAGGCGACGTCGACGTCGACGTCAACGTCAACGTCAGCAGAAGCAGCAGAAACCAGCGCAATTTTTTTCAATTTTCCCTTTAGGGCTAGTCAACAAAGGCACCGCCCCCGCACGCCGCCCCCATTTCCCCAGTCGCCGCCGCTGCGTCATTAGCGACAAAATAAAAAACGAAAAATATTAAAAAAAAAGAAAAAACAAAACGAAAATTCATGAAAGCTACAGTCGTATGCAATCGACAGCAGAAAACTCTGAGCTCTTATTCTGCATATCAATCAATGCTTCTTCTTCGTATTACTTTTACTTTTTTTCCTAATTTTGTTTGCTTAATAACTTCGGTGTTTGTTAACCGTTTTCAATGCGCTTTTCAGCATAGATTAATATAAGATCAGAGAAAATATATGTTTCAAATTGTGCAAGTTGTAGGGTTGATATCGATTTATAGGCGAAGTGGGAGTGGCATGTTAAATTTATATTAAGCTTATACTACGTATATCAAATATCTACCAACATTTCAAATTTGGTTGATCTAGCTCCTATAGTTGCCAAGATCGACGCATGTGTAGCGATAGACAATACTAGATCGACTCGTCTTGCCATTCTTATCGAGAATATATATACTTTTTAGGTTATGTTACATACATTTCCGCAAAGCTACAATACCCTAGCTTAGCGAAACAACGGGGGAGAAAAAAAATTGCCAAGGCACTCGGACAGCTGCCTCTAGCTGGTGGGAAAGCGTACGTTTTTTCTTTTTGTTTTCAAGTTTTGCGCTCAAAATGCAGAACCTACTAACTGTAGAGATTTTGGTAGAGGCCAAGAGGGACGGCAGACGGGAGAGTCGGAGATGCGGAGAACGTTGGAGGGGCAAAGAGAATGTACAGGACAGTGGAAGTTGTAAGCGGAGTGAGGAGCTTCAAAAAAATACAGCATACTTATGGCCAAAGGCGAATTTCTGCACTCATTTCGCACGTATAAGCATACATATAATGCGATGCACACATACATCCATAGTAATATATAGCCATATATATATACCTACATACATATAGAGCGAAGCAACCATATGTTAAATATGCGTTCCTGCTATTAGCTCAGTCTACCACAAGACTTTAAAGTTCTGTTAACTATTTGCCGCTTTGCATTTTTGGTCCTTTTTTCCTTCCGACTTCTGCTTCATCTGTTCCCTCATCTACATAATTTCTATACGTTTCTAAATTGGCTTTTCTTCTTTATCCTGTTTGGGTCTCAGTCTGTTACAATTAGCTCATTTTATTGTTATCCCTCAATGTTAATGTTAATGTTACAAATGTTAGGCAACTTGCAATCTTGCTCTTCGTAGGTCCAATCCTCAATGTATTCCAATTTAATTGACCTCGCCTGCATAATTTCCACATCGTTTCAAAATTTTAGCAAACTTCAATATTATTGAAATGTTGTATGAAAATACATGGACGGGGCAGATCAGTCTTTGTGTCAGCACATTACCAATCAATAGCTTTGTGTGGCTACAGTAGCTTTTTGTGGTTTGCGGGGGAAGTATGTGATGGGAAGTATCCAAAATCTAAAATAAACTTGATCTGCTTACTGAATATGAGAACCTGAATCCCGAATATGGTGTCTCTAGCACTTATAGTTGCTGAGATCTAGGTGTTCGTACAGACGGACAAATGGACAGACGGACGGACGGACATGGTTATATCGACTCGGCTTGTCATCCTGATCAAGAATATATATACTTTATGGGGCGTGGCACGCCTCCTTCTAGGTTTTACAAACATTTCCTCTTTGCGCTAAGTTAATAGACCCTTTTTACTTTTTTAAAGTAAATGGTCTAAAAATTCAAATTTTCCAGATTGATTCGTCTATTTTCTAAAGTTATCTTTAACATACTTTCCTGTAGCTACATATTAAGCCATTTCTCGCGTTTCCCTCATATTTTCTCGATTTCTTTCTGCTCTCCCAATTTTTTTGTTCTTTCATATATTGTTTTCATTTTTCTTCAGGAATTTCAGCTCTTAAAATAGTTTATTTGCCATACAATTTGCTTTTTTATAGCCTTTAATAAATATTTTCTTATGCTTTGAGTGCATTTTCGCACTCTGTAAATCATTTTTTATTGTCGCTCTGCGTCTCTCCCTCTCTGTCCCTGTCTGTCCCTGTCTTTGTTTTTCCTCTCTCTGTCCCTACTCACCTTAACGACCTTTGCCTTTGTGTAATCTCTACTCTTTCTTCTGTCTTTTGTTGTGCTCTATCTTTGGCTTGCATTCCACGCTCACTAATTAAATGTAACTTTATCTTTTAATTATGCTGGAAAAATGTTTTTATTCTTCATGCCCGCCGTGACATTTTACGTTGTTTTATGCAAGCTTTTAATTTAAACCTTCTTTCATATTAATTAATGTAAATTCCCATGTTTTTCCTTTTTCTTTTTCATCTTCTCTAGCGTTTTGTTCTCATCTCTGTCTTTTGGCTTTGGACTATCCTGCACTTCCTTTGCTTGGTGTTCCAGCTTCTGCTATTGTAACCGTAAAGTGATCTTAAGTTTTCAGTGCTCTATCTTCGCTCTCTTTTTCTCTCTCTCTCTCGCTCGCTCTCTCTCTCTCTCTCTCTCTCTCTCTCTCTCTCTCTTTTCTGTTCTCGATAGCTCCATCTCTTTCTCAAGGCTCGTTCTTTAACTTTTACCTTTTTCTACGGGCTTCAGGGCACAGCGAGCACAATCAGCAGTAGGCAGACCAAAGGGACGCACACACAGACAAAGGGACAGACAAAGCGCCACTACAAGAGGGAGTGAGAGAGGCTTTGAGAGGGAGAGAGGGAGAAGTGGAGAGGGAGTGCGAAAGAGAGGGAGAACAGGGCTTTGCTACAAAACTTGAGTCTGGGGTTTTGCATTAGAGGCATCCGCCGTACACGAAAATACAGTTAGCTTTAAGCATTTCCCGTATTTTACTGTCATGTCGGTAAGACGGGGAGAGAGCACGAGGGAGAGAGAGAGTGTGTGTGTGTGTGTGTGTGTGTGTGTGTGTCTGTGTATGTGCTTGTAGGTGAAAGGCCATGCTGTACGGCCTTTGGTGCCTTTTGGGGTTTTTCGACTTAGTCGTTGTAAATTACTTGATTCGTTGTTGGAATTTAATTAACATTTGGCTAAGTTTTACTTTAGACTTTCACACTTGCTCTCTGTCCCTCTCACTCTCTCCCTCTCTCTCTCTCTCTTCCTCTCTTTCTTCATATATGAGTCTGCAATGTGTGTCACTTTTACTCCTTTATCTTTGTAACTCCCTCTGCTATCCCACTCTCATTACCTCTTTAGTCACAGCAATTCGAATGCTAAGTGAGGTTATGTTTACACACACACACACACATGCAACGACAGGACGTAGCTTAGGAATGGAAGGCAAGGGAAAGGGGACAATTTAGCACTAGCCATTGAGTAATGGGCATACTCGAGTCTGGATAATTACGTGCGTAGACAGAAAGCTTTTTCAAACTATTTATGCGTTGAGAAATGAAACCAGGGATGAGCGCGTGACACGCGTGGGTAAGCTTTAAAATTTTACAATTAATTTACATTTATATTTTAGTAGGGACCTAAGACGTAAGACCTTACAATTTATACGCAATTAAGGTTATTCTCAGTAGCCTGGGTTTGGAATATAACTTCCTAAATCGTTATTGTTCTTATCACGGAAATCCTAATAAAAATTCTTGAGAAAAACGCAGTGACTGAACCATGAGACCCCTAGGGTATGCAACAAAACATATGCTGCATGCAAAAACAATATTTGCTTAAGTTTAAAACTTATTTCAAACCATATTTATGCATAAAATTGATAAATGAAATGTAAATAAAACATAAGTGCTACACATTAATGTTGCATGTAAATAAATAATTGAAATCGATAAACAAATATCAATTAAATTGTAGTCGAAAAAATAAAGAGCACACAAATATGGGGCACAAAATGGTGAAAACTTTATTTCAAGTTTATCAATTATGGCATAATTGTGAAAATAATCCAAACACAAGTTTCTTAACTTTCTTAGCTACAAAACTTTTACAACTTGCAGTGATAAACAAACAAACATATTAATCGGCTTACAAAAACAAAATTGCACGCACACAAACAGCTACGACATAAAGTTTGGTGAAGTCAGAGACAGAGACAGAGCGAGACAGAGCGAGACAGAGCTAGACAGAGAGAGATAGAGAGCTGAGTAAGAATAAAATTTGTACTAAAAATGGGGATTTTAGAGCCAAAAATCGTATTTTTGAGGTACATACCTTCCATAACATCCCATTTTCTGACCTTAGCCAAAGGTCGAAAATTTCGAAAATTTATTTTTGCCAGGTTTTGATCCTAAACGGTTTGTATAGCAAAAATAAAGATAAGAAACTAGACATGGGTGTATTTGAACAAAAAATTTTGATTTTAGAGTCAAAAATCGTATTTTTAAGGTACATACCTCCCATGACATCCCATTTTCTGACCTTAGCAAAAGGTCGAAAATTTTGAAAATTTGTATTTGCTAGGTTTTGATCCTAAACGGGTTGTATATCAAAAATAATGACCAAAACGGCTGCTCTAGCTCTTATAGTCGCTGAGATCGACGCGTTCATACAGACAGACAGACGGATTTCTTAGAAATAAAATCAGATTAAATATATTTATGGAATCATTTTTGGTGGAAAAGATTGCAAAATCTTGAATACTATGAAAAATCGATTTAAAAGCTCTTTTTGTCTGTACAATTTTGCATTCCGGGCTCAGCTCTAAGCCAAAGTTAGTAAGAATTTTCCTTATACCTTCACTAAGATTTAAAGGTAAATAAATATTTATAATTTAATACGGCAAAATCATCTATTGTAGTTTCTTATTTGTGTTGAGCAAACACAGCAAGAGTGGGAGAAATGGAGAAATAGAAAGAGAATTCGGTATGCCACAAGCAAAACCAAGAGAATGAAACTTGAATACACTCAAAATATACGATTATCTGAAAAGTATTTGCCACATCTTGACCCAAATAGCTAAAACTTGTGGATTTTGTAACCAGTTCGAGTTTAACTCAATTTAACCAATATTCCAACATAAAACATCTGTGTGTGTGTGTGTGTGTGTGTGTGTGTGTGTGTGTGTGTGTGTGTGTGTGTGTGTGTGTGTGTGTGTGTGTGTGTGGGTGCAAATAACTAAACTGTGAATTCACTTTGAAACTTAAATTTGTTTAACAATCTACAGGCAATAATGTTGAGTGCACTGAGCGAAAGTGCAGCAAATAATATATAATTTTTGTAGTTAATTAATATTTGTTTATTTTTGATTTATGTGTTATTATTAATTTTTATAACTGATTTATTTTTAATTTGTTTACCAATATTTTATTTATTTATTATAAATTCATCACATATTTATTATTTATAAATAATATTATTACTTTTTAATTAATAATATATTATTTAGTATATTATTAATAAGTTTAAAATTTTAATAATTAAATTTTTTTTTATATATTCTATTAAATTGTTTTTGTTTTCAGTGTATTGCGGTAAACAACAAAGTGCCACAAGCGACAACAATGATAACAACGACTAAAGATAATCATTTGCATAAATAATCATGCAAAAGTGTTCAAAAATAAAATAAACATCGATAAACTGCACACTTCAAATAAAAACATAAACAAAATGCCGAAAAAAAACATTAAACTGCAATTGCAAAATACTCAATAAAAACATGTAAACTGCCCGCAGTCGACTGCAGTCGAGTGTGCTCGATATGCTAATAAAAACCACAAGTCTTAGGCGGATTTTCAAATAATATATGCCCGTAAGTATGCTACATTTTATTAACTTGCGCTAATGAGAAAAGCACAACAGTTTTAGGCAAGTATTAGGTTTTTACAGGGTATTTAGTCAGTCAGTTATCAAACTTTATATATAGCTGTAGTACAAACAGAGATCGAATAGCTTTTAAAACAGAAAATGATCAAAAGTGCTTCGGTTGTTGCTGTTCCAATATCGAATTGGGTTTTGAGAAAAGCACAACAGTTTTAGACAAGTATTAGGTTTTTACAGGGTATTTAGTCAGTCAGCTATCGAATTTTATTTGTCTAGTTGTAGTACAAACAGAGATCTAATAGATTTTAAAACAGAAAATGTTGCTTTTCCATCATCGAATTTGGTTTTGAGAAAAGCACAACAGTTTTAGACAAGTACGAGGTTTTTACAGGGCATTTAGTCAGTCAGTTATGAAATTTAATATGTCTAGTTGTAGTACAAACCGAGATCTAATAGATTTTAAAACAGAAAACGGTCAAAAGTGCTTCGGCTGTTGCAGTTTCAATATCGAATTAGATTTTCAATAAGCACGGCATACCCGGTACTAGCATTGGCTACATAGGGCATAATCAAATGTAATAAAATGCGCACACGTTGCATTGAACCATGCACCCTGATCAGGCAATACATGCACGTACCAATAAAACGAATCGAAATCAAAATTACAATTGAAACCGTTGCGGGGCAAAGGCGAATAAAAAACGGCAGATAAAAAAAAAAACAGCATATTCAATTCAATCCCGAGTGCTTGCCTTCATAATAATTGTAAAACTAATAGTTTAATGTCAAAATAAAAGACCAAAAGACAGCGCAATAAAATCAGGAAACAACTGTAGAGGGCGCTAGTGTGCATGTTGCCATGACAGAGATATGCATGTGTGTGTGTGTGTGAACTGCAGCTGACAGCATGCTAAAATGAAATTGAGCTTGATAAATTCGCAATATTGTAAAAATGTGATAAATTAAATTGGATAAACGCTTAAATATTTATTGTGCATGCTGATAAAAATTTGTGCCCAACAAAGGCAGTTGGCCATAGGTTTTTTGTCCGGTATAATCCATCTAACTTTAATTGCAATTTCAGATAACATATGTAGTTGAAACGATATTAACACCAAATACGGCTAGATATGCAGTTTGATTGCATGAAATTGGGTATGTTGGGTTTAAAACACAGACATGTCTCCTTCCTGATTCCGCAACAAAAATGCTTAAACTGGGTATTTATAAAGCATTCCTCTTCAAATTCGCCTCAAAGCTACATTTCCATGCTCCTTATCAGAGTATAAAATTTCATCTTGCTGCGTTAATTAAGCACAAAGTTATGCTTGCAACAAAGTTCAGCTGGCGCCATCTATGTACATGTCTCTCGCGCAAAAAGCAAGTCAATAAAATGCAACTATTCGATGATACAACTACTAATACTAAGCGAACATAACGCTCATTATTGAAACTCAATTTGTAACTCGAATCAATCACAAGCGGATGTCCCTTTTAGAAACTGTTTAGTTCCGTTTTGATAGATTCGTTATACTGAATTCAACTTTTAATAACTTTTTTTTTTGCCCCCGTTGCGAACATTGATAAATGTTGTTAACAAAAACTACAAAAAAATAATGGATATATGGAAAATACATGAATTCTTCGCTCCAATGCCAAAAGGTCAACAGAAAATGGCAAAGTGAAATGTGGTTAAAGTGTGGGTGGCCAGTTTAGCTATAGAAAATACAAACAAAAATCGCTTTCAACACTCCACAGTGGTTGCACTTCCATAAATCCAAAATAGACAAATCTATATTGTCTATATTGTATTGTAAATCTAGTAAAGATCGGACAATTTTACCAAAAGCTTATTATGATATTAGTATAAAACCAGTTAAAGTTGAGTTAAAACAATCATACATAAAACCCAAATATGAAAGTTCGAATACCGGATTCGATTTCGGAAACAAAATTATTTATCACATTTGGATCCTGAACAATTGGTACGGCAAATATCCTTGAAATAACATATCAAATGCGTGAGTTTGATTTAACAGTATGGATTTTATAACATAATAAATGTTTTAAAAATCTTTTCGCGAAATAATAAAAAAAAAACAAAAAATATACAAAAAAAAAAGTTCTCTAATTTTGAGCTCAAAAATGTTAAAAACCGAAAAATTCATTTTGGTCTCTATTGTGTCGATTGTTTCCCTATTTTTTTAATAAACCAAATTTCAAGTGAAATATTTTAATTGGGATACTTTTCGATATTTATCGGCGACCACTGTGCTCTATGCGAAACCTCATGCCCCTTGCTAGTTCAATAGATACTGCAGCAATATGGCGCTCAAACCGGATGTACGGTCAACAGAACGGAACTGGCGCAACTGTGGCAAAGCCAAAAGCAAGCAGTGCAAGCAGTCAACAAGTTTGCACAACCGTAGAGAGGGAGAGTGGGTACAGTCAACAAACAAATCGTAAGTACTGCTTGTTTTATAGAGCTTTTAGTTAGTCCCTGACGATGATTAAGTGTTTGAAATCCAAAGAAAACAAAAAACTCAAAGTCAAATCCAAAAAACACAATTCCAAAAGCCTACAGTCGGATGCAACCAACAGTAGAATACTCTGATATCAATACAAATCATGCAATATTGTTTCTTGAATAACTTTGGTGTTTATTGAGCGATATTAATGCAATTTGCAGAATAGATCAGTGAGAAGTATAATATTTCAGAGTTCTATCTTCAATGGGGCGTAAATGAGGAGTGGCATCCAAAATTTAAAATGAACATATATTTATACTTTGTAAAGTCAGTTATGCCTTCTTTTAAGCTTAAATCAATTGTGTATAACTCGTACTCTAACTGAAACTCTCTTTCGTTCTCTTTCTCGCTCTCTTTCTCGCTCCACCATTTGCAATTTTATTTAATTAGACGCGTGCCTTTATTATTTCCGCTCTGCATTTAGCATGCATATAACATAATAAATATTTACATTGTTCAAAGCGAATAAATAAACTTCAACATGCTAAAAATAAATGCGAAAACTGTCAAGCCATCCGCAGTACTTTCCCCCCTTACACTCCCCCTCTCTTCCTACACCTAAGCGTAGCTTCAATTCTTATGACAGTGTGAGCTTAAACAATTCCATTTGCTCAACACACACACACACACACACACACACACACACACATAACGCTACATTAATTGATAATTGTTTTGTGCTCAAAAGAAATTAAACAACAGCAGCGTCCCCCTCTTGTTTCCCCCTCTCTCTAATGCCGCTCCCACTCTTCCTCTCCCCCTCGCTCTCTCCACGCCCCATTACGTTCATTGCTTCTGTGTATTTGTAAAAGAGAAGCTGCGCCTGAGTGGAAGAGCGAAGAGTGGGAGAGCGTACACGGCGAGAAAAACTCAAGATCTCCGTTTTTGAAATCTTAAATATCCAACTTGATATCTCATTGCATGCAGATTTACACGTTGAAGTTACTTCATCGTAAAAAAAAAAAATTTTAATTTAAAAAATAATTTTCTTCAGTGTAATTTTTAATTTTAATTATTATTAATTTCCTTTTGCGGATACAGTTTTATTTTTTGTTTCTAATTCTAACAATTCAACAATTTTAAAGTTATTTTATTTATAATATAGTATATATTTTTATTAGCAATTATCGGTTAAGATTGGAAATTCTTAAATTGAGTTTATTCTCTCTGTGTAAGACTGGAGTTCGCTGGAGTGTGGGGGGAGAAAGTCGAGAGGGAAGTGTAGCAATAGGTTTGTCTGACATTTGGTTCTATGACTATTTTTGTGTGCTCTTTTAGCTGCTTGCCTTAAATACCCTACGCCAGCTATACAATGGGTATATAAAACAATTTTCTTAATTTATATATAAATAATAAAATTGAAATTATTTTTAATTTGTATCACAATAATGAAGAATTAATAGTAAGTACATTGAATTAAAAAATACATTAAAATATAAAAGACTTAATACAAACATCTTTTAAATGATTATATAAAATTTAATTTAAAACATTTATGTGTTTAATATATAGATTAAATAAATGTTTTAACACTAAAACATAAAATTTTTAACGTAACGATTTTGTTAATTAAATTTAACTTTTCAATGTGCATCATTTTTGACTGTAATGACCCAATTGAACTGTCTTTACAGGGTATTTTTGAAGCTCTACGCTTAGTTTGTTACATATGCACGTGTGTGTGTGTTGTGTCTGTGTGTACTGTGCGTGTGTATTGTGTCTGTGTGTATTGTGCGTGTGTGTGTGTGTGTTGTGTTTTTGCTTTTTCATTAACTTTTTGTGCTCGCTGCTTGTTCTGGACATGTTAAGGAAACTGAGAAAGCACCAAGCAGCTGGACACGCCCACAATTTCCGCTGCCGCCCCTTTCGCTAAACATTCGCCAACTTAATTGAACGATTAGTTTTTGTACGTGCTGCCACGCCCCACCAACGCCCCCCTTTTGCCCAAAAGGCACCTGGCTGAGCTTAGACCACTGTGCACACTGTCCATGCACAGCGCGAAAAATTGCGTTCTAAAATTCAATTCAATTCAACACTATTTAAGACTTTTTCATCTTAACGAAAAATTCTACAAAATTTTATATGTAAAGAAAAAATTGTGAAACTTGTATTTTGGAACTAAAAACCAGTATTTAAAACTTGAAATGAGAAAAAACATTTTTTTTTATAACAAAAATGAAAATTCTATTTTTTCGAAGAAGAAAAATTTATGTGGCGCCATCTAGTTATCATGGATTCGAATCCTCACGGGGAAATGGAAATTTATAAGCTTGTTTAGAATAATAAAAAAAATAATACAAAAATTACACTGAAGAAAATTTAATTTAATTTAAAGTACGCAACTTGATGCAAGACCTTTACGAACTTGTTATCTTCTCAACTTTAAAATTTTTTGTTCGTAGTGAAATATCAAGCATGAAATGAAGAGTTTCATGCACAGAATTCCTGAAGGTTTCTCTCTGTGTACCGCTCTGCTCCCCTCTTGCCACCACAACCCTGCCACGCAATGCCATTAGAGTGCACACAGTCCCTCTGTCCCTCTGTCTGTTTGTCCGTCTGTCTGTCTGCTTTGGCCACTATTTAATTTTATCTGCTTTGCTTTACGTTTTCGTTTTTATCGCAGTAACAAACTATGTACAACAATTTGAGCTTTTTCCCTCTTCCCCTTTCACGTTCAATTTCTTTGCGTTTTTCGTCCTTTTGGCCAGCAGCAGCAACAGCAACAACACAAAGCCGTGAGAAAAAGTCAAATGCCGAAGCACTAAAAAGTCGAAAGGCCACGCCAACAGCCAAACACCACAGCAACTACAACTACTACACTGAAAAAAATATATGTGTAGAGAGAGAGCCAGCAAGGAGAGCAGATAAGCGCTGCCCCGGAACTTATGAATAGAGAGCGGTCGATATGATCTTTATAGGCAACCAGGCTACTCGCTGCATTACTTGTAATGCAGGAGGTATGCTTGGAGAGCCATTAAGGAGAGCGGCTAAGCGCTGCCTTGGCGCTTATGCGTAGAGAGCGGTCGATATGATCTTTATAGGCAACCAGGCTACTCGCTGCATTACTTGTAATGCAGGAGGTATGCTTGGAGAGCCAGCACGGGAGAGCGGCTAAGCGCTGCCTCGGAGCTTATGCATAGAGAGCGGTCGATATGTGCTCTATAGGCGAGCCGGCTACCCGCTGCATTACTTGTAATGCAGGGGGTATGCTTGGAGAGCCAGCAAGGAGAGCGGCTAAGCGCTGCCTTGGAGCTTATGCATAGAGAGCGGTCGATGTGTTCTTTATAGGCGAGCTGGCTACCCGCTGCATTACTTGTAATGCAGGAGGTATGCTTGGAGAGCCATTAAGGAGAGCGGCTAAGCGCTGCCTCGGAGCTTATGCATAGAGAGCGGTCGATGTGTTCTTTATAGGCGAGCCGGCTACCCGCTGCATTACTTGTAATGCAGGAGGTATGCTTGGAGAACCATCAAGGAGAGCGGCTAAGCGCTGCCTTGGAGCTTATGCGTAGAGAGCGGTCGATATGTTCTTTATAGGCGAGCCGGCTACCCGCTGCATTACTTGTAATGCAGGAGGTATGCTTGGAGAGCCATTAAGGAGAGCGGCTAAGCGCTGCCTCGATGTGTTCTCTCACCACAGCTGCAGATTTGTGGGTGAGTTTTCGTGGCTCTTTCTCTTGCTTATTCTCGAGAACTGATAAGAGACAGCGGCTGCGCAGCCTGCAAGCACTATAAATACAGCTGCTGCAGTGCTGCTGATCACAGTGTAGTGTCTGTGGTCAAGTGGGTAGGACGTGTCAAGGGCGCTTAAGTGGAGTGGCGAGTGTGATTATTATAATGAATATTTGTTTATTATAATTTCAAAGCCATTAGTTTGTGTATGTGTGACAATGGCAAGAGTTTGATGTGAGCGGTATTTTGAACAGTGTAATAGTTGTATTTGCAGTAGCAACAACAAATTTTGTGTGTGTGTGTGTGTATTTTCGGTTGTTGCTGCTGTCGACGCAAAGTTAAAAGCGCACAATAAATAAATAAAACAAAGCAAACGCTTGAAATGTTATACCTGCCTGTGTGTGTGTGTGTGTGTGTGTGTATTTGTGCATTTGGCGTTGCCACCCAGTCGCGCTGCCTGCCAAGCGCCTTTGCTGACTGCGGCAACTGGGAGTAAGCCTAATTTGCCGCTGCCATTGTCCAGCTGTGTCTCCTACTTCCACACACCCTCCCCCCCCCCCCTCCCACTCACACACCCACACACATACACACACACACACACACACACAGTCGTAATTTGCAGCAACACTCGACGACTAGCGACATTATGCCTTTAGGTGCTCACACCCACTGTCTTGCCTCTGCTCCTGTTTCTCTCATCTCTCTCTCTCTCTCCATCTCTCTCTCTTTCTGTGTTTTTTTTTTTTTGCGCTCGCTTTCTTTGGGCCATGCCCACAGGTTGAAGCCGGCAGCGACATGGGCAGAAATTCGCGCGCGTCTGGCAACTGTTGATAATGATGATGAAGCGATGCTGTTGACACGCACAGTGGAACAAAAGCTGAAGTTCCAACTCATAAATAACAGCTGCTACTTTCATCAAGTTACTTATTTATTTATTTTATTTGAGAGTTAAATTTGTTTTATAATCTGTAAAAATAAATACACATATAATTTAAATTAATTGAAATAAATGATCAAGAATATATGCCACGCCTACTTCTGCCTGTTACAGACATTCTCGCAAAGTTATTAACAGAGAGAGAGAGAGATCTCACTCTTCTTGCAAAAGTACGAAAAAATTCTAGATCTTCCGTTATTATTTAGATTAATATTTGTCCATAACGTTCGAATTCGATACATGTATTAGGATAGTAGAGGTTAGGTCGAACGCAGCCGGCTGTAAAATATCCTGCAGAACAAAACAGAAAAAATGGGTGTGTTGCAAAAGGTGGCAACTCTTTAATTATTTATCCAATCTCGTTGTAAGACTTTATTGAGCACTTCGAAATAATAACTATTCCCTCAAATTTGCAGCCTATTAACTTTTCTATTTAGATCTGAATTGCTATTAAAAAACATTAAAAAAAATTTAAGATGAACTTCGTTTATTCCCCAAGATTTCTGAGCTTTAATTCCGTGTTCATTTTGTCAAAAACCATGTTTTTTTTTTAAAAAAAAAAAAGTAAGAAAATTGGCAACTCTGCAAACGACAGCGGAGGAAGCCGCTAAGGCTGTGTTAATGTCGTCGCCAGCGCATTTTCTTGTCAGCCTATCCGTGTGTGCGTGTTTCTGTGTATGTGTGTGTATGCGTGCGTGAGTGTGTGTATGTGTGTATGAGGGTGTGTGTGTGTGTGTAAACAAACACACGCTGTAATTAATTTTATTTAATTTTCGACGACAATAAAAGGCACAACAACAACAACAAATACACAAAGAGAAAAATTTGTGTTCTAAAATTAAATTCAAATAAATAAATAAATAAATCTTCACCCAAAACTCCATAAAAAAGAATATATTTCTTAAGATAAGAATACGAAAACTTGCATTTTAATTTGAAATTTTTTTTTCAGTGTTTTCGTGAATTGACAATAAAAATTCTAGAGAAGAAAATTAAACTTGTTTAAATATAGTAGAATATTTAAAGAGAATAAAATTAAACCAGATTCTAATAAATTCTAGACATGGTAATTTTAACAGAAACAAATTAATTTAATAATTTGAATTTAATTAAAAAATTTATAAAAAAAAAATTACTGTGCAATAAAATTGTGTAAAATTTTCAAACACAACATAACATTAAATTCTAAATTATTTAATTTTTTAAAGAAATATTTTTATTTATAAGCGGAAAAAACGTATCGATATTTTCGATATCAACTGCCTATCAATAACATCGGTATTGCAGCGATATTATGCCAACACTATTTCTCTCTGTGTACGGCAGTCGAAAGAGCAAAGAGCAAGAACTATGCGACACGCTGAGTAAAAAGGCTGCGGTAAAAGCGAAATGGCTGAGGCGATGGGGGGATGGGGGGACGATGGGACAGTGGGACAATGGGCAAGGGGGACAGGAAAAAACAAGTTAACAAAACGTCAACAATAAAAAGAAAAGCCCGCCAAATGGCCGACGCGGTCAACGGTAACGTCAAAGACAATGCACAGCCAAAAAAACAAAAAAAGAATAATAAAAAAAACTACAAGAAAAAGAAATGCGAAAAAAGCTTCTAGGGGTGAGGAGTTGGGCGGGGGGTGGAGGGTGGGGGTGCACATAATTATCAACCACATCAGCAGCAGCTTCAGAGCATTGATAAGCAGCAAAGCGCGTTAAAGAGCGCAAGAGAAGACGAAGGAGCCGAAGAGGGAAGGAAGAAGAGAATAGCACAGGAGGAAGGACACGTACATGCACGATAGCCACAATAGGCATGGTGCGAAAAGCAGTGTTTTTTTTTTAAGTGTAATACATTACGGAATTTCGACTTAAACCCGAATAACTACAGAAAACTGTGGAGAATTTTTGAACTTAATTTCAGTCCGTCTCCACTGTAGCATTATTAATATATAATATTATTATTATTAATAATATATAATATTATTATTATTATTAATATATAATATTATTATTAAGTATTGTTATTTTTGGTCACTTATTCGATTTGACAATAAATACCACGCCTACTTTGAAGTGCTGCAAACATTATTCATTTGCACTAACTTAATAGACCCTCTTGTACTTTTTTTAAGTACAAGATCTTAAAAAAATATATAAAAATTCAATATTAATATTTTGTTAAAGGAATTATTTTATAGAACTAATTAATAACTAACTTAAGGGAGAATATAAAATGTGAATATATATTATTATTTACTATTTCTTATTAAATGAAATATTCGAAGGATCTACAATAAAATTATTGTAGATATTTTCAATATATGTTTAATATATGGCAACGCTGCAGGCGAAAGCCAAGATAGATTGAGAAAGGGAGAGAGAGGGAGAGGAAGAGCGTATCTATGAATGGACAGCGTAAAGCAAAATTGTTGAAAAGAAACGAAGTAGGAAAACAAGTTTAACTTAATTGTCAACATTGTGCCAGGCAACAACAACAACAACAACAACAGAAGCTACATTAACTACAAACAAAAAGTACAACAACAACAGCAACAATTACTAACATAACGGAAACGAGAAGAGACAGCCAAAGAGCAGAGCATAAAATAACGGCACTAATGATGCAAGGACCAAAGAGGAAAACGTAAGGAAACGTAAGGAAACGTAACGCGCAACATAACGCGAAACTTCGCAAAAATATAACACGAAACAGTCGAACAAGAGATGGAAAAACATTAAGAAAAACATCGATGTTTGGTAGGTCACTATCGATGTTTTCAAATACTGCTATACACTTAAAAAAAAACGGAAAAGTTGTTTTCTTGCAACTTAAAAATGGCAATAATTGCATTAAGAGTAGCGCTGCAAAACTATCGAGATTTTTTGTTGAAAAATTGATAATCCCCCTATTATACCAATACCTAAAATCTATATTTTTCGACTGAATTCTATCATGGTTGGTTTTTTTTTTTTTTTTATTTATCACCTAATTTTTACTGTCGCACTCAAATGAGTGAGTTAAGTCCGTACTGCTTGCAAATCGGTTGAGTTTTGGTGAAGCTATGCGCATTCAAAGTTCAACAAAAATGGCTTTTTTCGTTTAAAGAGTGATAATACCCCATTATGCCAAATAATCACCCTAAAATCTACATTTTTCAATGTAATGCCGTCATGTTTGGTTTATTCAGCATAATTTTGCAATACAATTCATTTACGGATGAATTTAAAATTACAATTTTTTCGCCGAAAAAAACTAATTTTTTAATGGCTTCAAATTTTGGTCATGACTTCAAAATTTTCGCAAAAATAAAAAAAAATTTTTTTTAATTTAACACATAAATTTTACTTTTGAACTTGAAACATTGAGAAAAATCCATGCCGCTTAAAAATCTGATGAGTTTTGGCAAAGCTATGCGCATTCAAAGTTTAACATAAATGACCTTTTGTTTTAAGCTATTGTTATAGATATTTTAGATTGAAAATCTAGCTATTTTTGGCAACACTGTCCATCATAGCAGCTTATCCCTTCTGTTAAATCTAATTTCATGGCACAGAGCATTGACTGGAATGACGAAAAATTAGAATAAATCCTGTATTTAGTGGGACAGGGTATGCACGACTCACAGCGACCATATCCATGCAAATTTGATGACGATAGACGGCATAATTGATGAACATTACTAAAAAAAAGACCCTGTAGTACTTTATGTCGGTGCGGCTAGATTATTACTGCATCTTGACTAAAATTGTTAAGAATTAATTTATTGATTTTATTAATTTAAACTATAAAAAAAAAACATTTTTTTTAATAAGAAAAGAAAAATGGGCAATATTTTATTTATTTATTAGTTATATAAAAAATTTAGAGTACATTAAAAATGACGACTCAATCAAAGAAGTCAATAACTGAGCGATTTTTGAATTATGTTTTTCTCTTTTTTAATTATCTTACTTCCTATAAATGTCATGCTTTAGAGTAAAACGCTTCTTGCTGTCTCCGATGTAATTAAATATATACCCCGTCTGTGGCTGTGGCTTTTATTTGGGTATCAAAAGAACAGAAAACAAAACAGAAATAACTTGGGAACCCCCCACACACAAACTGCAACTACGCGACACTAATGAGACTCTCCAAACAAACACCCGAGCAGAGAGTACTTCAAGAGCCCCCAAAACCCCAAAAAACCCCCGCCCAAACCATCCGAACCTCCCACCCCACCCCGCAAGGGAAGACAACCTGCCGCTCAACCCTTGCAACGTTTCGTAGACAACAACAACGGGAGCAGCAGCTGGAGCAGGAACTGGAGCAGCAGCTGGAACAGGAGCAGCAACTGGAGCAAAGAGCAAAAATTCAACAAGCAGTAAGGCAATAAAATTTAAAAGCGTGATTATTTCTATGCCAAGAAAAAACAAAACAAAAAGAAACACAAAAAGCCAAGCTAAAGGCAGCATTCGGCCGTAAAAACAGCAACAGGACACGGCGGATAGACAGACGAACGGACGGACAGTCGGACGGATGGACGAACGGACGGAGAGCAAAACTTGAGAGTAGCTAATTATAATTTGTTTTAAACACGAGTCAATTACCAAGAAAAAAAAAGATAAATGTTGTTAAAAAATTAAAAAAAAAATAAATTCAAATAAAATAATATTATTTGCCATTGATAAATTATATAAGAAACAACAAACACAAAAAATAATATAGTATATTAATATATAAAAAATAAATATGTCATTAATAAATTCTTGATAATGTAATAATTAGCAATCATAAAATAGAATATAAAATAAAACAAAATACTTGTCAATCACAAATAGTTTAAAAAAATATATATTTTTATTTATTTTACGCCTGTATTCCTAAAATGTTTTTCAAACACCAAAGCTGGCGCGCTGACAATAACATTCTGTTAGTTAACAGAGCACTTGAGCTGCATTCATGCACACCAGTTGCTACTTTACGTGCACCAAAAACAAGAAAAGGCTCCAAGTTTAATAAAAATAAAAAGACTCAATTTCATATTTTTATTCAAAAACGTTATTTTTATGCATAAAAACCATATTTTAAAAATCTTGTTTATGGTATTTATTTTTAGCTGCTCTAATATATTTTTGTACATATTAAATATTTATTCAATATATAACTAATTCATGAATTTACTTTTATTTTTATGTATTTTTATTTATGTTATATTTTTTAACAGTTTTTTTTCAATTTGATATAACAAAACTGGAGGTGATAATTATTTAGAGAGAAAACACCAGTGTTGGTGTCGAAAACAGCATGGCTGGCAACTGTGCAGCACAGCGCTGTTAAGGCCAAATGCTATCGATAGTATTATCGATTTGGTATTTACTGCCAGTATTTTGCGGCATATTTGGCGTGTTTTGTGCTCGCCTGGCATTTGCTGCGTGTTTTTTTTATTGTTGTTGTTTTTGGGTTTTTAGTTAGCTGCCTGATAAAGTTGCAGAACCGCAAAAGAAAGCGCAAATCATAAGGAAAACACAAAATGGGCGATGTGGACAGATGGATAGAGACGGTCAAGAGCTGCAAGTACTTGCCGGAGAAGGAACTGCGCCAACTCTGCGACATGGTCTCGGACATTCTCCTGGAGGAGACGAACGTCCAGCCCGTGAGCACGCCAGTCACGGTCTGCGGCGACATTCACGGCCAGGTGAGAGTCACGAGCGGTTCAGTCGGACGCGCCCGACTCTAGCATACAAAAACATAACATAACAGATAATCATAAGTGACAGCTCTTATGCTTGTTGCTTTCGATTAATCGATTATCCACCTTACAGTTCAAAGTCGGATACTCCCGACTGTAGTATAGAAACATAACATAACAGACACTCATAAGTGACAGCGCTCATTCAGCATTCAGCACGCATGCTGTCAGCACCCTAGTTTTTTTTTTCCGTATTTTAATAAATTTCTGAAATATTAGTATAAAGATAGTACAAACATGATGCAGTCGCTCGGAGTTGGAGAAACGCAGTGAAGTTCGCTTCTTCTTGGACACACCAACGGTACGGCCACGACGACCGGTGGGCTTGGTGTGCTGGCCACGGACACGGAGGACCCAGTAGTGATGCAGACCACGGTGCGAACGGATCTTCTTCAAACGCTCCAGATCGCTCCAATATAGTGCTCAAGAAGGCCGATGTCGACCTCACCAAGCGCTCGGGAGACTGCAGCGAGCAGGAGGTTGACAAGGTGGTGGTGACCATCATCTCCACCTTGTCAAGGTGGTGACCATCATCTCCACCATGTCAACCTCTTCCTCGGTGAAATTTTCTCCCGCGCGCTTGGTAAGGTCGACATCGGCCTTCTTGAGGAGAAGGTTGACAAGGTGGTGACCATCATCTCCAACCCCCTGCAGTACAAGGTGCCCAACTAGTTCCTCAACAGGCTGAAGGACATCATTGATGGCAAATACTCGCAGCTGACATCGTTCAATTTGGACTCGGAAGCTGCGTGACGACCTGGAACGCTTAAAGAAGATCCGTTCGCACCGTGGTCTGCGTCACTACTGGGGCTTTCGTTTCGGTGGACCACGGTGCGATTGGATCTTCTTTAAGCGCTCCAGATCGTCACGCAGCTTCCGAGTCCAAATTGAACGATGTCAGCTGCGAGTATTTGCCGTCAATGATGTCCTTCTGCCTGTTGAGGAACCAGTTGGGCACCTTGTACTGCAGGGGGTTGGAGATGATGGTCACCACCTTGTCAACCCCCTCCTCCTCGGTGCACTCTCCCGCACGCTTGGTGAGGACGACATCGGCCTCCCGACTCCCTTGATGGCGATTTCCACCTACCGCTTGCCATCGATGTCCGTATTGAGGATACGAAGAATGTGCTGAAACATCTCTGGTATGACGAGCGACATTTTCACTGTTAGACCGACAAATATCCAGCCGAAAAAGCCAGAAAAGCCGCATTGATGAAGCCTGATGCGATGTAGAATTCTATAAGCTACTTGCATGTTACGAGCGGTATCAAAAATCCAAAATAAACTTGATCTGCTTACCAACAAATAATAATAGTTTGTTTTAACCATATACTTATTCATTATATACCTTTCAATCTAACTGAACTAATCAATAATAATATTACTAATTGATGTTATCGATCTATTGATTCTTTGTCTACCTTTCAGTTCTACGATCTGGAACAATTGTTCCGCACCGGAGGCCATGTGCCCGATACAAACTATATATTCATGGGGGATTTCGTGGATCGCGGCTACTATAGCCTGGAGACATTCACACGGCTGATGGCCCTGAAGGCCCGATATCCCAGCAGGATAACGCTGTTGCGTGGCAATCACGAGACCCGTCAGATCACAAAAGTCTATGGGTTCTACGACGAGTGCTACAGCAAATACGGCAACTCCAACGGATGGAAATATTGCTGCAAAGTCTTCGATCTGCTCACAATTGCAGCGGTATGTGTTCAATATGCTATCTGATTTTCTTTAATGCAAAATTGGGTTTTCGTAATGCCCCAAAATTTTAATATTAATTTCTTTAATTTACAAATAGATTTTTGATTTTATTTGATGAGGTTTTTCGTAGTCCCCCAAAACAGAAATTTTATATTATTTCCTTTAATGTGAAAATGCGTTTTCGTAATTCCACTATTAAAAATTGCATACAGCTAAACATCAAAAATAGCATCACTACCGCTAATATTTTTCTAGATATAGGTGTTCAAACGAACAGATTTCCGTACAACGATTCAACCCAATTTAGAAAATATATATCATAGGTTTGTTGAGACTTCTACTATCTAAAATACATATACATAAATACATAGTACATTACCAAATTGCTCCAATTTAATAGATCTGTATAGACTTTCGTAAAGTACAAGGTGTATAAATTAATTGAGAATATATGTATCAAAAAATATCCAAAGTCCATAATTCCAAGGAAAATATGCAAATATTTAAAAATCTATAAATTAAGCTAGAAAAAATACCAAAAAATATCCAAAGCCTAAAAATTAATCACGGAATAATATTACAAAATATCTAAAGTCCATGAATTAATCGAGAAAGAATATCAATAAATATCTAGTCTATAGGGAAAATATCAAAATAGATAATTTAAGCAAGGAAAAACCTGTACAATTTTAAAACAACGATCTAACGATTGCAATGTTATCGATAACACTAAAAAATAGATTCTCCTACTTATCTTTTTCAGATCATTGACGAGAAGGTGCTGTGCGTGCATGGCGGCTTGAGTCCGGAGATTATAACGCTCGATCAGATACGCACAATAGAGCGGAACGGCGAGATACCCTATAAAGGTGCATTCTGTGATCTGGTTTGGTCCGATCCGGAGGATATGGAATTCTGGCAAGCAAATACCGACTAATCGAAATTCTATATAAATATTAATGTTGTTCTCTTGCTTTTTCTAGGGGTCAGAGTCCACGTGGCGCTGGCTGGTTGTTCGGACATGCGGTTACCAAAGATTTCATGCAGATCAATAATCTGGATCTGATCTGTCGGGCCCATCAGCTGGTGAACGAGGGCATCAAGTATATGTTCGAGGGCAAACTGGTGACGGTCTGGTCGGCGCCCAACTATTGTTATCGGTGTGGCAACGTTGCCGCCATACTAAGCTTCGATACGTCCCTGCAGAGGCAGACAAAGATCTTCCTGGCCGTACCGGATACGGAGCGTGTTATACCCAAGCAGAATATGACGCCATATTTCTTGTAATCGGAACTTTCAATCGACCATTCAAGCCTTGTGTAGTCTCTAGCGGTGTTGGCAGCACATGAATAGGCGGCACTATCGATACTAATCGATTAATCGGCTAACGTAAATTGGGGACTCAAATCCAATGGTTTTTGATATATCGGTCAAGAACATCGGATCTATTGATATAACAATATAAATCGATATTGTTACATCCCTATTTAAAATATTTAGAGATTAAATTAAGTAAAAAGTTATTTTCTTCGATTAATTGATTGTGAGCCGAATCAATCGATGATCCATTTATTTCCTAACTATCAATAATATGGATAGTGCTATCGTCTATTTTGCCAACACTAGTCTCTACCTCCTTACACAACAAAAAAAAACCCGCAATTGCAACCAACAAAACGAACACAAGCATATATATATATATATATAGATATATATATATAAAGAATTATAATATAAATATAATAATACACAAGAAACACGTCAACAAAAGAGAATACAAACGGAAACTACATGAAATTTTGTATAAAATTTGCATTTTTTTTTTAGCCTTTTAGCTTTGTTTTCTTCTCTCGCTTTGTGCTGTTCATCGAGAGTTTACTTTTAAGCGCCATTCGTACTCTATTTTTGTGATAAGCAAACGTTTCCTCCATCATATCCTAAGCACAGCTAACGTTTTTTGTATTTTGTATAAATAATAAAAAATGAGTATTGAAAGTAATCCAAAACCGATATTTTATCGATACTTGTTTTATTTACAAAATGGCTTTCCACTTTTAGCAAATTGATTTTTTCCATATCGAACAGAAAATAATTATACAAAAATTGTATTTTTTTTTTTTTTTGACTATTTTTAAAATTTATTAAACTTTTAAAACATACGATTTCAATGTAAACATTCTCAATTGAATTATACTTCAATCCGAAATTTATTTTATTTTTAATTATCGAACAAACTGAATTATGGACAATCCCGACAGTAAAGCCTTAAATTATCCACAGCTCGCGTTACGCGCTCGTTGGATTCCAATTCGATTTTTAGGATAGATAAATAAAATGGTAGAGGGTATACTACATATGTATATTCCTTATTACGCTTGTTATTCGGTTCTAAGCGTTTAGGTTGTAAAGGGGGCGTGGCATCCAAAATTTGAAATACCCAGCTTCTTGCCAAAAATTGCATCTCTGGCTTTTATAATTCTCAAGATCTCAGCGTTCATTCAGAAGCACGAAGGGACTGAGTTGTTAACCCTTTTTTTACCAATGTCAAGGCTACAAGGTATACAAATTATGCTTCTATAAAGTTCTGTACATTTTTCTATAAATCATATATCTGTAAATTTCTATAAATGAAATGTATGCAGCTCAACCAGCTCTATAAGTTTTATCTTTACCGTTTAAAATAAAACTATTGATACTTTCGGATATAGCGCTCTCTCTCTCGCTCTGCCACGCAGCTGGCAGCTGTCTCGCTCGCACAATGATAACAAAACGGAATTTTGGATTATAAACAGATTTATTTATTTGAAGCCGAGTTGCATTTTTCAGGTGTAACCGAGCCAGAAATTATAAAGATGTTTCGCAGAGTAAAAATAATAGGCATCATAATGATGTTTATGATAAAGACATAATGATAATAATAATAATGATAAACAATGTACTAATTTATTTATAATGTAAGATATAATATATTATTTTAATGCGCAATTTTGTAGGTTTGTTTGTTTTTTTTCTATCATGACGCAGTCACAGTGTGTGTGTGTGTGTGTGTGTGTGTGTATCAACAACTTTAGAAAAAATTTATAAAATAAAATATAAATTTCGATAAAAATAATAATAATAAATTTAAGCTTGAGCAGCAACAACAATAACAGGCAAAAAAAAAAAACAAAAAAAAACCAATTTGTAAATTTGCAAGGCGAAAAAAAAACGGAAATAACTTTAAAACATGCTTCAAAAAAGTCAATAATTTAAATGCCACAACAAAATTTTTAAATTAATTTGAAAAGAATTTTTGCTAAATTAAATTATTATTATTGTTGTTGTTGTAGTTGTTGTTGTTGTTGTTGTTGTTGTTGTTGTTATGCTGTTTAACGCTCTTTCTGTCGTCAGCTTCGTTTCAAGGTCGTCGTATCCACAGTTTGCGATCCAAATGCCCCCGTCCCCCCCCAAAAACCCCCCTACTGCGGCGCTATATAGTTGTGCTCGAATATATCCAGCTCGTTCTGTATGTAGTTGGCCTTGTTGCGCAGCAGCTTCAGCTGCTTCTGGTTCGCCTCCAGGACGTTCAGCTGCGCCTCCAGCGTCTTCAGCTCCTCGTTCATGTCGGTGGTGGCGGTGTCCACTGTGCGGCACAGTCTGGCAAAAGTGCTCGACAGTTCCCTGAAAAAAGCAGAGAGCGATACGATTAATGGGAAATTAATAAACCAGAATGGGCGGAGCAGATCAGTCGGACAGGCCCGACTGTCTTATACCCTGTGCCCTATATTTTTTATAAAATTTTATAAAACTGTCATACGCAGCGTAGCAACAATGCTTTCTCTGCTACGTTTCCTATATGTGCCGCTTAATTGGCTGCGCTGCTAGAGAGCGAGCGCGCAACGCCTGCAATATTGTTTCGCCTATAACTCCTGTGTTTATTGATCGATTTTAATGCGCTTCTCAGGAAAGTTTTATATAATAGAAGAGAGTATATATACCGAATAACAACGTTCTATGTTCAATATTACGCTTGTTATTCAGTTTTTATGAATTAGGGCGGAAAAGGGGCGTGGCATCCAAAATTTGACGAAAGCCTTATCTGCGCCTGATATAGACCTACGAACAACTGAAAACAGAATTTATATAACTCGATTTGTGTCTCTTAAATTGGCGAATGAATTCTTTTTATGCTCGTTGTGGGCGGAAGGGGAGTGGCATCCAAGATTTGAAGTAAACTTGTTCTGCGTATGGTAAACACCTTTCAGAAATGACCAAAACGGTTTTTTTAGCTCTTATAGTTGCTGAGATCGACGCGTTCAAACAGACGGACGGACGGACAGACGGACAGACGGACGGACATGGCTATATCGACTCAGCTCGTCATCCTGATGAAGAATATATATACTTTGTGGGGTCTGCCACGCCTCCTTCTGGCTGTTACATACATTCGTACAAAGTTATTAACCCTGTTTTCCCATTTTTCAAATGGGCACAGGGTATAAAAATGGGTAGAGAATCCCTAATATCGATATTTCGAGGGTTAACAAATTTTACATTATAGATTAATGAATCTACAACTGTGATAATAATATTAATAATAATTGAAATATTATACAAAATTCTAAATTGATTCATAGATATTAGCACAAATAATAATTAATAATAATTTGTTGTCGAATTTTTGAATATACAATAATCATCAATGTTGTACATTTTCAGCAAATATCGATATTTTGATAGTTGAAATGTTATACAACATTTTAAAATGAATTTATAGATATTAGTCATAATAATAATTAATAATAATTCGTTTTTCAAAATCGATATTGTGGATTTTCAGCAAATATCGATATTTTGAAAGTTGAAATATACAAAATTATAAATTAATTTATAGATATTAGTAATAATAATAATTCGTTGTCAATATCGATATTGTGAATTTTTTAGCAAATATTGATATTGATGTTATATCGATATGATGAGAGTTGAAATATCATACAATATTATACAATATTAAATTAATTTATAGATATTACTAATAATAATAATGAGATTTAAAAAATGATACATTATGAATTAATTAATCGACAATTGTATTAATTATAATTAATAATAGTTCATTGTCAAAAATCGATGTTGTAAATTTTGAGCAAATATTGATATTCATATTAGATATATGTATTGATATTTTGAAGGTTTTGAAGTTTGAAGGTTTGATGATAATACAACGGCCTAAATTAATGTATCTAAAATTATAATAATACTAATTTAATGCATTCTTAATAGAGCTGATAAGAAAAAAATCGATGTCAATATCGATGTTTCGACGGAGCAGATCAGTCGAGCGGACGTAACAAACAGTTGCAAACCCTGTACTTTGTATTGCCATAATACACATCAATAATGTTCAGCGAAAGTGCAATAATATTTTATGAATTTGGATAATTTGGATGGGCGTAAGCCCGGAGATATTCCGGGATATTCCATTTGAGATTGCCCGCGATACTTACTGCTGCACTTGATGACTGCAATTGGCCGACGTGAGATCGACAATCATCTTGAGCTTCTTGGTGGCATGCCGCACGTATTGCCCCTTGAAGGTGCGCTCCTTGGCCGAGTTGGTCCAGGAGAGGCGCTCGTACAGATAGATGCAGCCGTAGAGGGCGCCGACGCCGACGAGGACCCGCCAACCGATCGTTTTCAGCATCTGCAATTGTTTGGTATTCAGCGAGACATAGCGATAGAATAGCACCTGCTTGGACAGCCGGTGAATATCTCAGCGAGACGCCAGGGTGGGCGGATGTCCGATAAATGGATCCGTTCAATACTTACAACGCCAGCGACAACCAGACCGCCCACGGTGCCCTGAGACCCAATCGATGACATGGCAAATCTCGATATTATCGATAGTTGTTCCGGTGTTATGCCAGACACGCCGCCGGCTGAGGGTAGCAGACAAACGGGTGTTGTTTCCACGGGCGTGCTGACCGGTGTGACCACAGTGTGCTGAAAAACACACAAATAAAAATTAAACAATCGTAGTTAGGCTAAAGTAGAAAAATTCTACGGTTACGTATGTTATTTAGGTAGTCACTTGCCAAATTTAGTAGCTCTAGCTTCTATAGATCTCAAGATCCACAAAAAAAAAAACAATTAAAAATTAAACAGTTCATGTTAGGCCAAAATTCAAATATGCCATAGTTGCGTATGTTATTTAGATAGTTACATATCAAATTTAGTAACGCTAGCTTTTATAGATCTCAAGATCCGCAAAAAAAAAAAACAATTAAAAGCTAAACTATTAAATTTGGGCCAAAATTCAAATATGCTACGGTTACGTATATTATCTTTTTAGTTACATGCCAGATTTGGTAGCGCTAGCTTTTATAGAGCTCAAGATCCGCAAAAAAAAAATACTATTAAAAATTAAACAATTAAATTTGGGCTAAAATTCAAATATGCTACAGTTGCGTATATTATCTTTTTAGTTACATGCCAAATTTGGTAGCTCTAGCTTTAGTGGATCTCAAGATCTGCACTTAAGAATAACTACAATTGCCGAATCAAATAATTTCAATAACTTTAGAGGCTTTCTAACGTGCTCTATGATATTTTGCAGTATAGTTCACTAAACCGCTTAGCTCAAGTTCTGCTTAATTTGAGCTTCTCAGCTATTAGAGTTTTTGGTGAATAATGATATTACAATAGAGATATATTCCCAACTCAAACTTACCCCAATGCTGCTCTGACGATTGACCAGGGCGGGCGTTTGTTTTTTGCTGCGCTCACGCACTTTGCCCGTAAAGCGTTGGATCATCGCCGCAATGCCCCAGCTGAATTTGAATTCCAGATCCTCCTGGAAGTCGGCGCACAGATTCTGGCAATTCAACGAATATAGCATCTCAAAGGGCTGGGAGCGTATTGCCAGCTTGGCGCTGTTCGATATCAACTGCTCGTTGGGCACCAGGGCGTGCATCCGATCCGTCATCTCCGTCTGTGCGGATTCCACATTCATGGCCAGGGCCATGGAGAGACGAGCACGCAGATTACTTCCGAGGCCGCTCTCCACGTGGGCATTGAGTTCCTTCTTGTAGATGTTGAGGACGAGACGCTCGGGATGGAAGGGCATGTTGAATTCATCGATGAGCACACCCAAACGCCAGATCTCCTCGTTCAGCGCCTTGAAGTGGGCAGGATGTAAAAAATATCCATTATTTACACATTTACTCCAATAGATTTTAATATAATAGAAGCTTACGATATATTACTAAAATCGAGACATGTAAAAATATCGATTTGTATTGTATCCATCAAAAACCGGAAATCCAAAATATGGCGCTTACGATTTTTTCGCGGCAAGGGGTCGATAGGATATAAGTTCACGATATATCGCCAAAAATGTATATATTTTTTAAATATCATCTGTTTTTTGCGGCATGAATTTATATTCGTAATACATCTACGATTTTGATCTTTACTTATGTCTAAACATGACAAATTTAAAATTAGAAAGATTAGGACAAAGAAGTCAAGAACTTTCAGTTAAAGGATTGTTTCCGACTTTCTACACTAAATGTTCAATCTATCTAACCATGCGAAATAGTTGAAAATTTTTCAACACAATTAGGAAAACTTTAGAAATATGCAAATATCAAACTTCAATATTTTGAAATATATAGTTTTTAGCAGAAAAGATTGTTTCAGTTTTACTTTCGATTTATACAATTTTTTAAGCGATTTATCAAATAAAATCGATTTTTTGCGATTTTTGTAATTCCTGTCGATTATCGATTTAAATGCCTACCTTGGAGACCTTCTCTTCGACCTCCTCGACCATGTTGTGGATTTTCATTTTCATCTCACGTGTCACTTGCATCATTTGGGTTTCGGTGCCCTGTATGCGTTCGGTCAATAGATTCTTCTGATCCTGCTTCAGATTGCGGAAGATCGTAATCCGCTCGTAGATATTATCCAACATGGAGCGCATATCGCCCGAGACGCTCTTGCCGCGCGAACTATGCTGTTGGAACTTCGTCTTTACCGCACTCTGTGAGATGCATTCCTCGAACTTGCGTTCGAAGTCCTGGAACTCAAAGTAGCGTATCTGAAAGCCGTCCGCTATGGCGCCCATATGCGGGGGATTCCCCTTGGACTCCTCGATCCTCGCCTGCAGTGTCTCGCGTGCCGACACAAAGAACACCCGCTCCGTCGCCTCCTTCTCGTTGCTCACCTTCAGCTCTTTGGTGAGAAAGTCGATGCAACGTTCCGTATGCTGCGACTTCACCTGCGTCGGAGATGTTCGTTTACCAGGGAATTGGGGGGAATTACAAATTGTTTGATATTAGTCGAAGAAAATGTTTAGATAGTTTATATTAAAACAGCTGCTGACTAGACATATGCCTGGCTTTAGCTCAGCTTGTGTTTTTGCTTATTTCTATATATAATTTTTACTTCCAGTTTTTATCATTTTCAAGTATTTTCTATAATTTCCTATAGCTTGTCATAATTTCCTAACATTTTCTAATATCTTCTATTCTTTCAAAACATTTCTAAGCTTTTCTCTGACTACAGTCAAAATTCTTCATTCTATTGCGTTTTAAAATCCCTCCTTTCGGTTTTTCTCCCTTTAGTAATTTTTTGTAAGCCTCTATTCCCCTAATTTTTTAACTATCTGATTCGTTTTTCACTTTTAAAACCTTTCTGCTTTCCGTTCTCCGTTCTTCAGTTGCTATTTAAACCTTATTTATTAATTCCGCTTTGTGCTCTCCATTCGTAAGCGTTTCCCACACTGAACAAACTAGGCATATGTCAACCAACAGCTTTTAGAAGCTAGTTTCAAGGGGGTTTAGGCAAATCATAAAGGTAAAAGAAGCATTTCGGGTATAGCACAAAAGGTAATCAACGGAATCTGGGTCTGGAATGACATTACCTTAGCCAGCTCCTATATATATATATGGAGGTATATATATTGAGGTAGGGTGGTAAATGAAAAAGAGAGAGAGATGTACAAAGAAAACAACAACATTTACACACATTTACAGGCTACATCGAGAGACAGAAAACAGGGAGGTGGACTATAAAATGAAAAGAATTGGCATGGGGCTTACCGATTCCTGAAATTCTGGCTCATTGGCCGATGCATCCCAGCGATTGTTGAGTATGAAGATATTCGGTTTCGACAGCTTCTGTGAGACGGTGTGAAAGAATTGCTTCTCGGCGCGCGTCATCGTCGATTCGGCATTGAGCACGAGCACAAAGACATCGGCATTCAGACAATGATTGTCGATCCAATCATCCAGATTAGCCGAAACATCCACGCCGGGAGAATCCACAAAGACGACATCGTCACGCAGCAGACTGCAGCGTTCACGGGGCCAGAAGATGCGTACCAGACTGCTCTCGCAGAGCTTCTCCTGACAGAGAGCATTCGCTAGTTGTTTGATGTTCTGGAAGAAACGAATGTCGTGAGAAAGTTTAGAGCAATGTTGGGAGAATATTAAAAGGTATGTTGAAGGGATTGTTAAAGGAATGTTAAAAGCAGAAGGAGAGAATGATGAGAAGTGTATGAAGGCATGTTAAAAGAGTATGCAAAGAAGGTTGACAGAATTTTGAAGAAATGTTGAGGAATATTATGAAAATATCGAAAGAATACTTGGGGAATGCTGAGGAATGTTGAAGAAATGTTGAAAGAACAGTCAAAGAATGTAGAGAGAATGTTAAAAGAAATTTGAAATAATATTCAATAAAGGTTAAGAGAATGTTGAAGAAATGTTGAACGAATATTTACAAAAGGTTAAGAGAATGTTGAAGAAATGTTGAAGGAATATTCAAAGAAAGTTAAGAGAATTTTGAACGAATGTTAAGGAATGTTGAAGGAATGTTGAAAGAAGGTTAAGAGAATGTTGGAAAGGAATGTTGAAAGAATATTGAAAGAACATTAAACATTGAAGGAATGTCAAAAAGGATATGCGAAGAATGTAGAACGAATATGGAGTGGAACGTTGAGGAATGATAACAGGCACTTACGACCACATTCAGCTTCTCATCGGAACCCTCCTTCATGAGGTACGCCTCGCCGCCGTCGCTGCCCTCCACCTGACAGAAACAGTTTGTGGTATGTCCGATGCCACTCGGTAGTATCTTCTCCCGCAACATGGCATTGATCACGGAGCTCTTGCCATTCGAGGTGCGTCCGAAGAATGCAACCTTCATGTGATCCCGCTGCAGCACCTCACGTATGGCCGCCACCTTGTGCACGTAGCTCTCGAAGAGTTCCCGCTCCGCCTTGTCCACAATTTCCGCATCCGCATGCAGCGCTAGAAGCACAAGAAACGAACGCAATGAGCATTGGATAGCAATGGATGTCGAATCATTTGGAATGAATTCAATTAAAACACTTACTAAAGTTAACGAGTGTAGTAACTCCCCGATTCAAATTGAACGATCACTGACTCTCAATCAACTCTAATTGAATGAACTGGTTTGTCATTTGAATTAAGTGGTTCGTCATTTGGATGATAGAACATGTCTCTGATATACTCTAAAGGATTCGTTAACAGAACGACTCTGTGAATTCGAATTCGTTCGCTGAAAGACTCTCTTAACGACTCGATCACCACAAAATAAACGATTGAAATAAACCGAACCGCTCTCCGAACGATTTGTTCCCTGAACTACTCTCTGAACTATTCGATTATTGTGCTCTCTGAACGATTAACCACGATTCTGAACGTTTCGTTAATTAAACAACTCTCTGAACGATTCGTTCGTTGAACTACTTTCCGAACGAAAACCAACCAAATACGAATTCGTTCGCTGAACCACTTTCCGAAAGAATCGTTCACTGAACCATTCTCTAAACACCTTATTGAACTAGATGCTGAACTAGGAGCTTAACCCTGCTACTCACCATTGATGAAGGTCGTGGTCTCGAGCACGTACTCCTCGATTTCGCCATAGATGTCGTTGATCTTCTTCTTGGCGCGCACGAAGACCTGGAGGGGCGATTTGTCATTGGGTTGGTACATCCGATTATCGGGGGACATCGGGTTGAAGTTGGCCGATGTGGAGGATGCCGATGTTTGCAGCGATAGATTCGGATGCGAGTCATCGACGGAATCGGTGCCCGTGGCGTGTTTATCGTCGTTATTGGGGCCCGTTTGCCCAGTCACCAGCGAAATGGTGCGATTCAGGTAGGCAGCCATTTGTGATATTTTGTTGTTGTTGTTTTTTTGGTATTTCGTTGCGTTAATTTAAAAAAAATAGAGAGAATTTTGATACAAAACAAAAGGTATGCAGCCACAAACAATATACCGCTCTCTCGCTCTCTCTCTCTCTCTGTCTCTGAGGCGAACACGCGCTTGCAGCCTCAAAACGATTACGATAACGATAAGAAACGAAAAATCAGTGGCAAAAGTAATCGCTATCGATAAGTGCGTGCAGTTATTATTGTTTGTAATATTTACGATTTTTCGGTGCTTTCTTTGAGGCTTTTTTTATAATTTATATAGAAATCAAATTTGTTTGCAGTTCAAAAATCAATATGGCACTAAAACTGAAAAGAAAAACGAGGAGAAAACATAACTAAATATGACATCAAAGGCATGGCAAAAATAATATACAAATTCTAAGCAACAAATCACAAGCACACAGAGAGATCAGTGCCGCCAGTTTGGCCTATTAAAAGCTAGATTTGACTTAAAGGATTTAAATGGTTCTTGGAAATAAAAAATTATTATTTTTGATTTTTTTTATCCTTAGTTCATCTTTAACTTTTTATGTAATTATATTCTAAAATTATATATTTAACTGATAAATATATTATTATTTCAAATTTCACATAGATGAATTACGCCAAAACGAAAATTCTTGCAATTCTTATCACTTGCTAAGGAAATATTTGGATCAAATTTCATCACATGGCAAATAGATTACTTTTTATTGATTTATGCTATATAATTAAATTTGGTTCAATTCAATTTAAATAAACACAATAAATTTGTTTTTTTTTTTTTTTGTTGTTTTAATTTTAATTTAACCAATTTTTCAGCCAAATAAAATTATGTTTATTTTAGTTATAACTTATCCAAAATTTATTTGAAAATTTATAGTTATTTTGTATATTGAATATAATTTGTTATTTATATAATATATAAATAATTTTGTGTTTTTAGCCACTTTTTTTTGGATATGTTTTGTTTATAGCAAATCTAGCTAATTCTGGCAGCACTGACAGAGACTCTCAGCTGCTGCAACGGCGCAGTTTATTTATGTTTGTGTGTCAGCTTGTATATATATATATATATGTATATGTATATATATGTGTGTGTATTTGCAAGCGTAATCATTAAATATATATATTTATTTGGCAAACGCAATAAGTTTTAGCGTTTTTTCGGGCCCAAATCGGAGCCTCAACTAACCTGATTGCTGCTCTCGCTCATCGTGTTTTTGTTTTCGTTGTGGTTGCTAAATCGCCAAACTGCATGCACATTGCGGCCTAGATGCGAATCATCAGTTAATTGTTGCTCTGCAACGCTTTGCACTGCACAAATTGCTAAAATTGCACAAACTGCATTTATTATGGCTAGAATTTGTCTATAAATGATGTAACGCGGCGCAACAAAATCGCCAGCGCCAGCACTGCCAGCGATAACTTATCGATAACGTCGACGGCAGCTATCGGCGATAGCCTAGTGCAGCGCATGCTTGAGATGTGGCGGTCGGACGCAGTGTTGCCATATTCGCGTTTTTCCGTCGGATCTAGCTTTTTTTGTTAAAGTACGGCTAGTGGTAACTCTGGTATTTTGTTTTTTCGCAATTTCGCCAAATTCATGCTTAAAAAGGAAAAACAGTTATTAATCGTCGTCATTACTCCGTCAAAAAACTAAAAAAGTATATATCTGAAAGTTCTGCTGGCAACGTTTTGTTTTGACAGATTTATAAACCAGCTCGAGTCAAAATCCAAAGAAATTTATTATTGGCTAATAATACAAGCAGTACATGATATTACATGCATTAAATTAAATTTTGAAGAAATATATGTGGCTATAATCTCTATTAAGCATGACAAATTCTCTAGCTTCTTTCGCAAGTTATCGGTTTTTTTCGGCTACTTGCCGCAAAACAGCTTTTCTATGCTCAACTAAAATTGGCAACACTGACTACAGCTATCAAAGCGCATGCTTGAGCTGTGGCGGTCGCACGATAACCAACAAAAAAACAGAGCAAATCATAGTGTGACCGTATCTCTGGATTGCCGCCAAATTGAAACAAATTTTTTAGTTTTTTGTTTTTTTTTGTATATTATTGTTCTGTTTTTTTTTTATTAATGTTTTTTAAGAGGTTTTTTTTTCATTTCACTTTGTTGTTGTGTATTGTATTTTTCGTTATTATATTTACTGGTTTGCAATAAATTACATAAGATAACAATATATATTTCCATTTGTTTAAAGTAAAAATTAAAAGAAGAAAACTAAGTTTTACTGGGTAAAATTAAAATTAAGAATTATGCATTATCATCAAGTTACAATTTGTTGCTTCTTTTAGTTAACTCTCTTGTAGGCGGGCGGGGGTACCGAGTGCTTGTCGAGGGAAGGGTAGGGAAGGGGGGATTGAAATTAAAGTCACAATTTCTGAGCTTAAATTGTAGTTAAGTAACATAAAAAAGAACTAGATGTAAAGAAAGAAATGATAGAAATTCAACAATAGGAAAACCGTTGGTGTTGTTGTTGTTGTTTTTGTTTTTCTCGGGTCGTAATTTGTTGTCATATTCATTATATAACTTAATATTGGTATAAATAAGCGCTTATACAATTAATTAAGTGAATTCTTCGCTTCATTTTTGCTATTGCTGTTCCGTTCGTCGTTCCGTTTCCCGATTTTAGCTATATATAAACTACTAAATATATATGTATATAATGTATAAATTTGTTGACTTATTTCCAACTTATTGTTTTGCTGTTGCAGTTTTGTTGTTGTTGTTCTTGTTGTTGTTGTTGTTGTTTGTTTGTTTCTTTCTACGCTTTGCTGTTGTGATTTTGTGATTTGCTTCGTATTTGGTTTCTTCTACGCTTCTACATTTGTTGTTTATGTTTCTTCCCAGAACTTGCTTCCTTCCAATATCAATTTATATCGTCAGATCCGATCCAATACGCATCAATCCGATCTTATCCGATCCGATCCGATCCGATCCGATCCCATCATCCATTCATCCACAATATTTATCGATATTGTTTCATCGGTTTCTCTTCTCTCTCTCTCTCTCTCTCTGTCTCTCTCTTCGTCTGTTATTTGCTGTTTCTTCTGCTGTCCTTCCGTCCTTCCGTCCGTCCCGTCCAAGCTCTCTCCTCTTGCTGCTCGATCTTACTTCTTCCTGGTCATCTGGACGAGCATGTCGGTCGAGAAGGACTTGGGACGCTCGATGGGCAGGCCCAGGGCACGATCCCAGACCAGGGATGCGAGCACGCCCAGGGCACGGGATACGCCAAACAATACGGTATAATAGTTCATCTCCTTCATGCCGTAGTACTGCAGCAGTACGCCGGAATGGGCATCTACATTGGGCCAGGGATTCTTCACCTTGCCGGTCTCGGTCAGAATTGGGGGTACGACCTTGTAGATCTTCGACACCAGCTGGAAGAGCTCGTCATCGGGCAGATGCTTCAGGGCAAACTCACGCTGGCAGGTGTAACGCGGATCCGTCTTGCGCAGCACAGCATGACCGTAGCCGGGCACGACCTGAAAAACATATAGAAGAATCGGTATTACTAAAACACTTGATCGGAATAGGTATATATAGACATTTTAGCGCTAAATTGTTCGGAAATTTGAAATGTAGCTCCTGAAAGTCTGCCAAATTTCCCTACACAAACTTAAAAGCTTCGAGTTTTATAAACTCTATGAATTATACTGAAAGGTAATTGGAATTCTATTACTTTCTAAAATTCTTCATATTTGTATTCCATACAGGCAACTCTCTGCCAAATTTCAGAAGGCTAGCTCATGTAGAGCCAGAGATTCACGCTTTGAAAAACCAAACTCTAAATAACTTGGTTGTTTATGAGACGATTGTCATGAAATTTTCAGACTAGCTGCGTGTTGTCTTGAACTTTCGAAATACCCTAGGTAAAAATTTGCAATACAAAATGCTGCAAATAAAATGTTTTTGGTGAATTCCAGCTGCTTGGAAATGAGGAAAGCTGCATTTCAAAGATGTTTTCGGCACTTGTTTTTGCCACTCACCTGTCCGGACTTGAGCGTCTTCCAGATGTATTCCTTGAGCTGCTCCTCCGAGGGATTGTTGCCAGCCTCACGCTGCAGCTTGCGCAGCCAGACGAGCACCTCCTGATTGGCCAGACCGTGCAGCGGACCCGCCAGACCGTTCATGCCGGCGGCAAACGAGAGATACGGATCACTGAGAGCGGAACCGACAAGATGCACGGTATGGGCGGAGACATTGCCGCCCTCGTGATCGCTGTGGATGGTCAGATAGAGACGCATGAGTTCGGTAAACTCGGGACTATCGTAGCCGAGCATCTTGACAAAGTTGGCGGACCAATCGAGGCTACCGTCAATGGAGCGGGAACCCTTGCCACCGCGGTATGTGTTGCAGTAGATGGTGGCAGCGACAACGGGCAGTTTGGCAATCAGATCCATGCTATCCTCATAGACGTACTCCCAGTACTTGGTCTTGTGAACACCCTCCGAGTACGCCTTGGCGAATTTGCTATCATGATTGAGGGCGGTGACGGCGCAGGCGAACTGCGACATCGGGTGTAGGGTTGTGGGCATATTGTTCAGCATATTGACAACATGCTGAGGCAGTGCAGCCCGATCGGCCCATTCCCGGGATAATTGCTGTACCTGGGCCTTTGTCGGCACCTCGCCGGTCATCAGCAACCAAAAGAGACCCTCCGGTAGGGGCTCGTTGCCACCGTTCGCGGCGGGCAATACCTTTTGGCATTCGGGAATGGATAGACCACGGAAGCGTATACCCTCATCGGCATCCAGCACCGAAGTTTCGGTAACCAGCGCCCGGATGCCGCGCATACCGCCGTACATCATATCGATGGTCGTCTCGCCCATCTTTGTAGCCCCGAACTCCTTGCGGAAGGCCTTGACGCGCTCCTGCTCCTGGGGGATCTTCGTGGACAGCACTTCGCGCAGTGTTGCCCCATCCGATGAAATCTGACGCACATAGTTACCAATCGGTAGTTTCTGAAAGGAAAAAACCACAGTTCAAAAATTGCGATTAAAAAACGTTAAAAGATCTTTAAGCTAAACCAAGGAGAACTTTGGAAAAAGGCAACAAACTGTTGGGAAATTCAAAATGGGGCAGATTTTAGAATCGCAAAAGCTTTACAAACTTCGTTAAGGCATCCTGAGGGAAATTGTGTTTTGAATAACGATATTATAGGGATTATTATTATTAGGAGAACAAGGAGAACTTTGGAAAAAGGCAACAAACTGTTGAGAAATTCAAAATGGGGAATACTCTAGAGTCGCAAAAACTTTACAAACTTCGTTAAGGTATACTGAGGGAAATTGTGTTTTAAAAAACGATATTATGGGGAGTATTATTATTATATTATTAAATATTTCTTATTTCGCTAGGGTTTTTTTTCCGCATTTGTTAAGGAAAGAAGGAATTTTTTAACAAATCTAGTTAAACATTTTATTTTATTTTAAAAATTGTTATTAATTTGCTTTCCAAATTATATTATAATTTATATATTTTTAATATATATTAATATTTTTAATTTGTATATCTTTTTATGTATATTTTATTAATTATGCCTTTTATTTTTTGTGTTTTTTATTTTATGCATTATTATTTTACGTAATTATTTATTATAATTATGTATTATTGAAGTATTATTATTATTATTTTATTAATATTTTATTATTATTCAATTATTATTTTTAATATAAAATAAATATATTTCCAACTGAAAAACAATATTTGTAATTCAAATTTTAACGTTTGCCTGTGTGAATGCAATTAAAGTTTGTGTCTTGAGACTTCAATAGCGATAACCAACATTAAGCTGCATGCACGGTTGCCACAATTATGCACAGAATGGTGTTATTTCAATAAACAACCGTTGTTATAAATAATTATTAATAAAACAACAAGTAAATAGTATTATTCACTAATATTTTTATTAAATTATTCTATTAATTAATTTGATGCGTTTTTTCTGCTTGCAAGTGGCAACCCTGCATGCTCAGCAGCACATGAGCTTTGTTGTTGTTGCATAATTCGCACACGCTGAAGAGAGTGCGTGAAGAGAAGTGAAGAGTGGAGAGGAGAGAAGAGGAGAGGAGCAAGAAAGAGCAGAGCAGACAAGAACGCGCCATACGCAAAAAGTTCAACGTTAAGTTGACCGCGCCTGGAATCCGCTCCAAACTAGTTTTTATTTTGTTTTGTTCTTGCTCTTTGTGTTCTTCTTCTTTGCGTTAATTTTATGTGCTCATTTATGAGACACGCTTAAAGCGGCAGGGAAATTTCCAAGCCGACTTACGCGTGTGTGTGTGTGTACTTTGCATTGTTGCTGTTGCTACGCGTGTCGACGTCGCCGTCGCCGTCGTCGTCGTTTTGCCAGACGAAACGAAATGGAAATGAAAACGGAATCGAAGCTCAAGCGCAAAGTGCAATTTGCTGATTCTCTCTCTTCCCTCTGCCCCTAGCTGTCTTTCTCTCTCTCTCTCTCTCTTTCTCTCTTTGATTGACAGTTCGCTTTGGCGGCCGTCGATCGCACAGTTGTTGTTGTTGCTAAACGGCTCTGCATACCCTGTAAGCCATTGAATTGGCGCAAAGGATATGCTGGAGTCAAACGTAATGTTTTTTTTTTTCTTTACAAAAATTTAAAAAAAAAATATACATATATAAACTTTTTTGCATTAAATGCACTAAATTTATATATTATATATTATATATGTGTTTATTTTTTTATGTTAAATATTTTAATTGTTACTGTTATTTAATTTGTAGCTTTTATATTAAATCAATTAATTAAATGTAATTAAATAAATTTTTTATTTAATTTATTTATTCATTCATTAAACTTTTGATTGAATCAATTGTATTGTTTTTTAAATTTAATTGAAAGACTTTATTTTTTATTATATATATTTATTTATTTATTAAACTGTTATTGAACTGATAAAGTAAACTTTTTATTTGCTGTTTTTTTATACATATATTTTTTTCATATTTATTTTTATTTTATATTAAATTTAAATTAAAAATCAGATTTTTTATAAATTATTGTTGCATTTGAATTGATTTAATATTGTTGTTCATAGCTATTTGAAATCTTATTAAATATATTTTTACAGGGCATCTGTTAGTCGTGCCGCTCATCGGCCAACTGCTTGCTTGCTTCGTTGTTTTTGCTTTCTGTTTTGCGGCTAGTGGGTCAGCAAATTCAATTAACCATGTGAACTTGTGGCGCCGCCAAGCGGCCGGTGGCCTTTTCAACATACACACACACACACACATATATACAAATACACACATACAAGCACACAAATTCAATTGCATGCTTGATCTTATTGTCATTGTTGTTGTGCTCTTATTGATTTGTATGCGCAAACCGGTTTAGTTTCAAAAAATAAAAATAAAAATAAAATAAAAGAAAGAAAGAAAGAAATGTTATGCGGTTTCATTGATAAAACGGCATAATTGACGCGTATCGATAAACGATAAGCGATTACAATTCACATAATCGCTCTGTGCCTGACTGACGCACAGCTGATTGCTACGTCACCGCTTACAGCTCTTCTTACGTTCTGCCGCAAATGACGTAAGCAATTATGAATCCGCCGTTAAGCAGCAGACGCAATATAAAGATCAGTGTCACGTTAAGCGCAGCTCAGATTGTAATCGGAGCCTACAACAACAACAACAACAACAACAATCACAGCAACAACAACAACAACCGCACCGTTTTGTCAGGTGTCTGCGCTGATGCAGAAAACGTAACCGCAAACCGCGACGCTGACGCTGACAGCGACGTCGACGTCGGCGTCGAGTTTAACGTAAGCTGCCAAAATGCTGCTAATTGAGCCAGAAGAAGAAGAAGAATAAGAGCATACAACAACAAGTGTCTGTGTGTGAGAGACAGTGTTGCCACATTTTTTATTTTTAAAATAAATCTTAAAACAAATACAAAAAAGCGAAAGTAAATCCAACTTAATTTTAAGCAGGAATTGTAACGATTATAATTTTATAAATAAAATAAAGAAAACAAAGAATTTTTAACAACTATAAACATTAAATAAAAGAATTAAAAATAAGTTTTAAAATAAAAAAATATATAAAATATAAAAATCAATTTTTATAAAAATAAGTAAATATTAAAATTTTTTAAATTTATATTAAAAAAAATGCAAAGCAAAAATTTAATTTTCAAATTTATTTTGATTTATTTAAATTAAAGAATTACAACAAAAAAATGTTTAAATTTTGAAACTAAAGTTTATTCTATAAAGTTGCTCTAGCAATTGCACTGCACAAAAAAAGCCAGATTTGAGGGGAAAAACAGCTAGTTTGGCAACACTGGCGGGAGAGCGAACTTTAGGCAATTGTTAACTGTTTGCGTAATACGCTTAATTATCTTATCGCACTTTGCGTATAAAAAATGCTTAGCATTTTTTATGCAGTTCTTTAGCTTTTTTTTATTTTTTTTTTATTTTAATAAGCATGTGGAAAAGTTATATATGTATGTATGTATATAATCTGATTAGTTTCACGGGCGAGCCGAGTGAGAGAGAGAGAGAGACAGGGAGAGAGAGAGGGAGAGGCATATTACTGATAAGCCCCCTTCTGAAATGTCTCCCATTGAAATTTTGAAGGTCCTACGGTCTACACGATGGTCTCACGCGCGCCCAACTTATCGCTCGTAATACCCATGATTTGAGCGAATATGTATATAATTTATATGCTACTCGATTCAGCAGTAAATGCCGATCAAGGAAATCGTAGTCTGTATTAAAAAAAAAAAAAAACTAGTACTAGAAAAAATTATATTCAAGTGTCTCAGCTATAGATTAACTTTTTTATGATCTCGTTATTATATAAGAAAAAAAAAAAAAAGCTCACTAATCGGATAGCTAAAAGCATTTATAAATTGAGCAACAATTACGACTGCCATGACATGACTCGTTAGAGGCTGATAGGGGCGGGCAGGAACAGTCGGTAGCTCCGTGAATCGCATGTTCTTACAGATCGGCAAAGTCATAACAACCTTGGTCACAAAAGCTGTGCATACAATTCGAGAACAGCACAAAAAATACACTTAAAAAAAATTTAACTAAGGGAACTTTCAACTTGGCTCTCATGCTAGCCACAATTAGCATTACTTTGCTAAATTTTTTGGTTTTTCTAGCCAGATTGGTTTACTTTTTGAAAAGTGGGCATAAGTAGAGTTCATTCATAACAATATATACATATATGTATGTATGTATATTATAGTATATATTTAATCTTACAACTTTTTTTTTTGGCTAGGACAACCCTGGCAAAGAACTTTTATTATTTTTTCTACGAGTTTTTTTTTTGGCTAGAACAATTCTGACAGCACGATTTCATTATTTTTTTCTTTTCTTTTTTTTTTTTGGCTAAGGCAACCCTAACAGCATAAATGGAGTTCTCTTAGTTTTTTCACATTTCATTAAAATAATATTTTTTTATTATTTGTACTTTTATTTTTTTCACAATTTTTAACTTTTATGTTTTTTTTTAATAAAACTAACTAGTTTATTTTTTGCAGTGTTGCCAAGCATCATTTAAAAAACAAAAATAGCTCAGATAGCTATTTTATTATTATTTATTGTAGCTAGAAACTTTATTTTATTTAAAACTATTTATTTGAATATTTTCAGATAATTATTAACTGATTTTATTACAGCATATTACTAGATAATAGCCCTAAAACTGAAGTTATTATTGGTTTAAATCGAGCTATTCCTATTTCAAGTTTTCGCTTGAACAAAACTCAGTATTTTCATGCTTAATCTAGCGCTGATTGCTTCTAAAGTGTTTCTAAAATTCGTAGAATCAATTGAAACTTGAGTTGTTGCGTAAAACGAGTTTACAAAGTGATAAAATGAAAAATTTACTCGTTTTTCGAACTGTGGACTTTGCTGGGCATTAAGGGCTTAACGCTCTTGAGAATACCGGACTTATCGTCTGCCTAATTGTAAATTCCATTTTAATCAATTGCCAAATGCTGACAATTCGTCAAATTCAGAATTGAAAATGTTCGCTAAAATAGCTAGTATTTTATTTTATCCCGCCAGAAACGCTAAATTGGTAATTGAGCAACTCTGTACTAACTTCTGACTTCAAGGTGAACGGGTGAGTGAGGGAGAGAAAGAGAGAGAGAGATTTATACAAATACCGTGGGTCAAAAGTTATGAATATTTTAAAATTTTTTTCATTGTTTAATTATTTAATGAGCATAATTAAGCGCAATTGAAATTAACTTCAATTACCAGGGAAAATATACAACTTTTGCCTCATTAATCGTTATGTTTAGTCAGCAAGACTGAGCAGTATTTGCTATAAAACTCAAGTGCTACACAGTGAGAAAAAAAATCATCAATTCTGTTTCTCAATCAAAAAATTCTAGAAGTTAAGTGAATAAATAAAATAAAATAAAAAGGTAAAAATAATTTTTCTCAGTGCACTTTTTAAGCTCATAATTATTTTAATCATTTAAAACTATTTTGATATTCTAATTATTTAATTTATTTACTCAATTATTTAATTATATAATTTATGTGATTTAATTTATTTAAATATTTAATGTTATAATTTTACTAAAACTAGAAATATTATTCTCATTTTGGGAAAAAACGTTTTTTTTTTAATTCCAAAATACAAATTATTAGACTTTTTATACATATTGTAAGTTATTCTTAAATTTCAAAATTAAAAATGAATTTTGGATCAGAATTTTTCTCGCTGTGTAGCTGTGTTTATGGGGTTAAGAGGACGCTCGAAGCGTTTCATTGTAAGCAAGAGAGCGCATGTTTTATTTAATTGTGTTATCAAGGCTCTCAGTTAATAGTAGTTTATATAGGTTTGTACATACATATGTACATAGGTATTTATATAGCCGCTCTATCTGGGGTTAGCGTGACTATTTCAATTGTCTCCGTCTCTGGCTGTCTGATTATTTATTTGTATTCGAATTTGTTATTATTTGACTGGACTTCGTAATCGTCTAATGCGACGTTTAACCGATAACTAACTGCAACTGGATAAAGGCGAAAATAATATCAAATAAATATAAACAAACTTGGGGGGGATTTTGTGATTCAAGTTCATCGAATTTCATTAGGGTATTACCCCCCGCCCAGACACCTGACATCCGATCGCGCCATTTATCAGACTAATTAAAACTCTGCCGTCTTAATATTGTTTATCCGAGATGCGACATCGGAGATCCGACGAAAAGCAAACATTTCATCGGAACATGACGTAACCGGATTTCTGTTCCGTATAGTCTGAATCAGGGGGGATTACAGCTCTAAACATGATCTGAGCATGAGGCTGAATCAGCCTATCGCTCCCCTCCCTCTCCCTCTCCCGCTTCACCACCCGATATCAGGGGAAGTTCAATGTTAACAACCGCTAACCCGACTTCATGTTTGACTTTCCACTTCGTGCACTGCTTACAAAATATTACAATACATCGTCATCAATCAGAGTGTTAAAAAAAACACGAATAATTTTATATCAACTATAAATTTCAAGAATATTATTTGTACAGAATATGTAAACAACAAAATATGATATTAATAAAATACATATATCCAAATAAAATACCGTTACATTTATGAAAAGTTAATTTATATCTAAAAATAGTTATAATTAATGAAATATTTATCACAAAACGATAAAATAAAACGATATTTCAAAAATTGCAATAATTTACATTAAAATTTCATTAAAATTACATTTACATACATCACATCAGTTTAATGTTCAACAAAAAATAAAATTTATGAAATATTCCAAAAATCTCAACTATTGAGATGCATTAAAATAAAGCAAAAGAATTGAAAGTGAATATCTTTATAATTGATAAAAATTCACAGAATCAATAGATAATGTCATAAGCTAGTTATATACCAAATTACAAGTTAATAACTTCAAAGCTGTGGCTGCAGTAGCTTTTTGCGGTTTGCGGGGAAAGGGGGGGGGGGGGGTGGTATTCAAAATCTAAAACAAACTCGTGCTGCTTACTGATTAGGGGAACCTAAATCCCGAATATGGTGTCTCTAGCTCTCATAGTTGCTGAGATCTAGGTGTTCATACAGACAGACAGACGGACAGACAGACAGACGGACAGACAGACAGACAGACGGACATGGCTATATCGACTCGGCTTGTCGTCCTGATCAAGAATATATATACTTTGTGGGGTCTGCCACGCCTCCTTTTGGGTGTTACACACATTTTCTCTTTGCACTAAGTTAATAGACCCTTTTGTACTTTTTCAAAGTACAGGGTCTAAAAATTTCGATATATAAATTTGAAGAATAAATTAGTTTGTTTAGGTTTATTTATAAAATATTATCGTCGATAATAATAAATGAGATATGATAACATGCAATATAATATAAAGATTGGCACATATATATAAATGTACATATATATATTTTAAATGACAATAGCTTTCGATATATGTATGTATTATCAACAGGCGCAGAACATCGATCATTTGTTAGAGCTTTGACTGACTAACGGCATTTAAAGCTTACAATGTCACTGCAATTATCTCTGTCTCTGTCCCCCTTTCTCTACAAAGTCAAGTCATTATTTGACGTTTTTTTGCTGTTTTTTTGTATTTTTTTTTACTTCATTAGCAAGGCAAAAAAATGTAAATATTTGAACCAACTGTGGCGTGGCAATAGATCGCAATTGTCACTATAAACAGTATTAATTATATTAGCACTTTAAATAATGACGGCAGCGGCGAGAGAGCGAGAGAGAGGGAGAATATGTCTCATTTTTGACTCTTTATTATTCTAGTATTTTAGAGGTGTTTTTTCGCCTTTTTTTTTTGCTATCAGCTGAGGCGTGTTTAACGATTCCGATTCCGATTTCGATCTGGATCATGTGCCCTCATATACAAATTTGTCATGCTTATCAGTTAGGCTGCGCTATAGCTTGCGGATAAGGGGTGGGGTGGGGGGGGGGGGGGCAGACACAATGATGTAAAATGTATAATTATATATAGAATATATATAATTGCCACATAGAATACGGTAGATGCTCATATCACATGATTTAGATGCTTGCTAAATTCTTACAGCTTATCAGAGTTATCAGACCTGAGGCGTGACGGCATACAAATTCGTTATCAGTGTGCGTCGGGAAAGGAAAGCATAAAATATAATACCTCATAAGGCGTTATTATTTGTGCTCCAAGTTTTTTTTTTCAGGTGGACGCTACAAAAGTACCCACTTGAGATTGTCACGAGTTGTCGATTGATTAGCGCACCATAAATTTAATAAAAAGCCAAGACTAAAATAAATAATACCTATATACTAAATATATATACTTCTACCAATACTGCCACTATAAATTCGATAATAATCGATTAACGGTTTATCAAAAATATTTTGCATATTAGTAAAAAAAAAATTCGCTGGCATATCCAAAGATAAGCAACTTTTTATCAGTAAACAAGTTGAGATTAAAATTAACTATTTATATTGGAAATTTATAATATAAATTTATAATTATTTTATTATTATTGAATTATATTTCTGTGTTATTTATATGCATTATTATTTTCAATATTTTGTTTGTTTATTATTTTGTATACATATTATATTTATTATAAACATGGTATAAATTTATAATTGTTTTGTTATTATTATTAGTATTATTCTGTGTTATCTAATTTTTTGCATTTTTATTTTTATTTTTTTATTATTATATTTATTATAGTATATTTAATATATTATTATATTGCAAATCTGGCCTTTTCTGTCAACTGGTGGCAACACTGGCAAAAGGGCAAAGCGCGCAGCTTTAACGCTTACGTTACGTAAGCGCTGGTCACGTATTAGCGCCTGGGCGATAAAAACTTTCGCGTGTTTGTTATTAAATCGGTTAGAACATCGTATATATATATATTTATGTACATATATATTTAGTTTTTGGCATTTGCCAACTGCAGAGCCGGAAGAGTTAAAAAATAAAAATAAATCAATTTAACAAAAAAAAAAAAAAAAATGCAATGCAAATTTCAAACCCTTTTGCGCTCTCTTCAAATATTTTTAGCAACCCAGAGAGCGCGAGAGAGCGCAAGAGAGCGCAACATTGTCGTGTGAAGGACGTTTTGTTGTTGGCGCGCGTTTTGGCCGTAAGCCAAATGTAATAAAACAACAACAAAAATAAAAGCAAAATAGACAACAAAAATACAAATAAAATATAGAGCGTATGCATAACATTTAGAAAAACGCTGAAAGCAAAAGATTATTTAACTTGGTATTACGCATCGCGAAAAATGCTTACGTCACAGACGCGCTCTTCCGCTCCCCCTCCCACTGTCTTAAACCACCTCTCTCTCTTTGGTTACAACTGCGCGCGCTCTCTCGCAAACAATAACAATGGCGCTCAAAAGGAGGCTCGTCCTGTAAGCTGCCGCGCGCTCTCTCGCTCTCTTAGTCTCTCTCTCTCTCTCTCTCTCTCTGTCTATTGATTTTTCAATTAAAAGTTTTACGTTACGCAATGCATAGATTTTGGCTTTACGTATGTGCTTTACGTGGCGTATTTATAAATTTTTTATTTTATTTTTTACGAGCTGCTGCTGCTGCGCTGCTGCTGCTGCTGCTGCAGGTGGGTGGCATTAAGTGTTCTTTTTGCTTTAAGGTCATTCGACGGACAAGAACAAAGACAAATTTTCAAGCTAAAATTAAAAACAAAAATAAAAATAAAAACATTTTGGCAGCGCTTTGTAAAGAAGCAGCAGCAGCAGCAACAACACCACGTGAAGAACGCAGCAGCGACGCGTCGTTGCCAGTGTTGCCACAAATAGCTATATTTGCCAAAAATAAAATCTAAAAAGTAGCTTGAAATAAACATAAAAAATAAAAGAGAAATACAAATGCAAATATTTTAATCTTTACAAATCTATAGAAAATTATTAATTAATTTTTAAAATAGGCATAAATAGCATTCTGAACTTGCAAAATTATTATATAATATTAAGCATAAATAACTAATCCCTAACAAAAGAGCAGAAAAATAAATTTCAAAATTTTGATCTGAATTGTTATTGAAATTCGTTTATAAAAAAATTGTTCAAATATTAACAAATAATATTCGGGTTTTTGCTTAGCTTTTTGTCAAAAACAGCTTTCAACAGCTTATAATACATATATAAAAAAAACAATAAAATCTATGCATTTGAGTTAAATTTAGGTATTAAACTTTTTAATATATATAAATATATATATTCAAGAAATCAAAAATATTGATATGGCTTTTTTAATATACATTAATTTAATTTAACTTTGGTAGGCTTTATTTTTGTGTAATTTTCGTAAAAAGCTTTCTTATAAATCAAAAATATTTTTTTTATGATGCAGCAGAAAATAAATTTCGAAATTGTCGTTGTTGAAATTAAAAAAAAAAACATATATTAGCTTTATATTTGTGCATTTTGAAACAAAAAAAGTTTTTCTAAAAAAAAAAACAAAAATTCTAAAATTGGCAACACTGATAAGAGCGCAGCAGCAGAGCACGCCGCGGCTGCAGAGAGCCAGAGAGCAGAGCGGCCAAAGAGCGTGCAAAGAGCGCGCGTAAGCTGCTGCTGCTGCTGTTGTTGTTGTTGTTGTTGTTGTTGTGGTTGTTGTTGTTGTAAGATTACAAGAATAAGGCCGAGATGCCGCGTGGTTTTGGCCTTAAGTTGAAGCCCAAAGGCGTCTGGCGTTTTATGGGAATTTAACAAATGGCATTAAAATGGAAAATTAATGCAGAAAGCCGAAGCTGCAGAAGTAAATGCAAGTTCATTAAACTCAGGCTGCGATGCTGCGGCAGCGACGTCGACTGCGACGGCGACTGCAACGTTTTTTTTTTATATACATATGTATATTTATATAGCCAAGATTCGCCTTTGGCTATTTTAGCCAAAGTGAAAATTTGTCTGCGATTATGTAATCGCGCTATGGCCGGAAAATTGGCACACAGATAAATATATTTATATATGTAAATATATATTTATGTAAATGTTGAATTTTAATATGGAATTGGCTAAAGAGCTTGCCTTTTGTTGTTGTTGTTGCGTTACAAAGGCTTATCAGCTAATTATGCTGTTAGGGAGAGGGGGAGGGGGAGGGGGCGGAGCGCGTAGGGCGTGTTAAAAAAACAAAAAGCAAAGTATTTAATCGCAAGCACATGGCTGAATTTTTTCTCTCTTTTTTTGGCGTGACGTTGCCCAACACCAACACAAGCACACACAGAGAGCGAGCGGAAGAGAGAGTTACACACACACACACACACGCACACGCACAGGAGCTGGAAGAGCGCGACATTTGCATGTGTTGGTAAGCCACGCTTGTTGTCTGCATATCCTTTCCAAGCAGCAACAACAACAATCAAAACACAAGTGCGTGGAAATACAGTTACAGCATAGAGCTGCCGTGCCAGCGGGTGGAGGGGAAGTTTGGGTTCAAAGAAGTTGAAAAAAAAATATATAAAAAAAAATTGAACTCACCTGTGCTTCGACAAATTTACGTGCTGAAATGCGGTACAACGACATGGTGTTTTTTTCTCAGTGCACCAAATTTGCAATAAAATGTATAATTTGTTGCAACACTAACACGCACGGTGAGCACACACAGAAAAAAATTTGTTGCTTCTGCCCCCAAAAAAGAACGTGAAGAATTTGAAAATGTTCTCGGCTTGTTCGTTGTGTTGGCGAGGCGAGCGAACAAAGTTTCCTACTCTCCCTTCTTTTACGGCAGCTGCGCGGCAACTGAATGTTACAAACAAAAATGTTATTCGAATTCGAATGGTACGCTTTCAGGCAGTGCTGCCGGCTCTAGCTATTTTCCAGCTACACCTATAGTTAACAATCAACTCGTTTTCATTTGCTTCAACAAAAAACAGCTCTTGTAATAATTAGCTATATTTTTTAAGATATATATAAATATATATATATTTTTTTTTAGCGAATTTTTTAGGCACGCCAACACTGGTATCAACTGCTGCCCAGCAACGATTGCTGTTGGCCGCCAGTGTTGCCAGAAATCGCTAGATTTCGAATTAACGCAATGAAAAACAGCTGTAAATTACGTAAGAAATTTCATAAAATTATATAAAACTAAATAACATAAATAAATGCAATATGCAATATTAAAAATCATTCATAACTTTTAAATAATAGATTTGCAATTTGATAGGAATCAGGAATCTGAAACCCGCCAAATTGGCAACACGCATATCGCTGATGTTCTTGCCGTTATCGATATGAATACGCCAATAAGCTGTACGCTTTTTCGTAATTTCTTATTTATAATTTACAAGCAATTGCATTTGCTAATAGTTCAATATTTGCTGCTTCAAATATCACTTGTTAAAACTGTTAATCGATAACGATAAATACAACAGCTGCCGCCCACGCAGCTTTGGCGCGCATTTTGAGTATTATTAAAACTGCATTTATTGCTGGTGTTATTGCCATAGCGGTTAGCTCAGAATGCCATAGTTAATGCATAAATTATTTTTTTGTTTAGTAATTCATAGAATTTTGTAATAATTCATTATAGTTAGTTAAAATCGATAGCGATAAAAAAAATACCAAATGCTGCCAGTTGTGGGCACGCAGTTTAATATTAATGAAAATAGTTGTAGTTGCAGTTACAAATTCACTAAAACAACTAAATGTGCTATAATTAATTTATCTGCTAAATTCATTGTTGTTCAGTCATTAGTTTGTGTTGGAAAATTGTACAGGTGCATCGATAACGATAACAACGTTCACCCACGCACTCATTACCTGCGCGCACATTTTGAATTTTAATTGGAAAACTGCATTACCTGCGCTTTATCTGCATTTACTGGATTAACGGCTTCTTCTAGCTGATTTTCCAGTGTTGCGCTTCTTTTATGCTGATTTAAAGAGGATGTCGTGCCGTTTGTGTTGTTGTTGCTGAGTTTTGTTGAAGAAAAACGCCGTTGTGTGAACGTGAATAATTTGGTTGCAAGAGCCATGCTAATTCGATTTCGTTCACTGTATAATTTAGTTGCACGGCTATTTAAATCAAACAGTTTCGAACGCAATTTGGGAATAAATTTATTTTCACGTCAGAAATTTTCAATTCACACACACGCACACAAACTAAATACTATGCTTGATGTGGCGTAAATTAGTGCAAGACTACGTATTTATTTAGTATATTATTGTGGCATTTGTTTTATTGCTGCGCGTTGGTCACACTGCGCGCTGCTGCTGTGTTATGCAAGTTGGCGTTAATTAGCGCAAGACTGCAGCTTGTTTGGTATTTTCTGTTGGTATTTTTCCAATTGCCGCCCGCTGGTCACACTGCGCGCTGCTCTGTTATGCAAAACTCGCCAAAGCATCTGGCAAATTTCTTCGTTTTCTGCTAATTAACAAAGCGTAAGCGCAACCAATAATAATTATATTAATAGAATATTATAATAATAAACTCATCCATCATTTGCAGCAGCCAACATGGCCACCGCCGTGCCGCACGCGACCCCCAAACAGGACTTGCCTCCGCCCGGTGGCTACAAGAAAATCCCCTTCGCCCGTGTGCCCCCCAAGAGCTACTTCACAGGTAAAAATCGGGAAATCCCACGGAAAATGGGTGCTATAACACTAGGTGTACGAGGGGCAGACAGAGACCCAGAGAGCTGGCAAAAGCTGCTAGCCTGACTAGATGCAAGCTTTGCACAGCTGATCGGAATCCTAGGGATTCCCCGGGTTGCACGCTGGAGGAACCTAACAGGACAGAGATCGCAAACCGTCAGCTCAACAGTCCGTACAGCTGTCAGCTGGCTAAACGCTTGCTCAGGCTGCTAGGAAGACGGTTGACGGAATGAAACAGATTATTGGGACACCCTAGGAAGCTAGGGACATTCCTGGAGTCTAGGGACACCCTAGAAAGCTGGAAGCCAACAGTAAAAGCTGTTGAAGGTTAAAACTTGCTTGGGCTTTTAAGTAAACTGCTGAGAGTATATTAAAGATTATAGGGACACCCTAGGAAACAAGGGACATCCCAGGAAACCAGGGAGACCCTAAGAAGCTTGTTATGTTTATAAGCAAGAACTTTTGAAGGTTAAAACATGATTAGGTTGCTAAGAGGACGGCTGAGGGAATATTGCAGACTATAGGGACACCCTAGCAAGCTAGTCATCCTCTTCAGTAACAGCTTTATGGACTGCATATTACTTCATATTATAGACTATAGGGACAGGCTAGGAAACTAGGGACAGGCTAGGAAACTAGGGACATCCTAGGAAATTAGGGACATCCTAGGAAATTAGGGACAGCCTAGAAATGTAGGCAGGCAGCTCGCAGAACACGCTACAGGTTTGAGCAACTCTACTTCTAAGAAAGGAATATATAAATATAGATCTAATTAGATAAAGATTTTCAATTTTAGACGGAATCTGGTACTAATAGATGTATCCTAGGGACTTCAATGGATGCTCTAAGCAGCGCAGGAGTTAATATACTAGTTTCTAGGGAGACTTGAGTTTAAACAAAGTACAGGACTCGCTCTAGGCCTAGTAGAGGCTGCAATGCTTGCTCTAGTTCATCTAAAACTCTTCCAAAACCTAGTGATAAAAGAAACCTTTGCCTGTATATCAGAAGTAGAGTCTAGGGAGTACTATAAAGCTTATACGAAATACTAGACACACTCTAGGCCTAGTAGAGGCTGCAATACTTGCCCCACTTCAGCTGAAACACTTCCAAAACCTAGTGATAACGATGCTTTCCCGTATCCCTGGCAGGCTTCACCATGATCGGCACCTACGTGGCTGTGACCACCGTTGGCCTGGGCATCTACTACTTGACAGCCAAGAAGGTGAAGCGCGACGAGATCGAGATGCGTTCAGCCCAGAATGTGATCTTCCCCCTGCTGATTGCGGAACGCGATCGCGAATTCTTGCGCCAGCTGCGTCGCAACCGCGACGAGGAGGCTGAGCTCATGAAGAACGTGCCCGGCTGGGAGGTGCGTAACAATTGAAAACAAAAAAAGATAACATCATAACTCCATTGAAATTGTAATTGTTTTTTGTTGCAGGTGGGCACCTGGTACGGCGAGCCCGTGTTCAAGACCCTGCCGGAGGACACGCTGGTCACGCCCATTTTCAAGGAGTTCTATGCCCACACCGACTGGAAATCGACCGCCAAGCGTGCCCATCTGAAGCTCTGGTCGTAAGGAGGCTGCGGCTCCTAAATTAGTTAAATGCACATTGTGAACACCTTTTTTTGTTTGATAGAATCGTCCTAAATATGAATACAACCAAATGGGCCAACTGCCAATGGCATTTGGTTAATATACACGATGCTTTCAGCTGTTTTGCTTGCAATACTAAAATAATTATGGGGTATACGGGTTTAAAACTTCACCTAAATGGCTCAATTCCATAAAAGGTTGTCCTACAAAAAATTACAAAGAGCTGAAAAAGTTTATTTTTAATTTGGAAATGAATTCTTCAGATTTGAGCAAGATTTTGTAAATATTTATGGGGTTTACGGGATTAAAACTTCACCCAAATGGCTCTAAAATCTAAGGGTTGTCCTATGTAAAGCTTAAAGTTCTTTTTAATTTAGATATTAATTTTTTAGTTTTTATTCTGATTTAAAAAAATAGTAATGGGGTATACGATCTTAAAAAACGATTTTTAATTGAGTTTTGCTTGAATTTTTGGGTTTTTATGAATGTTTTTTAAACTAAATTAAATAATCTTTGAAATATGCTATTATATTGGCATAAATATTAGAAGGCATAAAGGAATTTTGTTTGAATTTATCATATGTAGTTACTCAGAAGTATTCCGTTATCTCTAAGGACCCTATCGGTTAGGGCTAGGTTCGATCTTTGATGTTGTAAAATCGATTCAGTCTAAAAATCTATTTAATCGATTAATCGAATTAACTTAAATTTTTTTTAAAAACAACCAAGGACGGAGCAGATCCGTCAGGTAGAAGATTACAGTCGGACGTAACCGACCGCTGCAGACACTGAAAAGTATCGAATTAATCGCCGACGAAAAGAATCGATTAAAGCGAATCGAAGCCCAGCTTTACTATGGGTCTATATGTAACCCTCTTGGGGGTTTATCAAAATCGAAATTCCCGACAGACCTGAGGAAATTTTACTGCGAAAACTTGGAAGGGAAGGCGAGTGTATATTATCATGTATTTACATTTTATTATTTTATTTACAATTAACATATATCATCATATTCATATACAGATTTCAGATAAACAGATTAATTACGACTTGAATTTGTGTGTAGTAAATGTGAATTGTTTTTTTTTTGCTTAAGATTAATTTTTGAAATGATTTTCTTTTAAATTTAGAGTTTAACATTGTGTACTTTATGCTTAAGCCTATTATTATTATAGCTATACCTTTCAAATTTTATTCTTTTCAGGATGCAGTGTTGATTGAAGAGGTGGTGAAGGGGGGAGGGGGGGGGGGTTGTCGATTTATAGGCTAATGACAAACATTCAAATAAAAATTTTAATTCAAATTAGCATCAAATAAAATCCCACGGGCGATACAAAACTAAAATATATATATATATATACGTATATATGTATAGATATATACCATCGATCTCTAAATATAGATGAGCAGAAATAACAATTTGCGCTTAAAAACTAATTAGAATTAAAGTACAAAAAAAATTAATAGTTTTTGTCGCTCGAATTTTAGCTAGAAAAATAGTTGATATCGGGTTTTATGTTTAATGTTTTATCCCGCTGCTTTTCCTCATCCTCTTTTCCAATTATTTAGAGGTTTTCGCATCAGCTAAAGTTTCATTCAATTTAGCTGTTATCGGGGCTTAGGTTTTATGTATATATATCCTGCTTCGTCAATTGCGAATAACAGCTAGAATTTTGGCCGCAAAGCTAGATCGGGTTTTAGCTTTTATAAAAAATATATGTATATATATTGCTTCTCCAATTCCGATTGAATCATTAGCTATATAGCTGGCATCGGGGTATATATGTCAATATATATCCCGCTTCTACAATTCCGATTGTATTTTACGAGTTAAATTCCATCCGCTCAATCGGGTTTAATGTTAATAAATATATAGATTCTCCAATTTCCGATTGAATTGGGAAGTTTTGAATCAGTTAAAATGTAACTATATACCCGGATCCTCCAGTTTCCATTTTGCTAGAGGTTTATTAAATCAGTTAAAACTTTAAGCTATATATATATGTTTTATATAAATAAATAAATTCCGATTGAATTAGGGAGTTTTGAATTAGATAGAACCTAGCTATATAGCTGGAATCGGAGTTTATGTTTGATATAAATAAAAAAATATTCTGCTTTCTCGATTTCCGATTGAATTGGTCAGTTTTTCATCGTATAGAATTTAGCAATATAGCTGGGTTTGGGGTTTATGTTTGACAAAAATTAAAATATATCCAGCTTTCTCCATTTTCGATTGAATTAGGGAGTTTTGATTTAGATAGAACTTAGCTATATAGCTGGAATCGGGGTTTATGTTTGATCAAAATTGAAATACATCCAGCTTTCTCCATTTTCGATTGAATTAGGGAGTTTTGAATCAGATAGAACTTGGCTATATAGCTGGAATCAGGGTTTATGTTTGACAAAAATAAAAATATATCCAGCTTTCTCCATTTTCGATTGAATTAGGGAGTTTTGAATCAGATAGAACTTAGCTATATAGCTGGAATCGGGGTTTATAATTGACAAAAATTAAAATATATCCAGCTTTCTCCATTTTCGATTGAATTAGGGTGTTTTGAATCAGATAGAACTTGGCTATATAGCTGGGTTTGGGGTTTATGTTTGACAAAAATAAAAATATATCCAGCTTTCTCCATTTTCGATTGAATTAGGGAGTTTTGAATCAGATAGAACTTGGCTATATAGCTGGAATCGGGGTTTATCTTTGATAAAAATAAAAATACTTCCTGCCATGTCGATTTCCGTTTCGAATTAGAATTTAGATGCCTGCCAGTTAAGATGGAATTTCAGACTTGAATCGGGATCGAGAAGATATATATATATATATATGTGTGTGGATCTAGCGCTGATTTATGTGCGGTTGCGGCTGCTCCTCCAGCTCCTGTTTGATGACAACGTAATGCATTGGCGACGACGACGACGCGGCCGGTGGCGACTCCCGATGCTGCTGCCGCTTGCGGCGTCGATGGCGCCAATTGGCATCACGTTGGGGCCAGGTCTACTTCATGTCGCGTCGCCGCTTGATGCTGCCATCGCAGGTGGGCAGATGCCGTTGCAGGAAGCCCTCAAAGACGAACTTGCGGCCGCAGCGATCGCAGTTGAATTCGCGCTTCTCCTCCACCTGCTGCTTGTGCTGACGCAGCGCCTCCGCGTTGGAGTATTTCTCGCGGCAGCTGTCGCAGGCGTAGCGTCGCTTCACCTGCCCCACATCGAACACGACGGTGAAGTTGCGTGTGCAGAAGGAGCAGGCGAACTCCTTCACCACCACCTTCTTGCCACCGTGTTGCGCCGCCAGCGCCTCGGCCTCCGCCTCCAGCTTATCCTGATGCCGATGCGCGTCCATGTGAAATTTGTATTTGGCCTCGTCGACGAACTTGCGGTAGCAGCGGGTGCATCTGTAGGGCTGCTCACCCGTGTGCCGCATCATGTGCTCCTTGAGGTATGCCACCGAGTTGAAGATCTTGCTGCAGACCTTGCATTTGCGCTCCTCCGCCGACACCTCGATGCGCTGCCGCATGCAGGCGCGCATGTGCAACTTCAGCGAGCCGGCGGCGCTGTAACAGTTGCCACAATTGGGGCAGTAGAAGGTCTTGTTGCGGCCCAGACTGTCCACATCGTGGCTGTCGATGGCCGTCTCAAACACAATGCCCAGTTCGTCCTCATCCCCCTCGGCGCCCTCGTGCTCCTCGTCGGGCTCCTCATCATCATCATCCAGATCATCGGCATCGTCAACTGCCACATATTTGCGCTCATGATCCTGCTGCTCCTCATCTTCCTCCTGCTCCTCGCCCTCCTCCAGCTGCTGGCCATGGCCATGCCCTTGCCCCATGTTGGGCACAATATGCAGTATGGTGTGCGTGCCGTCGCCCTGCTCAATTGTTTCCACCTCCTCCACTGTGCTGTTCTCCACCAGCTGTTGCAGCGTCACCGCATGGCCGTTCTCATCGATGATCACCTCCTGTGCATCCTGCTGCTCCTCCCCCTCCTCCTGCTCGTGCTCGTGCTCGTGCTCGTGCTGCTGCTGCTCCTCCTCGTCCTGCTCCAGCTCCTGCTCCTCGTCCCCCTCGCCCTCCTCCTCCTCCTCATAGGCATAGGCGTACTGTGCCGGGCCCTGCGCCTCATGGTGTATGATGACTGGAACGATTTTGTCCTTAACCGCCAGGGCGGCGCCACGGGAAGCGGCCAGCGGCGTGTACTTGACGCGCCTGGAATTCATGCTTCCAAACAGCTTCCAATCCGCTCGCTGCGGCGTGGCTTCCAAGTGCAACAACAACAACAACAACAACAAATAAAATCGCTTTTTGTTTCTTTTTCTCTTTTTCGTTTCTTTGCTTTTGCTTCTGCTTGTGTGTGCGTGTATTTTGTTGGCCTTTTTTTCTTTGTATGTGTTGTTGTGCGACGGCAATATCTATTTGTGTTTGTTTTTATAGCGAAATGTATGGCAAAATTGATTAATTACATTTTGGCGCGTTCGAATTGTATTTACTAGTTGTTTTTTTTTTTTTCTTACAATGGTCAACACTCTTTTGCGACTTTCTTGCCACCAAGTTTAATTCTTACACTCCAATATCAGCAAATTTTTCGTCGATTGTGGCAACATCGTCTGGCTCGCCTGGCATTTCTGGTATTTTTCTTGGTATTTAGCATTTTTTTTTAGTGCTTTTTTCAGCGCTCACGCCTGCAATAACGTGACGTCGCCGCCGCTTACGTCACACCACAAATGCCGCAGTACAGTTATACCCATTCGCATCGAATTAAAATGCCTTTAAAATGTAATTCACTGCATTGTTTTGCATATTCTATGCAATTTTTGTGTCTAGTTGCTGTGCTATACCCGCAAATTGGCTGAATTACGTTGTGCGCTGGTAAAAAAGGTGGCAGCGCTGCACATTGGCAACCCGTTCGAGCGTTCGCAACTGTTGTGCAACTGTGGCGCTAGCATGGCGGCAAATTTAAATGACGCTGCATTTATATAAAACAGTGGATTTATTTATTTAAAATTTAACAGAATTTAAAATTAAGCATAAAATTAGTTGAAATCATCAAAAAGAAAAGTAAAACATAATCTGAACATGTAAAATAAAATCAATTTATAAAAACGGTTGCAGTCGGACGTAACCAACGGGAATCCATGGGCTTGTGTTTTTGTTGTATATCGATATATTCGCTATTTTTGACCGATACAACTGAATAAAAAAAATATCAAATAAAATCTAAAATATTGGTTGAAAACAATTCCGACTGCAGCTTATCTAACTAACTTTATGTGCCGTAATTTGATTATTTTGTTGTTGGTGTGCAAATGATGAAAGCGCTGCACAACATTGGCCGTTCAGCTATGTACAACAGTTGCGCAACTGTGGCTCAAACATGGCGCCAAATTCAAACAAATGTTTAAGCAAGTTCAATTATGCGCGCTGCTTGAGTAAAAATTCTTATATGTAAATGATGCGTTACACAGTGAGAAAAGACATCAATTTCCAACAAATGAATTTCAGATGATAGAAAAATGTGGCGAAAAGTTTAGATTCTAGTTTATGCAAACTAAAAAATAAAATCAAATCAAATGAAAATTATAAATTTTTTTCATTATAATTTTTATGATTACTTTATTCAATTATTTATAATTAAATTATATTTATATATAATTATATTATATTATATATTTTGATTTAACTTTTGCGCCACAATGCTATTTTGAAACTACAATAGAATATTTATTTCTGTTCATAAAGTTCAGAGGTCAGAGAGATCTGAGTTTTTATTCATGCTTGTTTCTAGTATTTTACGTTAAGATTGCAATTTCTTGATAGTATATAATCTATATGCATTAAGATATTTGCTTGTCTTGCCCGTTGTTATAGGCCATTTTTACATTTTGCTTGCATTATATTTTTGTCAAGTTGCCAAAGAATTTGCGACTGCGAAATGTATTAACGACTGTTAAACCCATTTCTGTCTGCATTATAAAATGTATTAATTAAGTTCACATTTAAGTAATATTTTTAAGAAAATCATAAAGTGCTGAAATCTAATTGAAATTGAGGTTGAATTATAGTTTTATGTCGTTTGTATGTACAATTAGCAAATTGCACTTTGCTTTTACTCCTTTTTTTTTGCTTTAATTAACAGACGGCATTATGACATTGAACCAATTACAGGGTATTATTGTGATTGGAATATACTATGAACCATTTTGAAAGGTTTAGAAAACATTTGTCAGTTATCTTTTCATTGATTCCAGTGTAGTTAATTTTGAAAATTATTTCAAACAAATTTAAAGCTTGACATTTAAAAATTTTTCAATATTATGCTAGTACTAGAAAATTATATAATAATATAATTAGAATATGAAAAAATTTATAGACCATTTATATTTTATATTATATATTTTTTATAAATATTTTAATATTCCTATTTCCTATTAGCAAAAAATTGGAAACTTTTCATTTGCAAGTTTAAAATTTGTTTGAAATCAATTTAAAATTTAAATGCCATAACTTTTAAACCAAGTGGATAAGTTGGAAAATTTGATAATATTCGTGAGCTGTGATTTAATAGCTTTCATATGTTTTATTAGGATTTTAATACCATATTCTATTATATGGGAACTAAATCGTCGAACTGAACTATAAAGCGCAGCTCTATCATGCATTTCCAATTGCGAACGATGACGAAATTGATTGAAAACTTGGACATTGGCCGTTGCTCTATCTCCCTCTCTCTCTCTCTCTCCCTCTCTCTCTCTCTCTCTCTCTCTCTCTTTCTGTCTCTGGCACTTGACTTCACTTGTGGATGCCCTGCCTCTCCAACACTCCCCCTCTCCCACTGTTCGACAAGCGCTTGTTCATTCACATCACTGTTGGCAAATCCGCTTTTTTCTCGCCAGATCTGGCTGTTTTTGAAGAGTATTTGCTACAACAAATTAGCAAACTCTGGATGAATTTTGGATATTTTCAACAGAAATTAAAAGAAAAAATTGTTGCTAAAATAAAAAAAAAATATAAATATTATTATCGATATTTGCCCATAACATAATTTAAAGCACATACTTTAAACCAGTTTAGCTAATTGTTATTTTTTAATTTTTGAAAATTTTTTTTGCAAAAAAATTTGGTTGAAAAAAAATTAAAAAATTAATAAATCAATAAATTTCAACACTGATTTACACAGACAGCACGTGCCGTTATGGCAAAGAAAGCGGGAGAGCAAAAAATACAAAAATTCAAATTTAAACTTAAGGAAAGTTTTTTTTTTCGCAGTCTGGCAATGCCCTGCTAATTATGGTTAGCCCAACCTAACTACACACACACACACACACACACACACACACACACACACATACACATTCACACTTAATTGCACATGCATTACAAAGCAAGTAAAAAAATTGAAAAATAAGATAAAAAAAGAAAACTGCAAAAAATGGCATAAAAACTTTCCATAGACAAGTCTGATTGAAAAGAATCAATTTTGGTTTATGCCGCAATGATTTTCAATAGCAACGCAGCTGATCAGTCGGACGTAACTGAGCGCTGTCATAAGCTAAAAATGGGGCAAATTGTCTGTTGCATATCTTTGCTATTTCTTATAGAGAATTCTATAAGCTACGGGGGTAATAAAAATCGAAAACAAACTTGATCTGCTTAGCTAAATAACAATTATGAGATCTATAGCTCTTATATGGTTTTGAGACGGACGGACAGACGGATGGACTTTTTCAAGTTAGAGGTTTCAAATATGATTGATGTTGCGAATTAAATAAAAATACTCTATGCTTTCCATAAAATGTACAATGGCATTAAAAGTGATTTTTGATGTTTATGTAGTTGTTTATACTATATTTATTGGAGTTACTAAATAAACAAAGTTAATTCCAATTAAAAGACATTCAACTGGTCCACCCTGGCACTGCGATTACTAATTTTCACATAATGCACTTTGTTGATGGCATAAGTAAACAATAGATAAATCAGAACTCGGTCGGCATACTATACAAATGTATGTTTATAGAGTGTGTAAGCCCTACCGCAATAGTCAAGAATGTACTATATATATACTATATATACTAGATAAGGTTCGAATTTCAAACAGGCAAATTACTGCAAGCTACTCAAAATCAAAATCAAAGTCTATAATCTATAAAGCTATAAATACGCTATGCTTTGCCTGCAGCTTATAGCATACAGTACTATATCTATATACATATTATAGACTATATAGTATATAGATTCGCAAGCCGAATCATGCGACTGTTCGCCTTGAATAAATGGCCAACGTGACTGTAATGCTCAGAATTCTTTTGACACGGCTTCCACTGAGTCACGGGCACTATAGTAAATATATTTATTGCAGTATTTTTCCCTACCTTTTATAAAGAAAAAAATGATTTCGACTCTTTTTTTTTAATAGAGCTATACGTTTTAGTACTTGGATTTTCCGATTTTCCAATTTTAAGCAAATTCCCTCAGTTTTATTAAATATGTATTTTCAATTTTTTATTTATTTAATTATTAATTTAAAAAGTCTCAAAATAAATACACAGAGATCTCCATAACCACGTAAAATGTCTATACAAAAGATCAAAATTCTAGTCGAAGTGTACAAATAGACCTAAACACAAAAAAAAAAATAATAATTATTATTAATTTAAATAATTCAAAATAAATTATATAAAATTATACATAATACGATTATACGATTATTAATCAATACAAAATTATTATCAATTATTTTCTACACTTAATATTTTTGTATACCTATACCACTTTATAAGTCTTGAATGTTTTGGGGAAGTAAAATATCGGAAGCATTTGAATTCTGTGATTTAAATAAGTACAAAAAGCTTCGAATTATGTCGATATAGGTCTGTATTAAGACATCTTATTTGATATTTAGGTTCTCCTAGGCAGAAATTCAGGTACTTAAAAAAGCGACATGAAAATTTACTAATTGTAAAATATACATACAATCTAAAGAAATATACTTAAATTAATCTATGCATACACATACTTAAAATAATGCAATTCATGTAGGGAAAGGGATTTCATAGCGCTTGGAATTTTCCATAAAATTTTTCGTGTAATTGTTTGGCAGCTGCAATTTCAGCAAAGCATTTTCCTATTTGTGTGTTGGTGTTTTTAGGCCCTGTACATCGAAAAAGTGAAAAAGGCTCTATTAAGTTACATAGTGCAAGTGGAAATTGTGTGTAGCAGGTGGAAGGAAACGTGGCAGAGATCACAAAAGTACTATATATATTCCTGATCACACATGATCTGTAAGAAACAGCGAAGATATGCAACAGACAATTACAAAGTTTATCCCACGCATAGCTTTGTGTGTGTGTGGCTGTGTGTGTGTTTATTAGAGCTGGGCGATTAAATCGATTTCTTTTTTTCATCGATTTTTTTGTATCATGCAATTTTGCGCCTTTAATGAACAAGATCGGTAGTATAATCGGTAGCAAAAAGTTTAATATCTTCCACCCTATTGATCTGCTTTGTCCTTACTTGATTGTTTTTGGTAATTGAAATTAACGGTTTTATTTCGATTAATCGATTAAATCTGTTTTTAGACGTAAATAGATCGAAAAGATCGGTTCTACAAAATCAAAGATCGAACCCAGCTCTAGTACGTACATATATACAAAATATGGAGTCTTCTACAGTCGGTTACGTTCGACTGTAAGCATTCGCGCGCCTGATCCACTCCGTTCTGACTGGTTTTGACTTTGTTGTACTCCCATATGGCAGCTTAACCCCCAGGTGCCGGGCAGTTCATGTGCTTTCAAAACAAACAATTAGACTGTTTAGCTTGTTTATTACGCTTTTTATGATTTTCTAAAGAATTGTAAAGTCCAAGAGCTATAACTGCATGCAGTTAAAGACATACGTAAATATACCACATACCTCCTTGTGTTAGTCTATATCTCTCCACTCTCGTTGCGCTCTGTTTAATAAATGTAATTGAAGTAATTCATGTCTAATTGCCGGTCAGCAGCTAAACAATTGCCTACAAATTAAGTACAACATGTTTAGGCCAACGTACTATGGTCCACAAATCATTTTTTTTAAGTATAAAGTCGAAATTTTGATGTGCATAAATGTGTATTATTGCTTTTAGCTTCATAACAAATTCATAGAAAATAAAGAAAGTTTTTACTGCTCAGTTGATTATGCATTTAAATTTAAAAAAATATATTTGATAATAATATTAAGGCATGTTTCATCAAATATACGATTTCAACGAGCACTATTGTTTAAGTAGTGATAATCCCCCATGATAATCCCCAATATTGAGCCTAAAATCTACATTTTTCGAAAGAATTCTGTCGTGTTAAGTTTTTTCTGCATAATTTTCCAATACAATTCCTCAGAGCATTAATTCGTACGATTTTAAAATAACATTTTTTTTCCAAAAATTTCACTTTTTTTTTAAGTTTAAAATTTTTGGAAAAAATTCAAAAATATATTTTTTTTATTTATCACTTAAATTTTACTTACGCACTTAAATAATTAAGAATAATCCATACCGCTTGAAAATAGGTTGAGTTTTAATAAAGTTATGCGCATTCAAATTTTAACAAAAATGGCTTTTTTCGGTTATGGACTGATAATCCCCCTCATTGTACCAATATTGTATCTAAAATCTACATTATATGACCAAATGCTGTCATGTTTTTTCTGTTTTTCCCATTTTGTAATACTATTCGTTGACGCATCAATTATAACGATTTAAAACAATATATTTTTTTTTAAACAAAATTTTAATATATTTTAAAATTATTGAAATTTATTTGTTTGATGTACTATGATGTTATATTTTTAATCGTCGAGATTTAGAAACATTGAAGTTAGGTTAGGTTCCCATTTCTTCTATATATAGTCGATCCTAACAAATAGTAACTCTCTAGCTTGATTATTTATTTATTATGCCAAAATAATAGCATTTGAAACCATTGTGCAATGCGAAAAATGTTCATATTTTTAGACGCTACAAAGCGACCCCCTGGGGCTTGCTGGGGTTTAATTGCACTCACGACTCGCGATGCTCGCTGCCGCTGCCGCAGTCGCTGCCGCTGCTGCAGCGCTGCCGGCGCTCTGCTTTGCCATTTTTGCTTTTTGTTTTCATTTTCATATTCATGTTTGTGGTTGCGTTTGTGGCATGTGAACGAATGCGTTCAGTGCTGGCGCGTTTGGCTATTTTATAGCTAAAAGCATTAAATACATCATCCATCGATTTTCTGTTTCAGCAAATTTAATAAAAAGTTGTGCTATGTTTCAAAGTAGATGCAGAACATATATATTTCTCTCTATGAATATATTTTCCTTTTAATTTTTTCTTTTTATGTATATCCCATGTGTTATTAGATACAATTTTCTGCTCTACGGATTCTACACTTATTAAATTAAATTCGAAAACAACCTTTTTTCTGGCTGTATAAATGTTTTTTTTTTTCAGAAATATTTTTTACTTGATTAAATTAAATTAAAATTAATGAAATTCTTATTTTTTAGAAATGTTTTATTAGTATTATTTATATTATATTAAGAATTGATTTTGAAAAATAAAAATTAAATTAAAATAGTCATACAAATTTTCTAGCTATTTTGGCTATTTAAAATGCCAACACTGTCGCCAACATGCCCTTTAGCTGTTCTAATTGCGTTTAAAGTTTAAGGCTTTCAGAATTAAGTTTTGATTTGGATTTTATTGCAACTAATTAAATAGTAAATAATTTAATATGCTTTTGAATAAATTACTACAGACATTCAAAGTTAAATTTACATAATAAACCCTTTTGCACTTTTTTAAAGTGCAGGGTCTAATCAAAAATGTTATTATACTTATTTAATTTCTCGAAAAAGTGACGATTTTAAAAATAAAATATAAAAAAATCAATAAAATAATAAAAAAAGATAAATAAATAAAATTTAGACATGTACAAAATATTTTGCACAAAAAAATGTTTTAATCTTTTCAGATTAATCCAAATGTAATTTGAAATGCTTTACGACAAACAACCAAAGTTAAATTTAAATTCTAAAATTCTAAAAAATGTATAAAATAAATATTTAAAACACAAAATAATCAAAATAATTGTAGACAGTTTTTATTTGGTTTTTATTGCAACTAAAATTAAATAGTGATTAAAATTAAAATATGATTTTTAAATAAATTACTACAGGCAACCATGGTAAGATTTAAATCCAAAATATGTTTAGAAATACATAATTAATTACTAGAATTAAAAAAAAATTGCTGACAATTCTGAGCCCCGTCTGTAATGCTAGCACTGGGGCTTCTTTGACTCCAGACCCATTTATCCTAACTCCTAACTTTTAACTGGTTGTCCGTTCGATCACCACGCTCCTCATGCCCTCTCCGGAGGGAGGGGCTGTCTCTCTGGTACCATTCGCCGTGCTCTCCGACCCATGGCCGGCGGCACTGCTTCCATTTTGACCGGTCTGTCCGTTCTGTCCGGTCTGTCCGTTCTGGGCGGGAGGCGCCTCGATGGGTGGCAGATTCACAAGCTTCTCGCTCTCCCGCCAGAGCCAATCGCCAGTGGCGGTATTGAGTGCCCAGGGCATGAGGGGAAACCGCATGCTGTCCGAGTAATACCCTCCGGAGGAACCTTCCAGCGAGGGATCTAGCGCCAATCGCAGCGTGGTCTGTGCCCCGGCCCGGGGCGACTTGAACCAATACAGTGAAATCACCTCCAGCGCGCTCTTCATCCACTTGGGACCGGCAAAGTGACGATTTAGCTCCGTCCGCACCACGCCCGGATGACAACAGTTCACGGTGATATTGGCGTCCTTGAGCAGGGCGGACAACTTGCGGGTGAAGAGCACATTGGCCAGCTTCGATTGAGTGTAGGCGCCAAAGAATCTGCCGTAACTCCGCTCGCTCATCAAATCATCCCGATGGATGCGTCCAAACAGATACGCCGCCGAGCTCACGACCACAATCCGGCTGGACGACGCCTGTTTCAGTCGATCCAAGAGCAGATTCGTCAGCAGGAAATGTCCCAGATGATTCACCCCAAACTGTTGCTCAAAACCATCGATGGTCAGCGTACGCGGACAGGCCATAACTCCCGCATTATTGATTAGCAGATCGAGGTGTGTCTCCTCCTCCTTGAACCGGGCAACGAAGTTACGCACGGACTGCAGCGAACCCAGGTCCAAGGTGCGATTATATAGCTCCTGATTCCGAGTCTTATCGATGATCTCCAGCCTTGCCGCCTCACAACGTGAGGGATCCCGACAGGCCATATAGATGCGGGCACCTCGTCGCGCCAGCTCCAGCACCGTCTCCTTGCCAATGCCGGTATTGCAGCCGGTGACAATCACGACCTTGCCATCGATGCGATTCGTCTTGCGGTACACCGGACCCTGGATGAACTTCCGTATGAGCCACATCACGATCAGTACGGCTAGTGTTATCAGCAGTATCAGCACCAGCCACGCCCAAATGCCACGAAAGCAGAGCGCCTTCTCCGCTGCTTCGGCTGTGGGATCGTACACTGTGGGCGTTATTCCTGCCGTGGGCGTGGTAGCCTCCGACATATCGGGCTTACGGCGTTAGTTTGCGTCTGTGTGTGCTTATGTGTCCTGTAACACTAACCGACAGCAGGAAGAATCTGCGGGAGAAAGCAAACAAATCGATAACAAATATGTATTGCCAATGTTTATCGATAAGTGTTCATATTTAAAACGCAACATGTACACCTATCGATAAGTTATCGATTAATTATCGATTTATATTAATCGATAGTTTGTGTCGATTAATTTTAAAAAATTCTGATACCTTTGCAATCTTAATTTTTTTTTTGAATAAATTATTCAATGTAAAATAATTAACAAATAATTAATAATTTAATAATCTGCTATTCCATTTGTTTATCCAAATAATGCTTATAAAGAGCGTTGGAAACATGTTAGCTCAACTCTAATTTAATTTATCAAGAAATTAATTGAATGTTCTGAGCTGTGTTCAATGTTATCGATAAATCAAGTACTACAGCTTGTTAAAATTAATCGTTATTAATACTAGCTTATCAATTAAGGAAAAATAAATTAATTGCCCAGTTATTTGTTAGGTATATTATAAATTGCTTCAATAGCATTCAATTGTTTATAAATAACGGAAATTGTTTGTGATTAATACAGAATATTTCACAGTAAACCCAATTAGAACTATTTTACAGAGTTTTTCAATGGAGTTTCCTCTTTCATCAATTGCGATAATTTATCATACATTTACCACTGAAACCTTCTATAGATCTGATTTACAGCGTTATAACCGTAGAGCCCGATATTTATCGAAGCAGTCTTGTCTACCTTTAAAGTGTAGTGTGTAGTTTGGTAGTTATCGATGGCAGTTTTGGTTTAAATTTAATCAGTTTAATAAATATATTTACACTTGCCCGCATATGTCTGCGTACACCCAAAAAAAATTTTAAAATTAAATTTCAAACGCAAATTGCTCGGCTATTAATACATATTTTAAATTAATTCTTTTTTTTAAACATTAATATATTTTATTTTCTTTAATTTAACATTTTTTCCAGAATTCTTTAATAACGTTTTTTATTTTTTTATTTCTAATTTTAAGTTTAACTCTACGAAAAAATGTACACGCAAAAGTCTGCGTACAGCTTAATGTAACCTACAAGTATTGGACTAATATACCCTTTTTAATAAATGGAATGTAATCGCGGTTTAATCTAAATTTAACAGTTTTATACATTTATCGATTTAAGGGCAATTTCGATAATTTATTGATTTTGTTTAGCACTTGTAGCTGCTGCAAAAAAGTCACTTTCGAAATTGAAATGCGCAGCAATTGTTGACTTTCTGGCTGGCTTTTGGCCAAGTTAATCCAACTAACCTTTTCGATTGTTGACGGATGGTTTGGCTATCGGTTTTTGCTGTTGTTGATGTTGTTGTTGTTTCGTTACACTTCCTCACGCGCTAATTTCACAGTTTGCCAGCGAAAAGAAGAAGAAGCCGAAGCGCAGCTTTCGTTTACTTTCGGAGCACTTGAGGAAACGTTACCGGCTACCAACTACTGCTAACTTGGCCCTAAGTCTGTTAACGGTTAACGCTTACCGTGGCGTGCCGTCCAAACGTCTCGCGCGATCTTAGCCAACTGAAGCCAGCTTTGCCTGCCAACTTCGGCTCCACCTGACGCCGCTAACACGTCAAAAATAAAAAAAATAAAAAAATAAAAAAAAAAATTAACCTGAATACATTTTTTTTTTTGTATTATTATGAAGTGGCGTCGCTTGACGCTTCGTCTTGACTTTGGCTTCAACGTCTGTTATTAACATAACTTTATGCATGTGCATATGCGTCGCAGTCGGCGTCGCAGTCGACGTCGACGTCGACGTTGGCTGTTAACCGCGCTGTCGGCCGGACGATGCATATATGACACACATTATTGTGTTTGTGGCATGTACAGTAGATGCTGCCACTGCGGCACCTGCTTCCAGCAGTTCGTGCCTCCAATTAATACACTGCAAGAAATCGCAACTCTGTATAAAACAACACTCTGAAAATTTAAATTTCACTTTTATTTTAATTATTTTAATTTTATTTTAATTAAAAACTGATTTTATTCAATGTTTATTTAAATTAAAAATAAATTTCATTGCAATCAAAAATTAGTTTTATTTTATGTGTATTTACAGCAAACATAATACATAGTTTACTTTATTTTTATTTGAATTAAAATTTTTTTTTTTTTTCAATTTTAATTCAATCTAGAAACCAATTTTTTTAAATCAAAATAAAAAACAAATCAGGAAGAAACTTCACAAATAACAAAGTTGTTGAAAAATAAAACTTGTGTTTTGTTTTAATTTAAATAAAATTTAATTTTACTTAATTCTACTTAAATTAATATAAAATTTTATTTCTTCTAAGAAATTTGATGTTAAACTAGACATCAAAGTGTCACATAAATCAATCTTAAATATACATGTTTTGTTTTTAAATTTCCAATTTCAAATGAAATACTTCAAGCTTCAACTGATTTATTTAACTTGAGACTAATACTTTAATTTAAGCCCACTACCTAAAGCTTAAGCTTATAGCTTAGTTAGAGCTTCGATGTAAAGCATGAATTTCAGTATTCTACTCAAAGCTTAAATACAATTTTTATAGTTTAAGCTTTACTTAAAGCTTAAATACAATTTTTATAGTTTAAGCTTTACTTAAAGCTTAAATACAATTCTAATTATTTAAGTTTCTACTTTAAGCTTACATAAAATTCTTAAATTTTATGCTTCTACTTGAAGCTTAAATAGAATTCTTAAACGTAAACATCGCTTCAAGCTTCACAACTTCAATTGAATTCTTCAACTTAAAGCTTCAATTTGCGGCTTTAATTCAAAGCTTGCCTCTTAACGAGCTTTTACTGTGCACATTTTGTTGCCTGTCAATCCGATTCCCATTTCTGTTAATGCTTTTCATTGTTGTTGCCTTGGCTATAATTTCTTTTCTTGTCGTTTCGTTTCATTTCATTCTCTTTCTCTTTTCGACTTCTTGCGCATTTTGCTTTAAACTTTCACTTTAAAGCGCTTGTTTTTTATCGGCTTCTCGCTTCGCTGCCAGCGTTGGCGTCAACGTCAGCGTCAGCGTCAGCGTCGACGTTTTCTGATTTTTTTTTTTTTGGTATTTTGTGCATTCTGCTTTGGTTTCGTTCGAAGATTCTGCTGCAGCTTGTCCAAAGTTGTTGATCTTCCGTTGTCTCTTTTGGAGTCTTCCTCGCCCTCTCTTTGGGCCCACAAGCGCTTCAACTTCCGCCGAATTAAGCTGGCAACACCAAAATTTGATCTCGATTGAAGTCCGCTCTCTCAATTAGGCAAAGCTCTTTGGGGAACTGAGCTTTCAGGTTAGAAGTGTTATTTCGATAAAAATCTATTAATTATAAATATATTGGGCCAAGCTACAAATTCGATTGTCATCGCGTAACGATAACAAAATTTTACTGATAAACTAGACCGTCCCCATAGGGGATTCTAACGGCGTTTACGTCAAGAATAGAGCTGGGCTTCGATTGGATTACGATTCGATTTAATCGATTCTTTTTGTCGGCGATTAAATTGAGAATTTTTTTTTGAGAATCGATATTTTCTGGGTCAGCTACTGTCGGTTACGTTCGACTTTAATCTTCCATCCGACGGATCTGCTCCGTCCTTAGTTGTTTTTGTTTGTTATTTCAAACCAATTGAATTTATTTCGATTAATCGATTAAATCGATTTTTAGACTCTACAAAATCAACGATCGAACCCAGCTCTAGTCAGGAATCTTTCGTCCTAGTATTTAGTTCATAAGACCCGTGCTTCCTTCCTACAACCCTTCGCTTTAAGAGGTTCATCTAAAAGGTACCTTCAAGTAGCAAAAAGTATTCGAAATAAAGAAATTTATGTAATATTGGAACAGTATTTCAATAAATCGGCTATCTGATTTTTAAGAAATTTATCAAAAGAGATCTTTCTAGAATAGTTTTAGATACATATGCTAATAATACTGTTTCAATATCATTTTGTTTTTAAGAACCCCTTGTTTTAAGACTTCCTTAGAGTTCAATAGTTCCATTCGAAATCGCCGACTTAATGGATTCAATATCAATCAGTCGTAGTGATTTTATGGTGGACAAACCCACGAGTTTCTCACTTTGACGCCAAAGCCAGTCGGCGGTGTTGGTGTCCCGTGCCCAAGGCACCAAAGGCAACCTCGTGCTATCCGCATAATAATCCCCCGTGGACGCCTCCAGGTCTGGATCCAGAGCCAGGCGCAGTTGGGTCTGAGCACCAGCCTTAGGGGACTTCACCAGATACACCGTAATGATGCTGAGAAACTTCAGAAAGCATTTGGGTGCGGCAAAATGACGATTCAACTCCGTGCGTACCAAACCCGGATGACAACAGTTGACCGTAACCCCGGTGCCCCGGAGCAACGTCGACAACTTGCGGGTGAAGAGCACATTGGCCAGCTTGGACTGGCTGTAGGCGCCTATTAATTTGCCGTAACGCCGTTCGCTCATCAGATCCTCCCGGTTGATGCGTCCAAACATGTGGGCCACAGAGCTAACCACCACAATGCGACTAGGCGAGGACCTCTTAAGATGATCCAGCAGCAGATTGGTCAGCAGAAAATGTCCCAGATGATTTACGCCAAACTGCTGCTCAAAACCATCGATGGTTAGCGTACGCGGACAGGCCATAACTCCCGCATTATTGATCAGTAGATCGAGGCGTGTCTCCTCCTCCTTGAACCGGGCCACGAAGTTACGCACGGACTGCAGCGAACCCAAGTCCAAGGTGCGATTATATAACTCCTGATTCCGTGTACGCTCCATAATATCGATCCTCGCTTCCTCACAACGTGAGGGATCCCGACAGGCCATATAGATACGGGCACCTCGTCGTGCCAGCTCCAGCACCGTCTCCTTGCCAATGCCGGTATTGCAGCCGGTGACAATCACAACCTTGCCATCGATGCGATTCGTCTTGCGGTACACGGGACCCTGGATGAACTTCCGTAGGAGCCATAGCGCTAATAGGATCAATAGTCCAAGTAATAATAACAGTACCAGTTGAGCCCAAATGCCTTTTAGGCAGAGGGTTGGCTCTGTGTTCATTGTTGAACCTGTGAATGAATAGGTTCAGAAGGAAGGTCGCTGAACTCATTTTCCATATTTTGGGCGTTGTTGGGGAATTGGGCTGGCGCCCAACGTGGGTATGGGCAGGGAAAAAACGAAAGCGTTGAACGTAAACAAAATGAAATAATTGTTAGAGCACTACACTCAGACAAAAGATTGAGCTACGAGCATTCTAGAATTTTTAAGATTGCTCTCTTGAGTTTGTTTGGTTCACAAAATTCAATTTTCAATTTTTGATTTTATATCCAACACTTTTGAGATAAGTATTTGAACAATTTAAGAACTTTCTAATTAAATTTAAAACATCCGTTTAGAAATGTGTTATAAGTTCGCTTAGAACAGATATTTTAAGAGATATTTTTTGACTTGATTTATATCGAGTTTAATAATATATTTCTTGTAGTTTTAAAAATTTTGAAACGTATTTATCTGAATTAACTAACAACCCACGAATTTGCTTAAATTTAGTTGGATTTAAAGATTTTTTTGGAAAAGCTTTCACAATGCTAAAACACGAAATTAATGTTTATTTTTGTTTTTTGTCTGAGTGTAGGGAAAATTTGTTTTTTCTTTCTCCTGACTAACCGTCAAGTTGTGGTGTAAATGGGAATTGATTAAATTTGACTCCAACCACTCACTTCTTGGAGTTTAGTAACGACTTGTATAGTCGAACTTGACCAAAAACACGCACATTTCAGACTGTAGCAATTGTCACATGATTTTCCTTGTTTTATAGCAGCTGTAGGATTTTCTAGGTTTTGTCGTCCTTAGCAAACAACAACTAACAGCTGCAAAAGTTTTCACAATTGAGGTAAAAATATCTGAAAAGTCTATAAAATATGAAGAGCTTCCAATTAAGAAATATTCAATTATATGCTAATTGTGTACGATTAGTGGTTTCCATGAAAAGTTCGACGTCGAGAAAGAAAATATTTAAATTGTTGTTCAACTTTTTCAATATAATTATAACTTTTATACCATTATCTTCATTGAGGGCGGAAGAGGCATGGCATCTAACATTTGAAATATACATACTTGATCTAAGTATATATATAGTCCGAAAATAGCTGCTATAGCACTTATAGTTTCCGATATGTCTTAAGGCTATTAACCCTGTTGATTTCAAAATTTTATAGGACTTTGAATTGAAATTTATACGAAAAAATTTTTACTTGAAAAGTCTTGTATAATTCGCAGAAATTTGCAACCGAAACAAAAGAAACTTTTTTCAAAGAGTCCAGATTTTTAAAGTATTTTTCGTAATTTTTGAAAATCGAATCCTCATTTTTCAATTTTTCGCTTATTGAAAACCCATTTAAGTTTTCCTAAGAGGATAATTGGAAAGGAAAAGTTGATTGTGAAGTACTTGGGAACTTTGCGCATTAAATCCGTTGCGAAATATAAAATCAATAATCTTGTAATAATCCGGAAAACGCGCTACGTGGTCACCGTGGAAGTGTCCTTGACACATGTAGCAGAGGCAATGGACATGTTCTTGCCCCATGCGGTGGGGTCTCTTCAAGGTTATCATCTTTGCCGGCATTGATGGGGCGGAATGGAAGGGATAGGAAGGGATGGGAAGGTAGGGAAAACTCGTTGTCAATGCTTGTCTGACGTGAGTTTTGTCATGCCGCCTCAGCCTCCTGGCTTTCTCTCTCAGAGAGCGGGTTTCTCTCTCTCTGATTCCCTCTCTCTCTCTCTGTTTGTCGGCTGCGCTCTATTGTAGCGAATATTTGGACTAGGTCAGGATAATAAAGGCGTGTTCGTTCGTGTCGTTGCATGTTGTTTCGTGTTGTTTAATCGATGAGAGCATATCATAAAGCAACCCCCCGCATAATTCATAAGCAGCCGCCAATCCCTCTTTCTTTCCTTTTTTCTCTTTCTTTCTCTTTCCCATTGTCTTTGTCCCTTTCTCGCACTGCGCATTGTTTCGCTGTTCGAGTTTTTGGGAATTTTCCATTGCATGATTTGATTTGGATGACGATTTCACGTTGCAAGCTGGGGCGTTTCTTTAATTGACCTAAAAAAATATCAATTGAAAACATTCACTAATCGATAAGAGTTATCGAACTGACGGTTGACTGACCCTCAATATAAAAAATAATTATTGATTATTGATTGAATGCGAAATTCCTTGTATTCCCAATCGATTTAATCGATTTGAAATTTTACCAATAATTTATATTAAATCGAAGTGTTATCAAACTAACTCTTCTACGTTATTATTTACTACAGGTCGTACAAACAATAACGATATTATTATAGATATTATTAAAGATATTTATCGAAAATTTCATTTATTTATCGATTACTTTAACATGCAGCGATAACGATAGCTATCAAAAGTAAGTTATCTATATTAATCTAGTTGGAGGCTGATTGAACCTTAGGTTACTAATCGATTACATTTACAACTAACGATAATTGCATTTTATGTCAAGTAATTAGCCTGTTTGTGCCACTGTGCAGCTTATGGAGCAATTAGTGATCCACCTGTGTCTCAGCTTATTATTTCAACCTCTTTTTGTTCACCTTTCTACTTGTCTGCGCTGCAGTCGGTCGCATTTATCGACTTAGTCGCAATTCGATGATAATACGCTGTATCCTGTGAATCATTTAAACGACCCCATGGCAACGCCCTAGCAGGTAATTGGCAAATGGCGCTGCAATTACATGAAGCCGGCACGCCTTCGCCGCCTTCGCCGCCTTTCGTATCCTGCAAATGGACACTGTGCTAATCATCTGCCCCCTCCACGCCCCCTCACCCAGCACAGCTGTGACGTCAATGCAAATTTGTCCCTGTCTACCACCTATGCACATCAGTGTTGCCAGATAAACCGTCATGCATATATCTTCTTTATTTTTATGGTATACTAATACTATGTATGTAGTAACTTCTATCATAGTGAATTATAATATATTCATTACATGTGTGTGTATATTTATGTCCTATTTAGTCCAATTTAATAGGGTTATTGGTAATATTGACGTTATATTCGTCTAATCGGCAATTTAGTAGGATGTATTCTTTTAAGTTTTCACCTCATGCTTATTTCGTTGATAACTTTCGCTCCTAAGACTCCTGAGTCTTTATGTTAGCTGGTTAGGATGGTTTAAAAAAGGTTGATCCGATATGCAGCAACTTGCCGGTTGATAATATCTCCGTACACGGACTTCCTTTGCAATATCTGTTACGTATGTAACACCAAATTTTCTGCGCAAGATTTGAGATTGGATTACAATTTAATATAAACAAAAGTTTTTATATATGTTAAATTTTCAAATATTATTTTTATTATTTAACTGATAAACAAAAACAAGCTAGAATGTTTATAATATGATCATAACCAGCAGTGCTGCCAGTTTGGGAAAGTTTTATTGGCGCCCAACGTGGGCGTGAAGAACAAGAAATTCTTTGGCTAAAGCCCCAAATTGGACTACATCCATCCTGTTCGTAATGCAAGTTCCCTTCCCATAATTGTATATTTCAAAATGGCTGCTCTAGCTCTAGCTATGTATTTTTAGATCTACTGTAATTGAAATCTGGCTATTTCTGGCAACACTGATGCACACACACACGCACGTACACACACAGCTCTCTTGCTCTCTCTCTCTCTCTCTGTCTTTTGGCAATGCATCTTATGGCATGCTGCCCTTGATCTTTAGCGGATCTTTTTGTAAACAACTGTAATTAGCAGAAAAGCTTAAAAATGCAAATAATTACGATTTTCATAAGTGAATTTCACTTGTTTTTATGCTGTCAAACAACGAACAAATTAACAACACAACAAAAAGAAATCATAATTGGCATTTAATTGCAGTGTGGCAACGCTCTGCGCGCTCTCTCTCTCTCTCTCTCACTCTCTCTGTCTTTCTGACGCCATTAGTTACAATAACAACATGTAAGAAGCGTGAGAGCGGCCGGCGCGGTGAAGAGGGAGAGAGAGAGATAAAGAGAGGCAAAGAGCGCAATTTTCAACTTAATGACATTTGAACGCTCAACTCAAGTGCAAGGTAATTTGTGGGTGTGGTGAGTGGGAAGGTGAGTATGGGTTATGGTGAAGGGGGAGTGTGGGGAAGGGGTGAGTTAAAATGTGTGTGTGTGTGTTTGCATTGTTTATTCAGTTCATTCCTAAGCTGGACAAATCGAACGGAAGAGAAGGAGAAATTGCAAGGAAGTGAGCGCAATGATCGAAGAAGAAGGTGTGTCATGGTGGGGGGGGGAGTGGGTCAAGTGAATAAGCAGAGTTGTCACCTTCGGCACATTTCAAAAAGTGCGAAAAGTGCTGTTTTTTGGATCAATATATAATATTAAAAAATAATTAATTAATTTAAAAATTGAATAAAAAAATCTTTCGAGCTCGCCCGTATAGTACACAATTTAAAAACTATTTTTTTTAATCTAATTAAATTTATTTAGAAACAAGGTAACGACTGCAATATTGTTTCATGAATAACTTTATTGTTTATTAATCAATTTTGATGCGCTTTTTAGGATAGTTGAATATATTAGAAGGGAGTATATATTCGAAATAAATAAATAAATATGTATATTACAATAATAATGTAATAAATAAACAATATAATCAATATATTTACATGAATATTTTAACAAATTACTGTTGGTGTTTTTCCAATAATATTGGTGTTTTTTTTTCCACATTTTTGTTGCATTTCCATTCTAAAATTAATGGTTTCCAATGAAAACCTGTTGTCATTTTGTTGCTGTTGCTTCGCATAAGCATAAAAAACAAAAACAAAAACAAAAACAAAAAAACAAAAACAAAAAAACAAAAACAAAGCAACAGTCGGCCTCAGCCAAGTCGTAAATTAGCGAATAGAATCGAAGCAACAACAACAACAACAACAAGAACAAAAAAACAACAACAACTCTTAACCCGTGTCAAGGCCAAGCCAATTTGTTATTGTGCTTGGGATGAGCGAGACAGCGCGAGAGCGGCACAGTGTGCGAGCGAGACGCATAGAGCGCTGAAAAGGAATGACAAATGAAATAAGAATCGGGCATAAGGAATGGCGCACATAATGCCAATGGGCGACAGAAGCGGGGGGCGGTGGGCGGGGGCTGGGCGACGACGAAAGTCTATGAAATTGGCAGCATTGCACAATGCGCACAGTGGGGCAAGCAGCAGAAAACACGGTGACATAACTGCAATTGGCATTCGACACATTCGATCTGGCAGTGTTCGATGGAGCATGAAAAATCATTATAAAAAAAATAATAACAGCAAAATAAATTGCAAATTAAAAACATTATTCTTTTTATTATTATTTTGCTTATTTTCTGACGCACGCTTTACCATTCGAGTGCGAGCGAGACAAAGCATGCAATATGGTTTCTTCCATAGCAACTGTGTTTATTAACCGACTTCAATGCGCTTTTCACGATAGATCAGTATTATGATCAGGAGCTCACCTTCCGAATAACAAACTTCTATATTCAATATTACGCTTTTTGTTTAGTTTTTATAAGTAGGTTAGGGCGTAAAGGGGCGTGGCATGCAACATTCGAATAAAACAGCTGTATAAATCAGCTGCAAATAAATATATATATATAGTATATGCTATATATATATATATATAGTATATACTATATATATATATATATTTATATATATCCAACCAAATAGTAATAACAAAACTCACTCAAGAATTGATCCTAACAAAAAATTGATCATAATAAACTCAGCTTATAATATTATAAACATACACAGCTGGATTTGTTTCTAGAGTTACCAAAATGGTATACACAGCTGAAATCTAGGCACAAACAAAGATTTCGCCAATGCGTAAACATAAAAGTATAAATTATTATTTTTTTTTTTTTTTTTGGAAGAAGAAGAAGAAGATATATAGCTATGTTTAGGTTTTTAAAAAAAAAAAAATCTATCTTGCTAAAATCCACATGTTTTGACCAATTACAGCCACTATATAGTATTTCAATTTAGGAAATTGTACTTTAATAAATATACAAAAGTGTAAATTGTCGGATAATAAACAGCGAAGATATATAACAGACAATATGCTCAACTGTGCGCATATTATTGAAACCTTAAGCACAGGGTCTTCTACTGTCGGTTACATCCTACTGTAACCTATCGGCCGACTAATCTAATTTATCCCAACTGGTTTATTACATATCCAAATAGTTTAAAATCTAAAACTGACCGTAAATCAGTGTGTTTTAGAACCGATAATGCAACAAAGATACATTTTCGGCATTATGATAAATAAATTTTTAACAGTGTCTAATATCTAGTTTTGCAAATAATATAGTAGAATAGATATAGATATATACCCCTCAACGCCTACAATCTGTAGGGTGCTGCCTTGTGGCATGCACAATCCGTAGCTGCCTTGTGGCATGCACAATGTTCTCAATCAATCAATAAATTTTCCAGCACAGATGAAAAAAACCCGCTTGTAAATCGTGAAATTTGACATTTATGAATGCATATAGTATGTAGTATATACTATACAATACCATCCAATACTATATACATCCATATCCATAGGTTCTTGTTTTTTGCGTAGCATTCGCCGTCATGTGAACTTGAAAATGTGCCAAGTCCGAACTGGCCAAAACCAGTTGGCCATCCATGACTGATTACACTGATAAACAGCCAGAGATAACAGATGCAGATACACCTATACATATAGTAAAAATATATACTATATATAGATATAGTGTTATACCATAATATTATCAAATTAAGTAGCGTGTATCTCTGCTTCCCTTTGGTTTTTTATCACATTACACTTGCACTTGTATTTCTATTTCTGCAAAAAAACATTAATTGAAGAATGTAGTATATATAGTATATATAAGAATATGACAAATCAACATCCATTTGTTATGGATGCTCCGGGAATTTTGCGTCTACAATGTGCAATCAAAGTCCAAATTTGAGTTCGATTTCAGCGCTACGTTCTGTACCCTTGAAATGGGTTAAAACAAATCTATATAACAGACAGAAGGAATATATATTCTTGATCAGTGTATAAACGCTGAGATCTAGAAGACTACAATAGCTAGAACAGTCATTTTCGAGATGTATGTAGATATATACCAAGCCCAGATCAAGTTTATTTTAAATGTTAAATGCCACGCCCCTGTTACGCCCAAATCATGTAAAACCGAATAGCGTGCGTTATAATGTATATAGAAAGTTTGCATTAAAAACATAAACGCTCTACCAATAAATTTATCTGTGCTGAAAAGAGCATTGATATTGGTTAATAAAGACAGAAGATATGAGAGAAACAATATTGCTCGCTCGTATTTAATGGGTTGCAGTAATTCGATCCCCAAAAACATATTTTTATACACTGTTTTTTTTTTTGTTTTTTTTTTTATATTTGAACACAAATTTATTGAAATTTATTATAAATATTTTTTTTAATATTTATTTTTCTTACAGCTGCTGTTGTCGGTTGCGTGCGACTGTTGCATTTCCGACTGGCGTATTTTGGCACATTTAATTGAAATAGAACTGCGACTGTCACTTCAATCTAAAAACGTGACGCCGCGGAAATCGTCAGCCGCTCGACTATTTAAACGACCTTCAAAAACTGGGAAGTTTTTATTGGAAAAGCAATTGCTTAAAATACTACTACTACGTATTGCAAATAAATAAATCTTACCTGCAGTTAATGCGTTTTGCCCTTTTCCAGATTTGGAGCTTGGATTTTTACGAGATACATAAATTTGACCAGAAATTTCTGACTAATTCTACTATATTCTACTACATCAGTTCTATTTATAAATTATTAAAAAGGCACAACACTTTGGAGCTTCAAGACAAGACTAAATCTCGAGTCCACTTGCTAAAAATCTTACAATATTTCCCTCATCTTTTTTGAGTGGTAATTATCAGTTTTATATATATTTTTTGCTTATTTTTGGGTCAGGCATTATCAGCAGAGCTGGGATCGGTTAGTGACGAGACTTCGTTTCAAAATCACACTCAGAAAAAATCTTTTCGAAACGAACCTAAAGCCAAACTAAAATCGGTCTAAAGATAAGCAACATTTTTAATTTTATGAGACCAATTAAAAAAAACTCTTCGAATTTCTACACTCTGGCAAAAAAAAACCCAACAAATTTTCACGAAAAGCTAGTAAAATCGGTAAGAAATGGATCTAAACTACATCTTCGTAAACCCCAATTTATTGTGATTAACCTACGATTTGGAATTACAAAGAAAAAACGATCCATTATATTCACCAAATAAATTAGATTCACAGTGTAATCATAACTCATATGTATATTAATAGCAAAATATTAAATTCAAAAAATATTGATTTAAAACATGCTCGTACTTCCTGTACTTCCCTCTGAAGTTCAAGTTCAAAATTAAATTTATGTTGGTTTTTTTCTTGAGTATATAAATGTCAGGTGCGTCCGACTGTAGCATTTAAACCAGTATACTCATATTAAATTCGAGAGCTAATGTTCAAGTTTAAGCAAAAATTGAAGCCAGATTATTCCTAATATATTTTATATATGTATGTCAGGTGCATCCGACTGCAGCCTTGCTAAGTTGTTTCTTGTTGAATACAATTAGCGATTTTGTAGCCAATTTTCTATTGGTATTTTATTCGATTTTCGTTGTTGTACAGTTGTCATTTGTATTGATTTTCCTTTGGCGTTTTCCGCATGCCATGCGGGGGGCGGCAGGGGAAGGGCGTGGCAACTATTGTGTCTGTGTGAATAAGGCGCCCATTGTGCAGCTGCACCGCCCCCGCCCCCGCCCATACCCGGTGTTTGCGTGCTGTTGTCCCACTGTGCGCATGTAAACAAATAAATAAACGGCCTTGGATTTTAAGTACATGTAATAAGTAATATTTGCATTTATTTGCTGAATTTTGATGCATTTCCATTTTTTTGTTTAGTTGTCAAATGCATTAACTAGTCACTAACAAATTCAGTTTAGTTACAATATTATTATTATTATTATAATTAATTATAATTATTATTATTATCGTTATAAATATTACATTCAATAAACGTACATATAAAACGAAGGGAAAACTCATTACGCACACACATACATACATACGTATATGTGCATGTACGTATGTATGCATGCATGTGCAGCTGTATAGGTACATATGTGTGTGTATATACATATATATATATTTAGTACAATTTTATAATTTATTTTATTTTATTTTTTTTTTAATTTATTTGTTTCAAGTCTGTTCTTGTTTTCTGCTGCTTCGCTTGTTTCTATTTTCATACATACGCATATAAATAAATATACATACATACATATATTGTCATTAAATTGCGCTTAAGCTAAAGACCAAAATACAAATACAAATCTAAGAAAAAAAATCAAATTTTTTTTTTTTGCTTATTTGGTTTTTCACATTCTTCGCATTTTCTATTTTAAGTGTCTTTTCGCTACTATTTTTGTGTCTGTTTTCGTCGCTCTTTATTATATATTTTTATTTTTATTTTTGTCGTTTTTTGTTGTTGTTTTTGTTTTTGTTTTTACAATGCAATTGGCAGTTGCAAATATTGTTGTCTCAACTCTTTTGTTGTTCGTTTCATTCGCACTCTTGTTGTTTTCTAGGGTTTCCCATCAGCGTGTATGTGTGTGTTTGTATCTCTGTGTGTGTGTGGAAGCCTTGCTTGTGTTTGATTTGTTTTTGTCTCACAAACTTTTTGCATATGCAAAAATACATATGCTTGGTACATTTAGGTATACATATATATAAATCTATTTATATATGTAAATATGTTTATGTAAATAGCAACATTTATACATTTCGAATAAAAACTAAAAAAAACTAAAATAAAAGGAAGTTATTTTATTTAGGTTAAGTTTTTGCAAACAGCTGGCAACTCTATTAACTTAACATTGCGCTCTCCTTTACTCCTTTGGGGCACACTTGCCGCCAGATGTCGCTGCCGTCATTAGATCCAGGCTCGCTCTGTCATACGATCCTGCGTGTTGCTGCTGCATACTCGCTGCTAGATGTCGCTGTCGTCATTAGACCCAGGCTCGCTCTGCCTTACGATGCTTGCCGCCAGATGTCGCTGCCTTCACTACTGCTCAAAATCGCCGTTAGCTGTCTCTGCTCAGCTTTGCGATCCTGTCAGCTTACGATCCTGTTGCGCCAACCGGCAGCCAGATGTCGCTGCCAACATTACACCCACGCAATTCCGCTGGCCGCTAGCTGTCGCTGCCTTCGCTCTTTAGTTACCGTTCTGCTCTAACAGATGTCGCCAGCGGCACTTGCCAACTGGCTGTGGTCCAAGCATTCCAAGCAATTCCAGGCATTTCCCATATATTCCAGACCAATTCTCGCTGCGCTTTAGCCTGGGGACGAGGTTGTGCGTCGCAGTCGCTGCTTCAGTCGCTGCATGCTGCTGCTGCCGCTGTGACAGCGACGTCGGCAGCGACGCATCGCATAGGGACTGCTGGCCGTTAGCTGCTCAGCGCTGCCAACGCTGAAGTCGGCAGAGCCGCCGGTTAGCAAAGATGAAGAAGGATCCGGGACAGAGGCAGCGGCAGCGGCAGAGGCTGAGGCAGATGCAGCGGCAGCGGCAGCGACTGCGCCAAAGCAGCGCCTAAAGCGCTGGCCCAAACGGCTGACGACGCTGGAACGACGACGCTGCGGCTGCGCCGGCGCCAACGGCTCAGCGACGTCGCTGCTGCAGTCGGCGTTGTTGTTGTTATTGTTGCTGCTGCTGCTGTTAGAGTTTTGGTTGTTGTTGTTGTTGATGTTGTTGGCGCTGTCGCTGCGGTTGTTGTTGCTGTTGCTATTGTTGTTGTTGTTGCTGCTGCTGCTGCTGCGCTCTCATGAGCGCTTTCCATTGTCCTTGCGAAAGGATTTCCGCAATTTGTCCACCAAACGCAAATGGAATTTCGTATAATCGTTGCTGCTCTGCTCCCCCTCCCGCTCCCGCTCCCGTTCACGCTGCTGCTGCTGCTGCTCGCGTTCCCGCTGCTGCGCCGCCGACTGCGCTGCCGCCTGGCGTTCCAATGCCGAGGCCGTCGTCTGCGTGCGGCTGGGCGGACTGGAACGCGTGGGCGAGAGCATCGCTGCCATGGAACCGTTGGAAGTACGCGACGCGTTGCGCGTGAAGCCGCGCGAACTCTGGCAACGCTGCATCGGCAGTTGCATGCGATGCGCCCCCGCCCCCGCCCCCAGCTGACCATGCGACGGCGACGGCGAAGTCGCGAAACTTTCCGATTTGCATTCTGAAACCTTGCGACGTCGCTGCCCAGCAGCGCCCCCTGTCGGCGTCGGTGTGCCCAGCGCTGTTGCTATTGATGTTGTTGTTGCATTGCCGCTGACGCCGACGCCGACGCCGCTGCTGGCGTTGGAGCACTCGGAGGTCTTGCGGGAGCGCGCGCGGTTATCCTTATAGATATCGTAGTTGTTCTTCATAACCGGCATCATAAACGCCATTTTCGCTGTTATTCTTTTACTTGCTTCCCACACCAAACAGAACACAAAAATTCACCGAAAAAAAAACAATTGGAATTTAAATTGCACACAAAATTCGTTTTGTTTATATTTGCGTTAAATTTCGAAATTAACTTTTGCCGCTTTGTTTTTTTTTTTGTTCGTTTTATTGTTATTATTATTATTGTCTTTTCGGTATTTAATTCTCTGCTCTTTGGTTTTAGCGCTCGCACGTCTGCACGCTGCGACTGTTGAGTTGTGTTTGAATTGTGCTGCAAAAGTCGCGCGAGATTTGGCCGGAGAGAGCGGCCATTGCTTGTGCGCTCTCGCTGCCTGCCGCTCTCACTCTCTCTCTCTGGGGCGCGCACTCTCTTTCCTACGTCATCAAATTACATTTCCTGCGTGCAGGTGTGCGTGCCTGTGTGTGTCAGTGTTGCCAATATTTATCGTATAAAAAAATAAACTTAACATAAATTTGCTAAATTTTTAAAATTATGTATTTAATCTAAATTAAAGGTATTATAAACAACAGTAAATACCCATTACTTTTGATTTATCAATTCAGGTTTCTTGAAATATACGAAGATGATTGATACAAATTAACAGTAAATTAAAAAAAATTTAAAAAAATTTAAATTTAAAATTAACAAAAAAAATTGATTAAACCAAAATCGATGAAACGAAAATCGAAAACTTAAGAAAAAGCTGAATTATTATTTTAACTTACAAAAAATTACCGCTTCCTGCAGTTTTATCAATTTTTTAAAAACCGTCAGATCTGGCGGGAAAAAAGTGGATTTGGCAGCAGTGGTGTGTGTGCTTTATTATGATAGTTGGCAACGCGAAGCTTGAAAATGTACGTTAGGCAGTGCTGACCAATTCGGTAATTCCCGTCAAATCTGTTTTTTTTTTCAGTACAAGCGGGAATTATGTTTAATTTTTAATCTTACGAAGCCTTTTATACAGTTGAACTATGACTAAACTGAACGATATAACTCTACTAACTATATTCTTTAATTGTCCGTCCGTATAAACTGTGAGATCTCGAAAACTATAAGAGCTAGAGCAGCCATTTTTGGTATGTAGGCAGGTGTATACCATACGCAGATCAAGTTTATTTCAAATAATGGCTGCTACGCCCCCTTACGCCCAAAATCAATAAGAATCACATAGCTAGCGTAAAATTGCGCATCAAAATTGCATAACAAGCGTTATAATGTTTTTTTTGTTCTGAATATATACTTTCTTCTATTATATTATGCATATTTTGAGCTATCCTGAAAACCGCATTGAAATCGCTTAATAAACCCAGAAGATATTAACGAAAAATGCTGCGGGTTTTCCTAATGTTTCTGTTGAATTTGAATAAGTAAAAGTGGGCGAAGTTGTGGTGAATAATAGATGCGTTTATTGGATAATCGCACATCGGATATGGAACAGTCTAACTAAACAATCTACACAATCTTCTAGGGGTTCATGCCAAAGGCCTCCCGCTCGGATTGGGAGAGCTTGCAGGGTCGCACCTCGCGTAGGACCTCGGCGGGCTGCGCTTGAAGCAGACGCATGCGCTCCTGGGCGACGCTGTGATCCATCTGCTGCTCGACGTCGTGCAGCAGCTGGCAGAGCTGACGCTGCTCCTCGATGGCCTGCGCACGCTTCAGCTTGTTCTCGAGGATGTCCTGCGTGATGGCCAGGTGGCTCTGTCGGCTGATGGCGCGCGTACGGTCCTCGCGCTGCAGCGCCTGCTGGTACTGGCGCTGCATGAAGCTGGTCGCATCCGGCACCAGGTAGCGCTGCTCCAGCGCCAGATCCTGCTGCTGGAAGTACGTGCGCTGCTCCTGCTGGCTGCGCAGATCGCGTGCGATCATCTGCTGCTGTTGCTCGCGCTGCGCGCTGTCCGCATGGGCGCGCCTCTTCTCCTTGGCCTGATGCTCGCAGACCAGGATGTCCGCCAGCATCGACTCGTGCGCCTGCTGCTTGCCATGCAGCTGCAGCAGACGCTGGCCGAGCAGCGCAGCCAGCTGGCGACGCCGCTCGAGCGTGTCGAGACGTCGCTGCATGCCCTGACGCACCAGCTGCAGCGTTCTCGGCCCGAACGCCTCCAGCAGTATGACGTTTTGTTCGGGCACGTTGCGCGCTGCCGCCTGCTTGCGCAGCTGACGCTGCTGCGTCTGCTCCAGCATGATGTGGTACTGCTGCTGACGTTTATGCTGCTCGCGCTTCGCGCTCTGCTGCAGCTGCTGGTCATAGGCGCGCACATCCTGCTGGCGCTGCAGCCGCCCCTCGGCGCGCTCCTGCGCCTCCAGCTGCCTGCGCTGCGTGTGACGCTCGTCGATCTGCTGCAGCAGCGCCTGGCTGTAGCTCTGCGCCTTCTGCCGCAGCGCGCGCTGCTCCTCCCGCTGCTCCCGCTGCAGCCGCTCGCGCAGTTCGCTCGCCTCCTGCCGCTCCCTCAGGCGTTCCGCATCGCGTCTGTTCTCATTCTCCAGCCGTTTGTTCTGCACACTCAGCGACGTCTGCGCGCGCTCGATCTCCGTGCGCAGCTCGCGCAAACTCAGCGCGTTCGTCAGCAGCTGTCGGCGCCGCATCGCCTCCGCGAACTGCGCGCGATTGTGCTCCGCCAGGCCGCGCGCAATGCTCGCCGACTGCCGCTCCCGCTCCTGTATCGGATGATAGTTGCGATTGCGATCGTCGGCTATCTGCTGTACCTGGTACTTCACCTCCCGGTACAGCCGATTCGTGCAGTCGGACGTGGCCACCGTCAGCGGACTCGCATCGCCATCGTACGCCGCCGCCGCGCGCTTCTGCTCCTTACCCGGTTGCGGCACCGGCTTGAACCGGTTAAACATATCGGGTTGCGGCTCCTGCGGCACAACCGCAAACAGCGATATATGCGGCTCATCCCAGGCGCCCAGCTGCACGCGCTGCGGCTCCGCGCGATGTCGACGTCCGCGGCTCAGCATCTTCTTTGGGAAATTCTCAAAATTCGGGAGATTCCAAAAATTCTGGGAAATTCAAGAAATTCTGTAAATTCTATTTGTATTGTATTGCTGCGTGTTTTTCTGTGTGTTTGACGACTGAAAGTGTACTGAAAAGTTAGAAACCTTTCGTATCGGTTGTTGACATTGACATTTACAGCAACGGTTGGGATTACGATTTAGTATATGTCTAATTTATAGGTCTCTGGAAATTCTGAAAATTCTATTTGTATTGTATTCCTGCGTGTTTTTCTGTGTGTTTGTTGTGTTTGAATTTGTGCTCCAAAATTGAGAACCTTTCGCATCGGTTAGGATTACGATTATAAATCTCTGTACAAATTAAAATTGTTTGAATTAATAAAGTTGTTCCTTTTACTTAAGGATGAATTTTATTAATAAAAGTGATTAATGAAATACAAATTTGTGAATAAACAATTAAATGAAGAATATCAAGAGGTTGTTTATACAAAATTTTAATTTTGGGCGTTTAAGGAAAAAGAAATTATTATCTTGAATTTTTTTGAACAATGAATAATAATATTTACCGCAACTGTTCCGAAAACCCTATCGTTTAAACGTGCGGAATTCGATGGTTTTCCATTCGAATCGTAAACGTTTCTAATTCGATCCGAAAAACGTTATAAATGTTGTTGGGCAGCAATTATGCATTAAGGGATAATTGGAATAATAAGGGATAATTAAAATAATAGCGTTTCAATATCGATATTATCGATAAGCATCGAAAATATTGAAAATATTTCTTTGTTTTTAGAAATTTTACTTTAAAAAATAAAAAGGGTCCATTAAACTAGTGCAAAGAGAAAATGTGTGTAACACCCAAAAGGAGGCGTGGCAGACCCCAGAAAGTGTATCTATTTTTGATTAAAACGACGAGCTTAGTCAAAATTGCCATGTCCGTCTGTCCGTCCGTATGAACACCTAGATCTCAGCAGCAATAAAAGCTAGAGATACCATATTTGTTTGAAAATTTAAATAGTTAAAATAATATTTGAAAATATTACGATATTATCGATACACCAGCCCAAAATTTTGGAACTATCGACAAGAGTGGATATCGATAAACAATAGAAAACAAACCCCATTTATTTTCCCCTATAATTATATAATATGACATAACACACATAATAAGAACAAAAGGAAACAGGCGGAAATTCGTTTTTTTTTTTTATATATATATTGTTTTTATTTGTATAATTAGTAATTTGTAATATTACTTGCGTTATTATGACAATTGTTGAATCTTTACAATATTTCATTGTTTGTCTTTGCTTTTGTTTCATTTCTTGATTTTGCGTTGTATTTGAATTAATTTCATTTATTATGAATAATTTGTTTAATTTTATTTTTGTTTTTTAATTACTGTGTACTGTGATTGTTGTTGTACAATTTAATTAATTTGTTTATTATTCGTTTGTGTTCAGAAATAAGCAGAATTAACAAAGTGTTCACAAAATTACATTTGAAAAATGTTTTTTTTTTTTACTTCTGCTGCTTTGGATGCTTTGCAATAATTTTGGCAAATTTATTGTATTAATCTGAAATATTTTATTGAAATATCTGTGCCATAATTAATTGATTTTCCACTGTGAGCACTTGGTAGTACTTGGGTAATATTGGGTTCAAATTTTATTGAAAAACTTTTTTGATTGGTATCGATAGCCTGCAACTGTCGCTGCCAGCGGATGAGATGGGTTTGTGAAAATTATAATCGATTTTCTTCTAGTTTTCCAACTTGAGCAATTATCGGCGAAATTTTACAGCTATATGTTATGAAATTTGGCATAATTTTGGTATAATACCTATGCAAACTATGCTGAAAATTTGTTAACAATCGGATGGTAAACGCCAAGGTTGTATTGCAGCCCATCCGACGGTCGGTTGCGTCCGACTGTGCTGTGTTAGCGTGTTTTTTTTTTTTTGTACATTTCTGTTTAACAATATATTTTTGGTATTTATTTATTCCGTTAACAACAATAAACTTAATAATATGATAAACTTTGCAATTTTCGGTTCGATCCAATTAAAAACGACTTACAAAATAAATAAAAAACATTTTGTTTAAAACACATTAAAAATTGCATTTCGATTAAAATCTTTGCTAGTTTAAGAGAGAGAGAGAGAGAGAGAGAGAGAGAGAGAGATTGTGATTTAGAGAGCGAAAAATGCAAGACAGAGACAGCTGAGAGTGTGTGTGTGTGAGTGAGAGAGTAAGTGTGTTTTTTTAACAGTTTTTTATTTTTTATTTTTATTTTTTTGTTCGTTTGTTCTTTGTATATTTTTGCTATTATAATTATCATTTATTATCCTTTTGCTGAGCTTTAACAACAATTTTCCGCCTTCCCCTGCTCGCTGTTGTCTCTCGATCCGTTTCCATAGATTATATAAACAAATTTAACATTATTCGGATTAAATATCATTCATCAATAGTTGCCTTTTATATAATTTTTGTTTTTTTATTTTTATTTTAGCTAATAAATATAATTCATTGTGATTTCAAATGTAATTTCTTCTGATTTTTACTTGCTTTCTTTTCATTTATTTAATTAATTTTTTTTAACTATAAATGTTGTAAAATTGTCGTGTCTTTCAATCTTAGGGGGTTCGATTAAATTCTAAAATAGTATATAGTGTATATGTACTATATGGTTCATCCAATAAAATAGTTCAAACAGAGCATACGAAATACAAAAATTGAACCAAAAGCAGCTTTGGCATTAGTCACAGACTTAAATATAATTAGTATCAACTATTTAATATATGGTATTACTAGATAATCATATGATATAGTACGACTAGGGTGTTTAGTGCTCTAAATTAACTATAAACCTATTCGATTCAACTAAATAGCGTTCGAGTGAAACCTTTCTAAATGCTGATATTAGCTTCAACCTTTGCCAGGCTTTGTCTTAAAAAAAGATCAATTTTCCGACTCCCTTTAAAGGAATTTCACATGAGCTAGGAGTAGGAAATTCTGGCTTACTTAGCGTTGAGAAATTCTTAGAATATTGGGGATTTTTTTGTTAGGAAATTCCACAAAGATTTGCTAAAGTATTCTGAAGATATTAGGAGACTTTTTGCGGAGATTTTTTAACGTTTCCTGAAGTATTCCCTATTATATTTTATAACCTATAAGCGAGACCGTCGGATTTTAAATGACACATCATTATAATTATATGAATTGAGTTTTATCAGCTGCTTTTTAAATGCTACTGGATATTAATTATTAATAATAAATAAATACATATAACTTGTACTGCAAACTAGAATAACAGAAATTAAATAAAACATAAAAAAATATTAGCTTTTAAACACGCTCAAGGGTTTGATAAACACTCGTTTCTACCTAGCTTAACTCAGCATTTAGAAACATTGCACTAAACATTAACCAACTAATAATAATATTAATAATTTATATAATTTAATTTCGTCATAATTTTTGTAAAATTTGTTTTTTTTTTTGTTTCATGTGTTGTTTGGTTTTGTTTTGTTTACTTCATTCAAATGCAGTTGACTTTTTAAGGCTTTCACAAAACAATGTACAATTTGTAATTGATTGAATTTTGAATTGTTTAACGAAAATGTTGACATTTGTTGTCTAAATTTGCTTTCGGTATTTGTATTATAGTTTGTATTTTTTATGTAATATTATTTTTTTTTTGGGGGGGGTTGGCTACACGCTTCGCAGTTGTAGCCTCACTAGCAACGCTTTAGATTTTCATTTGTAAAATTTCCTATTCGTTTCTGTAATTCGATTTCTATAAGTTTCGCCTTGGCCTTGCCTTATGCCTTGAACAACTGCGGAAATTCGTTGGCGATCTCCCGCACCAGCTGCTGATCCGATGCGCTGCATTCGGTCTCCTCGCAGAAGATGCGCGTGAAGATCTTCATCAGATCGTGCTTCCGATGCTGGTGCTCCTGGTAGTTCGTATTGCGCAATATGCGACGACACAATTCCAAATAGCAAGGACGTAACTGCAATCGTACACGAATCGAATCAGTTAAAGATTTCATCCGATTTATAGCACACTTACCGCATTGCCCGCATCCAAATCGGACAGTTGACGAACCACAATATCGATCAGCACCTTGATATCGTTCGTGTAGAACATACCGGCCGTATCCGTGTGACTGAAGATATCGATAAACATGCGCAGCACCGTGTTCATGTGCTCGTTGCGATGCTTCAGCAGGCGTGTTGGATCGTCTGTGAAAAAAGGTGAACTGGCGTTAGATAAACGAACAGCGAGTGGCGAGTGACGAGTAATGAGTAACGAGTGATTGAGTATTGACTAACGACTGATGAAAGTCGACTAAGGAGTGACGACTAACGAGTAAATACTAACGACTATTGAGTAGAGACTAACGAGTGACGACTAATGAGTTGCGACTGATGAGTGAACGCTAACTAGTGACGACTTTTGAGTAAGGATTGGCGAGTGACGACTAATAAGTAAGGACTAACGAGTGACGACTAATAAGTTACGACTAATGAGTGACATCGAACGAGTGACATTGAACGAGTGACGTCGAACGAGGGACGTTCAACGAGCAAAGTCGAACAAGTGACGACTAACGAGTGGATAAAGCCTAATTGGGTTAGTGGTTTGATTCAAAGCTACTTCTACGGCTAACGCCATCAGTTTTAACTTCCTATTCAATTTTAAGTAAATGACGCTAGTCATTGAATGGAACTATAAATTCTTCACAATTGCAAAAAGTTTTCGATTGAAATACTGATTACTTTAGAATATTAGTGAAAACCAACGAGTAGATAACACTTACCCTCACGATTGAGCAGCAATAGCAACTTTTCGGTGAACACTTTGGCCGTGGGTAAGTTCTGCATGGCCTCAATGATGACATTGACGGTTTGATCGCTGAATTGTTGATTGAAGGATAATATTAAAGCGATCACCAGATCCACCAGCTGTTCCGGATTATTGCCCTCAACAATCTCCAGAAGGAAACTGGCAAAATGTACGCCCAAATAGTCTGCAACGAGTAACAAAATATTTCAACATTTATCAACTGAAACTTGATGTTTGCTTTATTGAACGTAGACTGTACCTTGATGATTCACTGGCATCGGCTGACCCAATGAGAATATTATGGTCAACATCTTCACCAGCTGCTTGAAACGCTCCAAATTGGCAAAGTGCGTTTTCATGTCCTCCACCTGAATGTTGCAACGTAAATACCAGATATTAGATATTACATAAATTACTTATGGCCACAAAACGTACAATTTCTAATGGCAGCACCGAGGTAAGCAGTATATCCACAATAATATGATCCAAATGACAGGCAGCTGTGAAGGTCTTGAGCAGCAGTCGCTTGATGGACCAACGCGTCTCCATTTGATAATATTGCACCAGGTTAATGAACATCTGGTATTGATCGCAAGACATCTCATAGCAGCTAATGTTCTCATCAGCATTGTTCTGGGTAATACATGGAATTGAATCACAAACAAATAAAATATACGATTAGTAAGCGACTTCTCTTTACGATGCGTCCCAAACTTTCTTGGGAAAGAGCTAACGAGTTAGCTAGGAAAGCAGCGAGTCAGAAAATGATTATGATAATGATTGGACGAGTTTTTGCTTCCAGTAAAGAAGATAGCGGACAGCAATTCCATTGACAAAAACTCGACTTTGTTTCGGACATTGGATAGTTGGGCGAGCTATAGGTAGCTCTAGTAGGAGGTACATCTTCTAAATCTTCTAGGTCGCGATGCAAAACAGCCCAAATAATAATTATAATACTAATTAAGACTAGCGTACTACGAGCTCAAAGGTCTTTCGAAGTTTCTCCTCAATCAAAGGTTCGTCATTAATGACTAATCCGATTTGGAAAAGTGGGAAGACCGCACCAATTTGTATAACCAATATATAAATCTGATACTAAATAGATTGTGTAGTGTACTACGAGTTCAAAGGTCTTTTGTAGTCTCTGCTTAATCAAAGGCTCGTTATTAGTCCGATGTGTCGGATACACTCGAGAGTTGTAATTTTGTAATGGTTGGAAGAGCGAACCCATTTGTAAAACCAAACTTATAATATATCCGATAATCTCGCACATACCAGTATCTCGACAAGCTCCTCCAGAAACTGTATGATATCCTCCTCATCCTCGTACAGCATCCAGGTGCGTTGCTCCGTGTCGTTCTTGCAGTCGGCCAATTGGGCAAATAGATACTGCAAACGCTTGGAGTCGTGCGTGATGCCAAGCAGTTCCTTGGGTGTCGTCACCTTGCCAGTAACATGGACGGCCACAGCCTCCAGATACGGATTGATGGCACCGTTGTAGAGCTGCTCCAGGCTGGTGAGGACGACACGTAACGCTTCGCAGGATAGATCAAAGCTGAGATTCGTATTGCGACGCAGGGCATCGACGATCTGATAAACATCCGATGATTCGACCTTCAACTGGCCACGCCCATTGCTGCTGCCCGAAACGGACGCCAACGAACCATTGCCACCAGCTGCTGTGGCAGCTGCAGCTGTCGCCAGTGGCGCGTCCAGACGATGCGATGGACTCTCGATGCTGTCATCGAGCGCCTGACTATTGTCGCCGCCTCCACAGCCGTTGCATGCATCATCGCTGACCTCCGGCTCCTCCGGCTCCTCGGACTTGTCCGCCTCCTCCTCCTGGCTGAGGCTGAGGCTTCGCTGCTCCCCGCCAGCACCGTTCAGCGAGTGCCTCGAACTGGAGGCGGGAGGAGGGGCAGCAACATCTGCTGCTGTTGCTGTTGCACCACCGCCTGTAGGCTTGGCAGTGCTGCCATTGATGCTCGTCTCCTTGTAGGTGGTGACGACATCCTCGCTGGTTGTTGTCGTTGTCGTCGTCGTCTCCGATGGCTCCGACGTGATGCTGTTATCCTGTGCCACATCTGCTGCCGCAGCTGATTTTGTTGTTGCTGGCGGCGCTGGCAATGGTTGCTGCTGTTGCTGCAACTGTTGTTGCTGCTGCTGCTGCTGCTGTGGCGTCTGCACCGTGCAGCTGCTGCTCTGCAGCTGCATGCTGCACATGCTGCTCGACTCCGCCAGCGTCGGCTGCTGCGTCTGCGGCACACTGCTGCCGACCGCTGGACTTGACATGCTCTTCTTGCTCATGTCCAGGCGCTTGGTGGCTGGCGGCGAACTGTTGCCACCGCCAGTGGCAAGCTGCTGATGCGAATGTGTGTGCGTGTGCGTATGCCGATGACCTTGACCCTGACCCTGACCCTGACCATGGCCGTGACTGTGACTCGTCGTGTTGAAACTGTGACTGTGACTGTGACTGCCGCTCAGCTGCTGCTTGTCGCTGTAGCTGTGCGAGTAGGACAGCGACGAGTCGCCATCTCGCTCGGAGCTCTCCTGCAAAACACATGGGGGATACGAAAGGGGTTAGTAATTAGTGGTAACATTTATAGCCCATTTCCACGTGCACAAATCTGCCCTTTTCGTTAAAATGACCAACCAGTTCAACCCAATAGCGAACCGTTTAAGGGGTAATAATCCTTTCATAACTCCAATATTGGGGTAATAATCCTTCCATAACTCCAATATTGGAACTAAAATTTACATTTTTCAACCAAATGCTTTCAGGTTTCATTTTCCTTTTGCCCTCAAATGATTGAGAAAAATCCATACCACTTAAAGCTATGCGCATTCAAAGTGTTTTTCGTTTAAGGAATGATAATCACGAACACACATCATATCAAAATGTGGTAAAGAAAATATTAACCAACTATCGATATTATCGATAGAAATTCGATGTTTTTTAATCCATGTGTGATACAAACGATTAATCGATTATTATCGAAAGTGTCAAAAATATCGATGTTTAGAAGTTGATAGTTCGTGAAAACTACGCTTGTGCGCATTTATCGATATTTTATCGATACTATTCTCCCATACGTATGCAATAATTTGGCGATAAGTTCGATAGGGGTATCGTGAATGGTGTGAATTACTGTGATCGATAGTGTGCACTATCGATTGTCAAAAATATCGAAGTTTCAGAAGTCGATGATTCGTGAAAACTACGTTTGTGCGCCCTTATCGATATTTTATCGATACAAACAAACGATTAATCGATTATTATCAAAAGTGTCAAAAATATCGATGTTTAGAAGTCGATACTTCGTAAAAACTACGTTATTAAGCCCTTATCGATATTTTATCGATACTATTCGCCCATGCGTATGCAACAATTTGACGATAACTTCGATTGTGTGTGTGCCCTTATCGATATTTTATCGATACCATTCCCCACTTCGATTGTAGTGTGGTGAGTGGTGTGACTTACCGCATATAGACGCTCCATGGTGTGCTTCTTCTCCCGCAGTCTATCGAGCAGCTCGTGCTTGGACATAATGCCATTGATCTCCACATCCTGGCACTTTTCCAGCGACTCAATCGATGAGTTGAGGAAACTGATGAGGAAATCATGTTCCACCTGCCAGTGAGGGGGAAGAGGGGGGGGAGAGGTAAAGTCATTGCACGTACATGTGTGTGTATGCAACATTTGTCGCAGTGTACTTGCCTTAATCTTCATTACGTAATTGGAGGGCACGAAGCCAATGTTGCCCTTCATGCTCACCACTTGCCACCAATTGCGTTGCCTCGCGGACGTCTGATACAGAATGAAGTATTCGCCCTCATCGAAGCTAATCGTCTTGGGATACACCGCCTGGAAATCGTATAGGGCCTTCAGCATTTCGATGCCGTTGCCAGTATCGATGCCAACGGCTGTTTCAGTGCCCCCCGCACCCCCTGCTCCTGGCCCCGCTGTTGTGGGTGTTGTTGTGGGCGATGTGGGCGCTGTTGTTGCTGCTGCTGCTGTTGTTGTTGTTGTTGTTGCTGTGGCAAGGAAACGGAGGCAGGCACTGAATTAAATATTATTTTATTTATTATTACACTTATTGCCATTATTTTGTTATTGTTTATGCTTTATTTATATTGTAATTTATTCACATTTTTATCAATAAATAATTATAATATTATTCCATTGTGATTAGTTTAATTTGTTTTTATTTTTAGTCATCTATTTATATTTATTTATCATTTTATTTATTTATATTTTCATGCATTTATATTTCTATTATTTATATTTATTTATATGATTTCATTAATATTGTTTTATTAGTATTTTATATGTTTTATTATTATTATTTTATTTGTATATATATATTATTTTTTTATGATTAATATTGTTTTATGAACATATATTCTTATTTCATTATTATTATTATTTTATTACCAAAAATTCACTTTTATTTTATGCTTAAACTTTTATGTATGTAAATCCATATTTCATTGTTATTATTTTATTATTATGAAATAATTTTATTTTTTCTATTTTCGGTTCTTGAGTATCTATTTACATATTTACTAAAATTTTTATGTATATTTGTATATGATTGTTATTGTTTTATTATTATGAAATCATTTTATTTTATTTGACTTTTATTTTTTGCACATGAGTATTATTTTATGCACATATTTATTATTATTATTTTATGCATATTTTTATATAATTATGATTATTATTTTGTTTTAAATTCAATAGTAATTATTATTGATTGATATTATTTTATTATTTATGCGTATTGCATGATTTACATATATATTTTCATTTTTTTTTTACTTTTAGTATTGTTTTATTTTTATTATTATTTTGATTGTTTTGTTGCAATTTGGGCGTTAGCACACACACACACACACACACACACACACGCTCACACACGCACACACACCAGCACATAACGCAGCGTAAGTTTATTGCAGGCGCTTGGACGCTTTGGTTGCGGCTTGCGGCCCTTGCTGGCAGCCAGGCGCTAAAAGGTCCACTGCCGAGGGCTCAAACTGCTGACTGACTAACGGTATCTGCCTTTTGCCACACCGACACACACACGCACACACAGATACATTTACATTTCTATATATGTATGTACGTATATGCATGTAAAAGGCACGAACGCATAAAACGAATGGCGAAACGCGCCTGCAGGCGACAGCAGAGCATAAAAGAATGAAAGAATGGCTAAAAAGGCACAAAAAGGAATTACAGGAAAAATGCAATTTTCATATTGTTGTATTTGTATGCGGATACACACACACACACACACACATTTACATTGTTTTGTGCTTTACACACACACACACACAGGCAAACATAAGACTCTCACTACTAAAAGCCTCCGCTGAAAATAACAAAAAGCAGACGACAAAAAAAAAACAACAACAAACAGCAGTTACGCTCTCACGCGAACGCGCGCTCTCTCGCCTGCTGCTGTCCTTCTCTCTTTCTCTCTTCCTTTCCAGCCACACGGTTGCCAACAGCGTTGCCAGAAAAGCACTGTTGCCAAATAAGCTCTATGTTATATGTATTTATTAAATTGTTATTTTTTAAGTAAAATAATAATGATTATATATAATAAAATAATTATGCAATTGCAGAATTTGAAACCTAGTGAAATTTTGATTAAAATGCACGGAAAATACTTAAAATAAATTTTGGCTTTAAATAAATAGTTTTTAGTTCGGTTCTAATACAAACTGGCTGTAAATAAACATACAAAATTAATATAAAATACACAATAGTATAAAACAAATATATTATCAATATACAATAAAAATAATTGTAAATAAACAAAATCTAATGTTTTAATTGTTAAATAAATAAATATATTATAACAAGGACTTAAAAAAACACCAAGTTTGGCACCAGGTGGCAACCCGGTGCCACGCGTCCATTGTCACCTGCACTCTTCACATGCCACACTCTCAATTACACACTTACACAGCTAAACGCGCGCACAACCAAACACACACACACACACACACACTTGCATATGTAAATTTGTCAAAAACTTAAGGAACCCACTTACCCATATTTTTTCGGAGCACACCTTGTTTATTTGTATTTGGCAGCGTTTTTTGTTGCAGTGTATGTGTGGCGCTTTGCGTCCCTTTCTCTTGCTCTGATTGTGCTTTTTATGCCAGCTGCAGTTTTGTCTCTTGCTAGCCAAGGACGTTACGTTATTTGACTTTTTCTTTCTTTCACTTTACGCCACTTGGCAACACTGTCCGTCTGTTTGTCAGGAGCTTTGGGCGTGTTACGTTATTTGTCATAAACACGCACACATACACACACACACACACACACACATCCAGCTGCAGATTTGTATGTATTTGTATGCAGATTATTTACGTTTATCACTTGTTGTCGCCCCCCCTGCCATCCTAGCGTTGCACAGTTTCCACCCACCCACACTCATGTAATTTCGGTTATTTATTTTTTAAAGGGAAATAAATGCGTTTTTTTTCTGTTTTTTAATTCATGTTTTTTGTTGTAATTTCTAGGCACATTTTGAACGCTTTCTGCTTCCTTCGCTCTCTCTACTGCTCTCATTTTGCGCTCACACACACAGACGCGCGCTCACGTATCTGGAGGTATCAATGCGGAACAGTGTTGCCAGATTTTAGGCACCCCGAATGCTCGATTTTAATTAAAATTCAGCTAAATATAGCTAAAATATATAAATTTTTCCTGAAATATTGGCTACATTTTAATGCATCAAAGCGCAAAAATTATTTTTGTTTGGTTTTATTCAGCATAAATGAATTAATATTGCCAGCTATTTTGGTTATTACACTTATGATTTGATAATATGAATGCTAAATATTTTCTCGAGGGTACACCAGATTCAAGAAAATAAATATATTTATTGCTAGAAAAAGTAACTAAATTTAACTAAATTTAGGCAAACATTATATTTTTATGTTTTATGTAGCATAAATTAGTTAATATTCATATATCAATCAGTTGAAAAAATTATATCAAAAGATTTTCTTGCTAAATGATAAAATTGTAATAATTTTATTTTAAGGTATTTTGTATTGAAAATCTAGCTTTTTCTGGCCAAACTGGCAGCACTATTGCGGCAGCAGAGCAAAAACAGCGCAAAGGATATGCCAAGAAGAAGAACAACAACAACGACAATGCAAGCTCACACATACGCACGCACATGTACTCCACCCTAAAATTTCACACACAGGCACACACACACACGCATGTGACATCGCACTTACAGTGTAACGGTATTTTATTGTGTTTTGTTTTGCTCAGCAGGCGGTATGACACACACACACATACACCACTGCACACACTCGCATTCATATGATTTTGCATGCAATCTTAATTATTTCACACACATGCATACATTTTATCATACCCAACTGATATATATATACATATAAGTATATTTGTATGTATTAACTGCGTATTATTTAATCGCATTCGAACACACACACACAAATATATACGTACACATAATTGCGATAATATGCGGTGTATTTAATACAGCATTTCTTTGCACTTGGACGCCTTGCCACACGCCCGAGAATGTCACAAAAAATAAATAATTTGTATGTATTTTGATATCGAATGGTAAATGAAGCGCCACAAAACGTTGCCCCTGGTTCGAGTTCGACCGCTGTTTGCGCCCTGTCTCGCTCGCACGCGCATTGTGCTGGGCATCGAACCAAAACGCGTTGGTGTTCGAACCTTGTGTTTGCCAACGACAGCGGCGACCGAACTGCTGGCTGCTCCAATGCCCGAACGAACTGCGTGTACTTAGCCAAGTTGCAAACCATCCACTCATGCTGGTTCGCATCAGTGCTGCCCGTTTGGTCTAAAAAAAGCGGATTTGCCAAAAGTTTATAAATTTTGCAAAAAAGCTATAAATAATTAGTATTCATTAATTTATGCTAAGTAAATATATAATAAAAAAACAATTTTTGAGTTGTTATTTATTTAAATGTAACTAATATATCAGCAAAATTACATATATACTCTAGCTATTTTTGGCTTGTTTTTATTTCAAATCGGGCAGCACTGTTGCGCTTCGACTTGCGAATTTGGCAAAACGCAAAATAGCGTAACGTAAACGCAAAATGATTACGTCAAAGCTTGCGTCATTTCAGCAATTTTTCAGTTTTCGAAAAATATTTATTGCTGAAAATAAATAAAATTAAGTAAATAAATAATAAACAATTGATTTTTTAATGTTTTATTTTGCATTTTTGTGTGTTACATATATATATATATAAATAATATGCACTTGATATTAACAAAATACTGTTATGCGCACTTGGGCTGGGGGAGGGGGGAGAATTGGCAAATTGATAACATGATGATAGAATTAAAATTCAATTACAATTTGTAAATACAACTTAAATGCTGTTTTGCACATACAGACATACAGATAATTCTCAAGTGCAGCACATTTGAATGAATTATTTGTTAATTATTATAAATTGGCTAAAAAATAATATTTGAATATTTGCATTTAACGGAAATTGAAAAGTTTCCAGCATAAGTACAGTGTGAATTGTTGCAAGTTTTATCAAGTCAATGTTGCAAATATGTATGTATATATGTATCTAGTATAAAGTATGTATGTATATATATATCTGTATATAACATTCGGATCGTATCTCCTCTCCGTCTATAAAGTCTAGTTAAAAGGTTTACATCGTGCTGCAGTTTGTTTCCCTAATTTTCCACTCTTGTTTTTCTCGATATTCGGTATATAGTATATGTGTATATATAGTATATATGTATGCATGAGTATGTATGTCTGTAACTATCTCATTCAGAAGGCATTTTATCAGCTATTTGTAAACAGTTAATAGTATTTCTCTTAGATCTTTTAGCTTTATTTATTTATTTATTTTTTTATGTTTTATTTTTAGTTTTCAACAATTTGTGTTTGATTTTAAGTTTATAGTTTGCTCAACGTATCAATATATATAGGCCCGCATTTACACGTTGCAGTTTTTGCATGAACTATTTTTTGTTGTTTCACGCAATAACTGCAACGTGTAAACGCGCACACAAAGTTTCAACAATAGGCCTTAAATGTTTTGCGTTTTATGCTGTTTATTTGCTTAACCATCTAATAATAATGATAATAATAATTATAATAGGACGTTGATACGCACACTTGCATAGGAAATAATAATAGCACAAGTTTCTTTATAAATTTAATAACATCAGGCCACATTTAAGAAGAATATAATATATATTAAAAAAAACAAATGTTAAATAAAAAAAAACTATTGTTTCGAGATTTGCATTTATTCTATATATATAGAATAACAAAGCACTTCGACATATATATATGTATATATATATATATATGATAATAATACAAACATAGCAGATTTTGCTTTTCAGTTACAATTTATCAACGAATTTGCATCGTACAAAAAATAATTGCATAAGTAGCCAGTAGAAAAAATACAATAATAGTTATAGTACTATAAAGTGACAACATTTTTTGCTTTTTTTTGCTTTTCATTTTTTTTTTTGGTTTTTTTTTTGCGTGTTTTATTTAAGTTTTAACTTTTTTAATTTTTTTTTTTGTCACAGCTTGGGGAGCCAGCGTACTAGCCTTCAGATCAGCTGCTGCTGCTCTGGTCACACTCAGTTTTCCGCTACTCCGTTACAGCCTTCCTTCCATTTCCATCTCCATCTCCATCTCCATCTGCATCCTTCCATTCTTCCAACAAAACGCACGCCATATTTGATTTGAGCTGTTGCTCTCTTGCTTGCAATTATGCTACAAAAATAGTAATAGTGTTGTTTTTGTTCTTGTTGTTAAATATGGTTTTTGTTGTTGTTGTTGTTGTTACGGCAACACCGCTCCCCCTGCCGCATTCCATGCCGCGGCAGTCGAGGCCCAGAGTTCGCTCTCTCTCTCTCTCAACAGCAAGAGCAACAATTATAATTTCCAATTTTCAGGCTCCAGGCCTCTCTCTCACACACACACACACACACACGCACTTGTGCTCTCTCGCACACACACATACACAAATGGTACGCATTGGCTGTGTGTGTGTGTGTGTGTATTCTTATTGTTGCTGTTGTTGTTCAGTGTTTTAGTGTTGTAGTTGTTGTTGGTGTGTTTAATATGGTTGTTGTTGTTGTGTTGTTATTGTTGTTGTTATAATTAGTATTTGCTTTCGCTGCTGTTATCGTTGTATTCGGAGTTATCGTCATCGATCGATCATTTCTCCTCGCAGCAACCGTTCTGCGCCAGCTGCTTCTGCAGGGCGGGGGGAATGAAATCTTTTGTCTTGGAATGATTGCCCTTGCCCAGCAGGGCGGGCTCCACGTGCTTCCCCTCCTGCATGCGCTGGATCGTCTTCAGCAGATCGTAGTTGATGCGCTCGGTCACCAGCGAGTCCTTCCTGCAATCCCACAAAAGAGCATCGAATTAATAACCTCAGATTAATAGTAGAAGGATAAGAAGTAGAGAGGTTGGGCTTCGATTTTTGTTTATCGGTGATTTAATCGATTCTGGGTATCGATTTTGTGATTATATTGAAATCTATGAAATTCAATTTAACAAGATATGTACATACAATAGAGCTGGGCTTCGATTCTATTTAATCGATTTTTGTTTATCGGCGATTTAATCGATTCTGGGTATCGATTTTGTGATTACATATATTGAAATCTATGAAATTCAATTTAACAAGATATGTACATACAATAGAGCTGGGCTTCGATTCTATTTATTCGATTTTTGTTTATCGGCGATTAAATCGATTCTGAGTATCGATTTTGTGATTATATTGAAATCTATGAAATTCAAATGAACAATATATGTACATACAATAGAGCTGGGCTTCGATTCGATTTTATCGATTTTTTTCGGCAACAATCGATTATTTTTTTGGCTATCGATTTTGGGATTTCTTATGAAATTCAATGTAACGCGCCTTAAATGAACAGGATATGTACAGTTGTTGTACGGTATATTCGGTAGCAAAAAGTACAGGGTCGTCCATCCTTAAATCATTAGAGTCTAGCAAGGACGAATCGGATCAGTCAAGCGGAACAAATCATTCGCAACTTTAGCTATGTGCCCAGGCGAGCGAATTGTCTGTTGCATATCTTCGCCGTGTCTTAACCGAAGGTCATACGCATAACGAACAGACAAACATGGCTATATTGACTTAGCTTCCTCTCCTGATCAAACATGTAATCATATTTTGCCTTTTGCAGTTGACTTTTTTAAAGTAACGGGTCTAAAAACGGACCGTACCAACTGGTACTCCTAGGTTTACAGTGTATACTCACTTGTATTCCGGATGGTTGATCACCTGCTCGCGTATCCAGGTGGCGGTGGTGATGAGATCTCCAGCCGCACGCTTCTGTATGAAGCGCAGATACTGCTCGATGGTGCAGTGCGTGTCCGTGTCGACCTCCATGGATTGCAGATAGCTGCGAATCAGCGGCACCAGTCCAGGGAATGTGCCGGGCTGAAGAAAGGTTAAATTGTATCGTTAATCGATTGATACCGATATCATTTAGACAACATTTACCTTGCCATTGAAGATCTCGTTGATGGTGAGCAGCTGAAAGAGTTCGTTCTCATCGTCGTCGGTGTCGGTGTTGTCGCTGTCGGTACCGTTCTGAAAGTGATTGCCGTTGGTATTGCCGTTGGGGGCGTGTCCGTTGAGCTTGGTGCCGTTGGTAGTGACGGTTGGGGCTTCTGCATCATCATCATTGACGATACCATTGGTGGTGCCGTTGGCGGTACCGTTGAGGCGAGCTGAGGCCGCACGTTGTTCGGTTGTTTTGGATGATTTACGGAACCAGAACTTCTCCTTGCGGCAGGCGTCACGCTTCTGTGCCGTCTGCATGTTCTCATCGACCTTGCTAATGGGCGTCAAGAAGTTCAGCTGATAGGAGAGAATGACGCGCGTGAGCAACACCACAAAACAGACGATGGCCGCATTCTCAAAGTCACTGATCTGCGCCTCGCACGGACGGAACTCGACACGCCAGCCGATGGAGCTGTTCGGCGGTGGTGGCTTGAAACGCATCGTCTGCCAATTGGTCGACTGTATGTTCTCAAAGTGATCGGTGTCCTCTTCGTCGTTCTGGTGCACCTTCTCGCTGAATAGCGACACCGTGTCGCGTATGAAGAGATGTGCCACATGCTGGGCAAGCAGATGATCGATCCCACCCTCGACGAGACGTTTGTAGACGTTCTCGTCGTAGGTTAGCTTCACATCATTGTATTTGGCACCCTCCGGCGACAGATACGAATCAATGGAATCGTAACGCGATTTAGCAATATGGAATTTATTGCCGGACAGCGGCTCCAGGCCACGTTCCGCTGGTGTGCGACAATCCACCGAGGAGCTAATCACATTCCAGCGACAATCCGATTCAGTTAGATAGCCGCGATAGACGGGAGAGGCGGCGGTCAGGGCCAGCATGATGGGGCACAGCGGTGCCAATTGATCGTACAGACGACGTGCCTCCGTTATGTTGCAGGCCTGGAAGGTCAACTGCAGGCAACAGCAGCCCATGCCAAAGCCCATCGCATCCAGTAGCACTACATCCGGCTCTCCGGGCGGTGCACCCAGCACCGGCAGCTGTGTGTTGACGTCCTTGAAAACTGCAAAAGGGATAAGCGATTAATTGATTGATCTCGATTGATCTACTTATGTGTACATCTACCGAACTACATAGAGCACCCTATGCACCCTCCCACGAATCTAATGGTCACCTAACCTAACTGTTTGTTCTGATCAATCGATCGATTTGCTTTCATGTCGTTACGCTTACCTTTTAGCTTGATGGAGACCTTTTCGCCGCGTCGCATGCGAATGTTGCGCGTGAGCGTCTTGAAGCGTGGATGTCCCGGAAAGATGGCCTCGTCGGGGAAGTAGAGCGAACGTGCCGAGCTCGTTGGGTCCTCTGGCTGTGGCTGATACAATGGATACGTGAAATTCGTAGCACCCAAGCGTGGAAAATTCGTTATGGACATGACACACTCGTCTTTCGCCAGCAGTTCGGAGACCTCTTCGCGACGGTAGCGCATATTAGCCTCAACCAGATTGAAATGGGCCATCAGACCACCGAACGGTTTGCCCGGTGTGCCCTCAATCATGTAGGCACCGTATTCGGGACGCCACAACGATTTCACACCGTTCGGATCGGCGAGCTCCTTTTCATTGAGTTTGCCCAACAGCTCCTTGGCCTTGAGCGCCACTCGGGCAACCTTTTGCTCATCGTCGAACTTGACGATAATATACTCGACCTCATCGCCCCATTTGAGTATGTCGCCCTGACGGTCCTTGAGCCTGTGATACAGATTTATGAACTGATTGATGCCGTGCTCGCGCACATGATCGGCCAGTTTCTTTGTCTCCTCCCAGGAGAGTGGATTGCCCTCGCTCAATAGACCCATTGCTGGAAAAGCACAAAAATTTACAAATTTCAAGATATTAGATTTTTGAACAACTATGACATAAAGCACCAAAAGTAATTTTATTTTAAAATATTTAGGATAAATGGAGTAGAGTAGCTTTTGAGGTTCTCTATGATTACAAAAGCAACTCTGATTGAAATCGTTTCTATCAAGTTGGTTCAATTCGTTCGTTTAATCGACTAATTAAAATTGTTAGATAGTCCAAGTCCGGACCTGTCCAACCCAATTTAAAATTGCGAAATTTGTGCACAGCAACAGTGCGATACGATTTGATATAAGTTTATATATTATATTCGATTATACATTAGGATTAGTGTTAGAAATTGGTATATCTTGTGGGAAACTTGAAAGATTTATTTGCGTTTCATTCAAAATTCTAGCATAGACAATAATTAAAGTAAGAGTATACAAACTTTAAATCAAACTATTTAACAATTTCTTAGTCACTTTCTATATCTTGCATATCAAAAATCTCTATTAAAAGGCAGCAAGTGCTATAATTATTTATAGAAGCTGTTCCTTATAGTAAACACTTGTGATAAAGAAAAAACAAATATCACATATCAAATATCCGATATCAAATATCAACAAACATCTATTGATTGAATCAAATTTATTTGGAATTTAGCACCCAGTGTAAAGAGCAATACAATATGCAGTGAGTAATCGATAAGGATTATGTTTATTTATAGTATATATAGAAATACAAACATATAAAATATTTAATCAAATAATTGATAAGCCCGAAGCATTTGCATGCTCACATGTGCTTCTGAGTGCGTTGAGCTGAGATAACCAAGTTTTGATTGGCAACAGGTGAAAGAGAGAGGAAAACCGAAATACCGAAAGATAGAGACATACTATTACAGCTAACAATTATTCAATTATGCACTTCAGTTAAAATCAAATCCAAATACCACAATCGCACTTTTTCATGAGTCAAGCTATTTGTATTTATTTATTTTAGTTTTTTTTTCTATTTTCTTGTGGTTTGTGTTGCACAAAGCAAGTCACATGATTACAGTTATTAGACTCGGACTGCAAGCTGCAAGCTTCCACTAAACCACAATTAAATCGATTGTGCAACTTGCGAAAATAAACAAAATATTTCCATAAGAGCAACTGCATAGATTTTTTACCCATTCTAGATGTTATACGTGACGAGTTTTTAGATAAGTAATTGAACTTAAGAGAAACTGTCTTGAAAAACATGTAAAACTTTAAATTTAAATTATCCAACCAATTTGGTAGCTCTAGCATTTATAGTTTATTGGTTCGTACAGTTCAGTTAAAGAAAATATCACGTATAATCAATATAGTTTGACCGACACTAAAGCAACTTAAATTTGCACATTTAAAACATGTAATTGTAACTACATATCAAATTTTATAGATCTAGCGCGTATAGCTTGAGAGTTTCTTGAGATCACTTGCAGTCAATATTGTTTAAAATCAATATATCACGTATAATCAATATGGTTTAGCCGACACTAACAGAACTTAAATTTGCACATTTAAAATATGTAATTGTAACAACACAATAAATTTTTCAGATCTAGCACGCATAGCTTAAGAGTTCCTTGAGATCACTTACAGTCAATATCGTCTAGAATCAATATACTTGAGCCCAAATGAACGTTACTTAATTTTGTACAATTAAAACATGTAATTGTAACTACATATCAAAATTTTCAGCTCTAACTTGTACAGTTCCAGAGTTCCTTGAGATCACTTGCAGTAAATATTGCATATAATCAATATAGTTTAGCCGAAAATAACAAAACTAAAATTTGCAGCTTAGGCACATTGAAAAGCAACTTCAGAACAAATTTAATAGCTGTAGCTGCTAAAGTTGTCGAGTTTCTTGAGTTTAGTAGTTGTAGACACTACTCTAAAGTGCGGCAATTCGTATAATACGGCTTTACAGTTACGTTTACTGTTTAGATTATCGAATCGGCAATCGGTAGAGAAAACAGTTTTGTTTTGTATTACAAAATTGTTGCATTCTGATTAGCATTGATGATTTTATGAATAAAATTAACTATGCATGATGCATGAATGCGATTGTAAGATACTCATTATCTCATACACTGTTACACTGATTACAAAAACGGAAATATTGGACTTGAAACTTTGATTTGTTGCCGTTTGTTGACATTGAACTTAATTGCACTAAAAAAAATACAAAAAAAAAAAAATACAAAAAAAAAAAAACAACAGCAATACCTTAAAACTCAATCAAAATACTGAATAGATGATTCACTCGGAACTAAAACACAACTTTGTCGCTTCACGTTCAAGCAACGACTAAATTCAAACTCAGCCCGGCTCTAGCTTATTATGTAGCCCCCAGATCCAAGTCTGCAAGCAAACACACCCATTCGAAATACCCGAATCGAATCCACGATCGCTTCACGAAGGGCAAAGAACAGTAATACTCCTACGCAATCGCTGGCGATAAAAAGACTGGGAGAGAAAGAGCGCCAGAGAGTGGGAGAAACGGTGGAGAGAGGTGGAGAGAAACGAGAGAGAGAGAGAGAGAAAGAGAGAGCGAGAGCGAGCGAGAGTTTAACCATTGAGCACCCTATCGTTATAATTAGAATTATTTCAACCATACAATGGACTTGGGGGATTTCTAAAAATTTTGCATTAGTATTATAAATTATATAATATTTATGATGTTTATAATATTATATTATAATTTTTTGTGTTATTTTTAAATTTTACATTTGTAAAGCGATTATATTATTATAATATTTATGATATTTATATTATTATTCAGCCACAAACTCTAGCTTTAATAAAATAAAATCTTAAATAATAGACCTCTTTACTTATTTAATATTATAATCATAATTGTCACCCTAAAACAATTAAATTACAAACTAATATTAAGCATACAAAATCAAATGGAATTAAATTCATAAAATTAATAATTAATAAATTAATTAATTAATTAATAAACTAGATGTTGATCATAAAAGATCATAGATCTTCAATGGAAATATTGAAATTTGAAAATAAATCAAAATTTAAGAAAGCATAAGAATAAAGAATTTACAAATATCAGAATAAAATAAAATATTGAAAATTTTGTTTATTTTATTTTTGCTAATTTAAATTTATGAATTTATTAGGTTATTACGCTAGTATAATAATATTCACATCTCTTGCTGAAATAAAATTCGCTTAAATTGATTTATTTTTATATCATTTCAACTCAAGTTGTTCCTCTTAAAGCGGAAGCTGAATTTTAAAAATACCTGCACTTATGACCAGTCATACCTTTAATCGGACGAAAAATAAGTTCCAATTAGTAATACTCGGATATAAAGTACATAGTATGTACAGCTTAGTATGCCCTCCCTAACTTTATTGGTAATTATGTTCTTGTTCCTATTCGCATTCGTATACCCACTGATAATGAATACACAACGGGTATACCAAGTTTGTGCAAATGTATGGTCAGTTCTATCGTACCATCTGTTTGTCGCTCTGAAGAAATCTAATAAAAAAACACTTGACATAAAGTGATTCAACCCATTCGCACCATATTTAGAAGCTATTAAATTACCTTCTGGTTCTAACGAAAACAATCAAACAAAAGCAGACTGTGTAGATATGCATTTTAGTCATAATTCGAATTAATTGATTGGAAATATCATATTTTTAAACAGGGAAAATAACAAGAAAAGAAATTAAATCATATGGAATTTCTTCAACGGTATTTATAGGCGATTAAACAAATATGTTATTGAATTCTAAAGTTACAATCAAATCGTCTCAGTTTCTCCTTCCTATGAACTGTAGTTAGTTTTAAACTTTATTTTCATATCAACCTGTAGCCCTAAATTTTGACAGATTTTTAGACCCTTTACTTTGAAAAAGTAAACAGGGTTAATTAGCTTTAGTGCAAAGAGGAAATGTATGTAACAGGCAGAAGGAGGCGTGGCAGACCCCATAAAGTATATATACTCTTGATCAGGTCGAGTCGACATAGCTAAGTCCGATATAGCCATGTCCGTCTGTCCGTTTGTATGAACACGTCGATTTCGGCAACTACAAAAGCTAGAGATGCCGTATTTGGATTGCTATAGGTAGGTGCTATTTCAATACGCAGCATCAAGTTTATTTCAAATCGTTGGATGCCACGCCCGCCTTGACACCCAAAAATCACATAAAACTCACATAACCTCGAACTTTTAGCACACAAAGTTTAATAACAAGCGTAATATTGAACATAAAAGGTTGTTATTCAGTAACATAAGCTCTGTTGATATTATATTTAACTGATCCTGAAAAGCGCATTAAAATCGGTTAATAAACAAAGTAGATATAAGCTACGCAATTGGCAGCGCAGCTTAGCAGCGCAGCAGTAGCAGCAGCACCGCAGCGCAGCTGTGCGCACGCAATACGCGGGAAGAAGATAGCACTGCTGATACGCTTGGTATGACTGTGTTTATAAAATTGTATATAAAATAAAAGGCACAGGGTATACTACAGTCGGGCCCGTCCGACTGATCTGTCCCGTCCAACTGATCTGTACCGTCCGACTGATCTGCCCTGTCCAAATTTTTTTAAATTTTCTTTTCATATCAATCATAGCCTTAAATTTTATCAAATTTATTAATCGAAACTTATTTTAAATGCTTACATTTTAATCAATATTGATTTTAAAAGTTTTTACTCTTAATTTGAAACTAATTCTTAGCTCTAATTGTTAAAAGCATACTCAATCAATTTGAATCGTTAATCTTAGTCTCAATCAAATTATAATTGATTGTCAATTTCTAATATTTCATGCAAGTTAGTCTTAAATTCATTTAATTTTATTCTCAATATTCAATTCAATATTTATACAACTTTAATTTCAAGTTATAGGCAATTTAAAGAGCTGTATGATTGATCAATCTCTCAAAGTATAGCTATAAATTTCAGTTCGAATATGATTTGCATAAAAATTTAACCATCAATCAATTTAAATCGTCAATCTTAGCTTCAATCAAATTATAATTGATTGTGAATTTTAAATATTACATGCAACTTAGTCTTTAATTGCATTTAATTTTATTCTCAATCTCTGATTTAGTATTTACACAACTTTAAACTCAAGTTATAGGCAATTCGAAGAACTGAATGATTGATCAGTCTCTCATGGCTTTAGATTGAAATACGATTTAAAATATATAAATTTAGATAAATCATAAATAAAATAGAACGCAGAAGATTGAAGCATTAAATGAAGAGCGTAGGAGCCAATACTAATGATATGATTGAGTACATCAGACAGAGACAGAGACAGAGGCAATTGCCTCATGAGAATCATTATCATTATCAAGTTCAAGTGCTATAAAAATGTCCATTTCCGCAACGATTCCAATCACACGACTGTGACCAAAAAAAAAGAGAAAAAAATAAGGTGCCAATGTTTGATTGAGTGGCAAACGGAATGAGAAGAGAATACGGAATATGGCAGGTAGAAATTGTATTACAATCAGTGTCTCGAGTGCCTGAAATTCCCATTGTCCAATTTGTCCATTACTGGATGAGCTATATATAAATCGAAATGATTTGCGCAGCAAATGTGACTTATTTGACATCTGCACTAACCACAAATGGCAATTAAAATAATAATCGTTGACTGAACAATATACTATATAGTACTACATCTAGTTTTAATTACATAAAGCTCTCTCGGAGCTCCCAGACCCAAGTCGGCGCGTTGTGCAATCAAATTGCAAATTGCATTTACAGTTCGCTCTCGCTCTATAACTATTTTGTAATTCTGTAATTCTATTACTCTTATTATTATTGTGCAATTTCTTATCATACTCGACAGTCGAGTGTTGTGACTGCTTACGAAACAAAGCACAAAATTAGAAAATAGATAGCGCAACGCATTCCGCATTTCTCATGTTTCCTCCCAATGTGCATATTTTATTTGCACTCGGATTATAGTACTATTAGTTTACACTTCGAGGAAATTATATCAAAAATTCTGTATTTCCCCCATCTTAAACATACACTGACCCACGCAATGCAGTTGGCTTTGGGCACTGAATAATATTGCTATAAATAAATATTTAGCAAGTATTCTACTATAAGAACATTTTCCTAAAATCACAAGAGTTTAAATATTATATTATAAATCTATCGTAAGCGACAAAAGCAAATTTTACAGGAGAACGCGTTCAAAATGCGCAGCAAATGTGGCGCTTACGATATATTTGACAGGCTGATATCTTAATTAATACATAGAATTAGATTATGCAATTTTTTGGGTGGATGAGTTGGTTAATTGCATCGAAAACTGAAAATCGAAAAAAATGGCGCTTACGATATTATATTCATTGGATTCTCAGCAAGTTCCGCTTTATAGCAATCTGATAATACTTATATATACTTATCACAAATCAGCTATATAGTAAATTAGAGCTGGGTTCGATCTTTAATTTTGTGGAATCGATCTTCTCCATCGATTCACGTCTAAAAATCGGTTTCATCGATTAATCGAAATAAATTCAATTTGTTTGAAAAAAACATATATACCAGCTAAGGACAAAGCAGATTCGTCGAATGAAAGATTACAGTCGGACGTAACAGACACTGAATTTCACAAAAAACCTAAGCGCGAAAAAATCGATTGTCAAAGAACAAGTATCGATTTAATCTCCGACAAAAGGAATCGATTAGAGCGTATCGTATTCGAATCGAAGCCCAGCTCTAATATAAATAAAGCTATATTTAATAGGTTAAAATTTAGGCTCTATAAAGTGTCAATAACTTAAGCTTTCGGTTTTATTACAAATGGAGCTATATAAATACAGCTTTATCAATACAATTGGGTCAAAATTTGTGCTTAGGTTTTCCCAAATATAATAAAAAAGTGAAAGAAATCGATGCTTTCTCAGTTGAATCATTTCCTTTTAAAGACCGATTTTTAGGGTATCACAAACGCAATCTTGCATTTAATTGTTTTGTTGATTTTTTGGGTAATTTCTCGAATAACAATTTGTGATAAACTAAATTGCTTGATAAGATAGAAAACTGCCCACCAGGGGGGGATTGGGTGCACTTGACTGATTATAAGAGCCCAAAGTGATGATTAGGTATTGTAATCACAATAATCACCATGTTGATAAGGATGATGATGATAAAGTTTCTTTATTTTTTTTTGTTTTGTTTTGTAGGCAAACAGTTTTCGCACTTTCTGTAATAGTAAATGTGAAAATGCGGAAAGAAGCACTACAAAATACCGCATGGCATAAACAATGGCGAAAAGACACGCTGCAGTCGGAGGCACTCGACAAAAAAGTCGAGAATAAAGTCTTTGATTAGAGAAGGTAGTTAGGAATCTGATGAAATGCTCAATACCAAAACGTAATAATAAAAATTCTATGTAAATTAATTTGGTTAAAGAAGATAATTAAAAGATATATAAAATAAATCTTATAAATAAGATAGGCCTATAAACAAAATATTTTAAATATACTATATAGAGCTGAAAGATCATGTAAGGTTTTCAAAGATGATATATAGAAGAATTAATAGAAATCATATATAGATAAATTTACAAAGTGTTAAATAATTTATAGACAGACGCTAGATCAAAAAATTGATAAAATAAAATAAAAATTTAATTATGTATATTCAAAAATATCGTACTGAAAGATACAAGGTTAATATAAAGCTGATATTTAAAAGAATTCAAGAAAATATTGATCTAAGGCAAAGCATATGAAAACGTATTTATAAAGATGCTAGAAAGAAATAATAAATAAAGAATATAAGACCAAAACCTAATACAAAATACAGTAGAATCCGGTTATAACGACGCCGCTTATAGCGTCCGTCCGGTTATTGCGACGAAAACTCGATGGTTTGGTTGGTCTCCATACAAACTTATATGAAAGGGCCTCCGCTTAGAACGTCTCCGCTTTTAGCGTCAAACCGCTTATAACGACGGATTTTTCACAATTCAACCGGACATTCACGTGCCGAACAAAAAAAAAAAACTTTAAAGAGGAAAATTTGATTTTTTTAACAATGCTAAAAGAAGCAAACAAAATCATGGATTTTGTGTTTTTTCAATACGAAAAAGAAACAAAATCATGGATTTTGTCTTCCGGATATAACGACGTAAAATCGGTCCCTTGAAAGTCGCTATAACCGGATTCTACTGTATTAAAATTTTTGTTTTGATTAAAAAATTAATTTGTTTTATTTTAAAACCTATTACGAACATGGCATGCATAAAATAAAAAAAATAATTTTTTTTGCTCCTTTCGGATAGTGCGTCTGCCGGATATAACGACGTAAAATCGTCGAGTCCCTTGAATGTCGCTATAACCGGATTCTACTGTAATTCGTTGTATGACTGACATTAGTTGAAATTAAATAAATAAAATAAAAATAAAAAATAATCTAAATATTAATAAATAAATTTTGAAAGACGCTTTCAATCACTTTTCTTTCACAAGCTGATCATACCCCGATCGTTTTAGCTGCTGGGTATGCAGTTTGTTTTCAGGGCCATCTATTGTAGGCAAATGAAATAGAAAACATACAAAGTCTATTGATAGCTGCACGACAGATGCAAATACAGAAACAGCACAAAAGCAACAACAACAAAAGGAAAAGGAAAACGAAAAGGAAAAATAAAAACAAAAAGATGCACAGATACATAGATACACATGGGTTTTCAATGCATACATATATGCAAAGGTTTTGCCATTGCAGTGTAAACAATATAAATAAAAATAATAACAGAATAATAACAAAATCAACAAATAGCTAAATAGCAAACGAATGCAAATGGAAAATGGAAAATGGTAGTCGGTAATAGGAAACTGCAGCCGTTGCACTTGAAATAATTGCACGCCCTGCAAGATAACGCCATAGATGACGCATACACCAAGAGAAATATTTGGTTGCAAAACAAACAGCATGCGATAATAAATATAGGAACGGAGCAGATCAGTGGGACGGAGGCTACAGTCGGACGTAGCCGACCGTAGGAGACCCTTTACTTTGAGTATATGTACATACAAACACAATCAGACGCACACACACTAAGCAACCCGCGTATGCAGGGCACACCACCCCCCCTCTGCCTAGTGCGGCAAATTGTCTGTGGCATATGTTCGCTGTTTCTTATCCGATCGTAAAAAAATTCACAGCGTCGATAGAGAATGTCATAAACTAGTTAAATACCAAATTACAAATCAATAGATTTAAAACTGTGGCTACAGCAGCTTTTCGCGGTTTGCGGGGGAAGGGGGAGAGGTATCCAAAATCTTAAACAAACTCGTGCTGCTTACTGAATAGGGGAACCTAAGTACCAAATATGGTGTCTCTAGCTCTTATAGTTGCTGAGATCTAGGTGTTCATACGGACGGACAAACAGACAGACGGACAGACGGACATGGCTATATCGACTCGGCTTGTGGTCCTGTTCAAGAATATATATACTTTGTGGGGTCTGCCACGCCTCCTTCTGGGTGTTACACACATTTCCTCTTTGCACTAAACTAATAGACCCTTTTTACTTTTTTAAAGTAAAGGGTCTAAAAACAAAGAATTACAACTCGACAATTTCCATACAAATGCGCATCAACAACTCACACTAATTAAACCGCTAATTACTTAATAATTACTAAAAATAATTTAAAATCAATTTTAAGTTTTCAATGTTTTCGAATTTTGAAAGAATTCTCCTTTAAAATTGTTTAATTATTTGAGCCATTAATTACTGAAAACAATTTAAACTCAATTTTAAATTTTAAGTTTCTAATGTTTTTGAATTTTGAAAATATTCTCTAAAGAAACATTCAAATTTTGTAATAAATTGAGCCATTAATTACTAAATAATTACTAAAAATAATTTATACTCAATTTTAAATTTTAAGTTTCTAATGTTTTTGCATTTTGAAAGAATTCTCTGAAGAAACATTTCAAATTTCTTTTAATAAATGAGCTATTAATCACAAAATAATTACTTAAAACAATTTAAACTAAATTTTAAATTAAAGTTTTCAATGTTTTTGCATTTTGAAAGAATTCTCTAAAAACTCTTTTTAGTTCTAATTGATTTAAGCATAATTTGAATTTATTCAGATTCATTTTAAATAGCTAACAAATAATCTATGATTTTTATTTAATTTTATTTGTTTTTTTTTTAAGAGAAATATCAATATTTTGTTTTTTTTTATACAGTTGAATTCTAATTGATTTTAATAATATTTGTATTTATTTAAATTATTTTGCCTAAAGTAAAACCACAATTTAAGCTAGCTAACAAATATTATATTATTTTTATATCGTTTCATCATTTTGTTTTTTATTTTAACACATTTCAATTTGTTTTTATTTTCTTAAAATTCAAATTGATTAAAATATTATTTGTAATTGCTGAAATTATTTTTGTCGAAAGTTTAAGCTAGTTAAAAAATAATCTATGACTTTTATTTAAATTATTTTGTTTTGACAAATTTTAAACTTTTGAATTCTGAATGATTTAAATTCAATATTTTTTTTTTATTAATTTTTAAATATTTTGTCTAAAGTTAAAGCAAAATCTTAGTTAGCTAACAAATATTATATGAATTTTATTTTAAGTTTTTCGTCATATACTTAAATTCTAAGTGATTTAAATTTAATTTTATTATTTAATATTTTTAAATTATTTATTTAAAGTTAAAGCAAAGTTTATTGAATATAAAAAATTATAAACAATTGCGACGTAATAAGAAGGCTGCAGAAGCAAAGAGATTCGAGGGCAAAGATCGAATATATATTTATTATATAGTATATATCTAACTGAATCTACGTAGACAAATATACAAATATGGCGAGTACTCGCATTCATATTCATATTCATATTCATATTCGTATTCATATTCGTATGCACTCACTTTTGGCAGCTGTCAGCGATTTGTGACAAATTCGACAAATTATACATTTGCAAACACACAAAAGGATTATGGGGATTATAGCGCTTACTGGGGCTTACTGTTGTTACAGAGCTTGTTCAAATTCCTTTGATACAGTACTACACATGTAACTAGATAAGGCGCTAAATTTATCATGAATACAGCTATTCTAATTCTTAGTTTATTTCCAGAAACAAAAATTTGTCCGCTATCTGAAAGGTATTTATATTTCGACCTGTATTAAAAAAAAAACTAAAAAAGGATCTATAAAGTTAGTGCAAGTGGCAAAGAAGGGGGCGTGGCAGACTCAACAAAATATATATATATATATTTTTGATCAGGATGACGAACTAAGCTGATTTTGCGTAGATCTCGCAAACAATAAGATCTAGAGAAATATTTTTTTTATTTTATTTTAAATTTTTAAAAAATTTTGTTTTCCGGCTAACTGCAAAAAAACCTCCTGTTGTCGGTTACACACGACTGATCTGCTGCGTGCTTACTATCAGCTTTTCTATGCCAATTGAACAATAACTTTTATGTTCAATTTATATTATTTAAATTCAGTTTAATAATTACAAATAGTTCTTAAAATAAATATTGGAAATAAAAGTTAAGGATATTACGGAAATGGCCGTTAAAAATTTTAATACCAATTTTTGAAACTCACAACTAAACTATTATACCTAATGTTGTTTTGAATAATGTTTAAATTGTGCAGATGAAACAATATTTGTATCTAGAAAGAGCCCTAAATGACAATAGCACGTGTTGTGCACAATTGATTATTCATAAACCCAGAAATAATGCTATATAATACTATATAGTGCGGCAGAAGTGCTGAGCACTTGTGCAAATCGATTGCAATTGTAGGTTGTAATTAGTCCAGCAGTTGGGGTATATTGTTACAGAACTAATTGGAGACTCCTAATGGGTTACAGGGTATGTGCGAGTCGTTCACATTGTGTGCACACATTTCACAATTACGTAAAATACGCCTGGCAAAATAAAAACAAATACAAACAGAAAACCTGAAAAATAGAAGTGAAGAGAAGAAAAAACCACTCCAAATAATGATACAATGGCCCTTTTTTATTTATTATTATTTCTTCTTCTTGCTTCCTTTTTTTTAGAATGACGCAACTACAAAATTGACATAATAATTGCAGAACAATTGTCCCATTTGAATAATTATGACAATAACAATAATGACGCACCGACTATCAACTAGATACATATTTAAGCTAGTTTGAATTGCACAATGGAGGCCCAAGAATATCTACTATATCCATGTGTATAACCAGGGGGGGGTTACGACATCTGAAATACTAAGTACTATATCAAAGCCCAACGGACGTAAACACTTGTGACGTTCTAGTCAATATTTGAATTGACTTAAGCTACAGATTACGCTTATAACGCGCATTTCATTTGTTTAGAAGTACTTTTAATTTAGGAAACGTTTAAGCATTACAAATGGATCAGTCAATCCCTTCCTTTTCATAACTAAAGCAGAAAATTGCAGACATCAACTTTCTTGCCGAATTTTTCCGACCCTAAATCACTAAAAACTGAAAATTCTGCACAAGTTGCATCTAGAAGTTAATTATTTGTCATATCTAAACCCTTGTGCCATATCTAACTATGCTGAAAATTTCATGGAAATCGAGTGAGAAACACAAAAGTTATTCAACAAACAAATTGATCAAATATGTAAACATAAGACCTTTATTTTATTATAGATCTTTTTTTTTTTAACTTTAACTGCATGTCTTATTGCATAAACCTAAGCCACCCTATGTCGTTATCTAAGTACAGAAGACAAACAAAAAAAAAATGTATTTTCGGCATGTAGGGAGGAGATACAGTTCAGCTTCAGGTCCAAATGCGATAATAAACGTCTATAGTTTATGGCCAGAGTTCTAGAAGTATCTTAAACAAATAACGTTGAGTCATAAAAAAAGATATCTCACGGCAAATAGCTAAAGATAACTTTAAAAAAACCCCAAGTCATGCTGTCAATATGTCAGAATCCCTATCTCGCTCTTGCGCTCGTTATACAACGATATAGTTATATATATATATATACATATATATATATAGTTATATATAGTTATATATTATATAACAAATGTTATCTATCTGCACTCCAGCCATGTCTAATGCAAAGTTTTTTGTTTTGCGCATTCATTTGACATTGTAATCAAACCATGGAGGGTCTTAATGGGCGTAGCAGGGGGGGGCGGGGCATTGAGGTGGCAAGGCCGTGCGCAAATATATATACACGCAAGTGTGTGTGTGTGTGTATGTAGTAATTAGCTGTTCAGGCGATAACACAATATTTCGATAACAAATGATCGAGTTTTTATGCGCAATTGTCATATGGCTCGAAGGTCGTACGCAAAAGCCCTATAATCGTGTGCCGTGTGGTATTCAGTGCTGCCAACTTCGCTTTTTTTCCCTCAAATGTGGCTTTTTTTTTGCTAGAAAATTTACAATTTTAATTTATTGGATTTTTTATATTTTTATCCCCAGATATCTTAATCTTAAACTTTAATTTATTGTAATCTTTGTCGATTGCACTAAGTCGAGATTTATTAATAAATAAATTAAATATTATATTAAATTAAATTTAATATTATATTATTAAATAATATATTATTATGTTGAAAAATAATTCAATACTAAAGATAAATAATATTCAGTAATTTCAAATAAATAAACGAAAGATTTTAAAATTGCTAAAAAGAGGGAATACTTTTTTTTTCAAAAATGATTCTTTTTTTTTTTTTTTTAGCTTTTTCTGGAATATTATTTAATTAGTTTAAATCAAAATTTTATCTGTATCCGATCAATATTGTTTATAATTAATTTATAATGTATTTTTCCAATTAAAATTTGGCTATATCTGGCAGCACTGGTCGTGTCGTATCGTGTGGTTTTGTGTTTGTCTCGTGCCGCGTGCCGTGCCTCGTGAGTCATGCTGACCGTTAGTTTATTGTACTTTTTTGTGCTGACTCATGATGATGTTTAGCCTTTTGCCAGCCTGCTATGTTAATTGCCCTCCACTGCTCTGTTATTGTTGTTGCTGCTATTCTGGCGCTGTTATCTATAGTTTGTGATGTTGCTGCTCTGGTGAAATTGCAGCTCATATATGCAAAGCAGTTAACATCAATGTGGGTGTGTGTATGTATGTTTGTTCTGTGTGTGCTTGTTTTGTGTGTGTGTGTGTAATGTTTAGCTTTTTGGCAACCTGCTATGTTATGTATTTGCTTCAAGTGATCTGTTAATTATATTGCTGTTATTCTAGCTCTGTTGTTAACGTTGCTGTTATTCTAGCGCTGCTATTGATGTGGCTGTTATACTATCATGTTAATGAGCTCTGTTATTAATATTGCTCTTGCTGTTATTCTAGCTCTGTTATTAATATTGCTCTTGATGTTACTCAAGCTCTGTTATTGATGTTGCTGTTAAACCATCCTGTTAATGATGTTGCTCTGGCTGTTATTCTAGTTGTGTTATTAAAGTTGCTGTTATTTTAGCACTGTTATTGCTCTTGCTGTTAAGTACCTCTGTTATTAATATTGCTGTTGCTGTTATTCTAGCTCTGTTATTGATGTTGCTATGGCTGTTATTTTAGCTCTGTTATTGATGTTGCTGTTCTACTATCCTGTTAATTATGTTGCTCTGGCTGTTATTCTAGTTCTGTTATTCACGTTGATGTTGCTGTTATTGTAGCTCTTTTACCGCTGTTGCTGTTATTATAGCTCTGTTATTAATATTGCTATGCTGTTATTCTAGATCTGTTATTGATGTTGCTGTTATTGTAGCTCTCTTGCCGCTGTTGCTGTAATTCTGTATCTGTTATCGAAGTTGCTGTTATTCTGGCTCTGTTGGCCAAAGTTTGCGCTGATGAAATTGCAGCTAATATGCAAATCAGTTAACAGCAGCGTGTGTTTGTTTGTGCCTCGTTTGCCGGCTGAGTTTTTGAGTGCCTTGAACTTGTTGAGGCCCCGCCACCCGCAACCCACACAATGAAGTGCAAAAACTCGTTTTTTTTTTTCGTTATTCGTCTTTGGCTCTTTTGGCTTTATCACACGCGACTTGGACAGTGAGTAATAGGGGAGAGAGCGAAAGTGACGTCACAGGCTGATTATGTTTATTTTTTTTTGTATTTTATCAATTAAAGAAATCGGAGCATTCAACAAAATTGTCGCATGCGAATGACTTGGCAGTAAATTCGTTGATTAATGCACAATTAGCTAGAAACAAACGTTTTTACCATTTTGGCTTTTTTATTTTCTGTTAGTGTAGAAAAATTGATTATAAAATCAAATTAGAAGCTTCCAGGCCACAACAGTAACAGCAACAGCAACAGCAACAACGATAACATTTCAAGGCCGTTCCAGTCCATTTGGACGATATGTAAACCGGCTGCATGCTCCCTCTCTCTCTCTCTCTCCCCCCCTCTCTCTCGCACACCAGCACACGCACGCACATGAAATGGCATGCACATAAATTTGTATGGAAAGCGAATGTCAAGGTCTGGAAGTCACGGTCTGGAAGTGGACAGCAACGACAGCAACAACAACAACAACAACAACAACAGGTCGAGAGTAAATACAACAAAAAGCAAAAGGGCGGCTTGAGAAATCTAATTGTCATGTAATTTACGAACCAAACCAAAATCAATAAAAAGCCAAACCAAAGAAAAAATACAAAAAAAAATAAATAAATAAATAAAAAAGCAAACACTTGGCATGTTTGGAAATTACGCCTTAATTTTCAACGGACGCGGCTTGAAATTCAAGTACAGTGTGTATTCTAGGGTTGTCCAAGTTTGTGTAATTCGACAAGTGAATTGAACCACGATAGGTTAGAAAACAGCGAAGATATGCAGCATACATTTTGTTTCATATAAGTATATTGAAATTTTTCAAATATTTTACAACTCTATAAATTATATATTCTTATTGTTTTTTAAAAACGATAAATATGATTTTGAAGATTTATTTTTAAAAAGCAAATAATATTGGGTAACCGGTGATTTTTTAAAATAAAGTAAATACATTTTTTTTTTTAATTTTCGAATGATTTTTAATTATCGAAGCGATAATTTCAGCTATGCGACAGCCCTGGTGTATTATATGGAAATATGTATGTACAGCTTACAAAAAAATAATGCTTAAAATAAAATGGTAAATACGACTTACCGGCAAATTGTGTGGTAGAAAAAAACGTAAAGCAAAAAACGCCTGCGCCTTTGTCGGTTTTTTATATTTTTTCCCCCTTCTTCTTTTTGGTTGGTTTTTTTTTGGTCCGCTGCTCAGCTGTTGCTGTTGCGCTCAATGGAAATGTTGTTGCTGCTTTGGCGCTCTGCCGCTCTCTCGTGTTCGCCCGCTCTCTTTGCGTTGGTCTATGCCGGACTGTGCGCGTGTGTGTGTGTGTGTGTCTGTGTGACCGCGTGCACGTTTTGATTCTGATGCAGTGTGTTGTCTCTCTCACACGCTCTGGCTGTCTCTTTCGCTGTCGGCGCTGTTGTTGTTGTTGTTGTTGTTGTTGCTGGTTGTGTAACCAAACTGACCAGCGTCAATTTACCGTAATTATATTTTGTTGTTGCCCAATTTGCTGTTGTTGTTGTTGTAATTTGCACTTGCCTTGCGGTTTGTTTCTAGCTTGATTGTTTTGCCACGATTTCACAACTTGCTTAATAAACAAAAGAAATTCGTACATATATATTTGCATTTAGTATCGAATATATTACATATGTACATGTGTACATATATGCTATGTGTGCATGTGTGTGCGTCTCTCTCTCACTCTCTTCTGTGTGTGTGTGTGAGAACAACAAAATGTGCCGCCCGCGTGCTATTTCGTCAGCGCTGCCAATTCAGCGGGATTCTGACTTTTATTTGTAATTAAATAAATTTATAATTTGATGTTTTAGTTACATAGTGATTATGATTTTGACATTTATTTGCTTGCTTGTATTTTGAAAAACTATATTTTTTGTATTTTTTTTAGCTATTTTTTTCTAATGATTTTGTCTTGCAATTCTAGCTATTTCTGGCAACACTTTTGCTATTCGTGGTTTTTATTTATTTGCGCTCATTAATATTTTTAAAAATTAATTTTTGCTTACTTTAGCAATTTTGTTAATGATTAATTATTTAATATATTGGAAATCTAGCTATTTCTGGCAACACTGTTGTTGTTGCTGTTTTTTTCATATTTTGGATGCGTAACTTCCGTTACAGCTACGCTGCCCACGACGACTGCAGCTCAACTGCAGATTTCAAATAATTCTTAATAATAGATGCACCGAAAAAAAAAGAATATATTATTCTCTATATATGTATTTATTCAAGACCGCGTTTTTTGTTGTTTTATAGTGTGCGAAAGAGTGTGTCGGTGTGTGTGAGTGGATGGGCACCAATTGTGCTAATTAGAAGAAAGACGCGCTCTGGTTGTTTTTTAGAGTGTAATAGACAAATTGCATTTGCCTATGTGTGCGTGTGTGTGTGTGTGTGTGTGGGAGTAGTACAATGCGATCCACTTTCAATTTCCACTTTCCAAGCAGCAATTTCACAATTCCATCCAACACACACGCACACACACAGCCTAATCTACACACACACACACACACACACATGCACATGTATGTATATTAATAATATTTACTAGAAATTTCACTGGATGCTTCGAGTTGCTGTTTCATAAAATTGCAATGTTGTCATTAGTTGCAGATTCGTTCACAAACAGTCGCAACTCAATTTAGCATATATATTTAGATCGCGAGCGACGATTGTTAACACAAAATCCAAAAAAAAACTATAAAATTCTGACACTGCGCGCGGCTATTTATGTAAAAATTATTGTTGTACGCATTTGACGGGACGAGCGTTGCCAGAGCGTTCAAGTTGAGCCAGCCATATGGGTTGCTGTGTGCGGCAGCATGGCAACCATGGCCAACAGCTGACAGTGTTGCGCAACGCTTGCTCAATTCAAATTGCCAGCTGCCAGAAAACACCGGATTTACAATTTTAAATTTTAAATTTTATTTATAAAATTATGTTTAAAAAATATACAAACATAATAATAATTAAATTTCAAATAAACATAAAAACATTTAATAAAACATACACATCAAATAAAGAATAATTCTAGATTTGAATTTAGTGTATAATTTCAATTCTTATTAATAAATTTTATTTTTTTTTTTAATTGTATTTTTAGGGTTTGTGCTAGTGAAAAGAAAAGAAATCAATTGTTTTTATTGAAAAATTTAAATAATTGCATGAAAAACAAATAAATCATTGAATAATCTTTTGTTTGAAAATATTATTTTGTTTTTATTTTAAAATGTAATCAGTGGAGAAATTAAAAATAGGTGTTATATTTAAATTTTTACAAAAAAAATGTTTACTATTTCAATTAAATTTAAGAATTAAGAAACAATTTTAAGTAAATATGGGAAATAACCGTTTAACCTATGTCCAAATTGGGATATAGGTTAAAGATATATATCTGATTTTTTAACGCGAATTTGGATATAGGATAAACTTTTATTATATATTTATTGGTCAAATCGGCCCAACAAATATATATTTGTTTTCCACTCGTCGCGCAGGTTTTTTAGGTCTTCAATTTTCTGAAGATCATAAATATTATTTGCGATGCCTGATTAGACAACAAACAACCCAAATAGACAGTTACAAATTTTCTTTATTTAGTGTTAATTTGGATAGGTAATGCCTAGTTTGCCACTTGTATGTGGAGCAGGGAGTTCTCGGTAAGCAGGGTTATCACATTGGGGGATGTGGTCATGCCCAGGACCTCCCCGTCCGATTCTTCCAGTGTGATCAGATGCTGTTTGCCGATCGTGAGCTGGGGTCCGTTGCGTTTCCGCAATCCTCCGGCGGAGTCGTGATTGGCCCGGTAGATAAAGACGTGACGGTAGCTCTCACAGATCACCGCGTACTCCAGCTGGGGGCAACAGTTGACGAATCTCCGCGCCCGATTCGACGCCTGAACGTAGCCGAAGGCGTGCAGACTTCCCTCATGTCGGACGGTCCAATCGGACGGACGGGTTGGTTGATACTGTTGCAGAAAGACGGTCGCATCGTGCCCATGACGCGTCACAAACGCATCCGGAAATCCGGGCCTCAACGAGGTGCTGAACAACGGCGGAGCACCCAGATATATCGTATGGGTGGCCTGCGAGAGTTCCAGATTATACCGAACTGCAGGAAGAAGGTAAAAATTAGCATAAAGCAGTCGCAAGTGCTGCAGTCGGATGCAACCGACAGCAGAGCACCCTGCAGTCTACTTTTAACATCATAAGAAGTAATTCATCTTATTTTTTATTGGCATATCTCTCCTAATTATGGACCGATTTTAATGAAATTTATAGAAATGATAGATAATAATTTACCTATATAGAATTTACGTATAAAGATTTCTATTCCGTTGATTGATCAATGTATTCTATTTATGTTCATAGTGGGCAAAAGGGGCGTGGCATCCAACATTTTAAATAAACTTTATCTGTATATGGTATACAACTACCAAAAATTAACAAAACAGATACTCTAGCTCATAAAGTTGCTGAGATCGACGAGTTCTAACAGACGGACGGACAGACAGGAAATCTCTATATAGTTTGTGGGCTCTGCCACGCCCACTTTTACATTTTTCAATGGGTACAGTGTGCAAAATAGAGCGGAGAAAAGGGAATCTTACCCATTTTGATGTCGTCGTTTTCGGGAATGTCGCAGTCCTCGATGGGATCCTCCAGATTGGCAATGGGCGGTGGGGCCGCCTCCTGCTCCTGCTCCCCTGCCTCCACCTCCTGTTCCTCCGTCTTATCCTGCCCCTGCTCCTGCTCCGCCTGCTCCTGCTCCACCTTCTCTTGCTCCTGCTCCTGCTTCGTCTTTTCCTCTCTCTCCTTCTCCTGCTGCTCCCCCTGCCTCGCCTTGCGCTCCTGCTCCTTGGCCATCCTCGCCTGCTGCGGCGTCTGCAGCTGCCGATCGGAGCAGTAGATCAGCGACTCGGCGCGCGGCTCGAAGGCGCAATAGTGCATGGAGCCCGAGGTCTGCAGCAGCTGGCAGCGACTGTACGTCCAGCTGGGGGGCGTGTCGGCGTCGGAGGCGGGCGGCAGTGTCCAGCGCGACCAGATGCACTGCAGCACATGCTGCTCCCGCTCCCCCTGCTCCACTCCCTGCTGCTGCAGCTGCACATGGCCCAGCAGCATGGAGATCTGTTTGGTCTCCTGCTTGATGTCCAGACGCGCATCCAGCAGGACATAGCCCCGCTCCCCCTGCTCCTGCTCCGCCACCAAGCTGCTGCTGAGCAGCTGCCAACGCTTGGCAGCCATCCTGCCCCCCCGGTCCCCCGTGTCCAGCAGCTGCAGCCGCCGCCCGCCGTCACAGATCACGCAATATTTCTCCGAGACAAAGCGCAGCGTATAATTGTAATCCCCCGGCCGCCCCTCGCCATCCTCCCCCTCCTCCTGCTCCTCCTTCAGGTTGTGCACCACCAGCTGCTCCCTGGCCCGCCCCTGCTCCGCCTCGTAGGCGCAGAGCAGCAGCTGCCGCCGGCTGTTCACATAGTAGGCGTGCTGCCGCTGCCAGGGATCGGAGAATAGATAATTATGCTGTGCAAAGATCTCCACGTGCTGCAGCGAATATTGTCCAGGCGAGGGGCGTAGGCGAAGGGGGTGTGCGGGGGCGAGGGGCTGACGCAGCACCGGCACCGGCTCCAGCGACAGCTTATAACCATCGAAGTTGGGCCGCAGCAGATTGCGATCTATGGGCAATTCGATCATCGGTATTTTATCTATTTTAATTTAATTTAAATCAATTTAATTTTATTTAAATTTATTTTTATTTCTGAATTGCTTGAATTTTGCAGCACACAGTGTTGGCAAACGAGTGCTGGTAGTCGCGAAAGCTTCGATAACAAAGCATCGATAGCAAAGCATCGAAAACATCATAAGCAAAGGCGCGGCAATTTAAATTGTTTGTTAATTAGCTTAATTCATCTTATTTTGTTATGTAAAATATTGTTGGCAATATGTTGAAATTTAATGATTTAATTTAAAAATTTAATTGATTTAATTAATTAACTTAATTTATGGGTATTTGTTATGTAAATTAATGTTAATATTTGCCACGAGAGCATCAAAAACCAAACATTGATGTTTTTAAAGTATTATGTTTAGTTAAAAAAAAATTAACGTTTTGAATGTTGATTTCAAGCGAATTTAGTAAATCAAAAATCAACGGAAAATATTTTCAACTTTTTGAATAGTTTTATATAGACTATACTACATAAATATAAAATTTTTGACAACATTTGACTTTTGAACGTACGCAAAACGTAAATTCTATTGGTGTTTTTTGTCTAACAATTGTGGTGCATTTTGATGTGGGCGAGTGGCAAGCGTGCATGCAAGGTAAACACTTACGTGTACTTTGCAACTCTGTGCGTGCAGTGCTGCACAACGCGGGGCAGAAAGAGTGTTGACACGTTGACAGAACGTTTGCGGCTGGCGAGAATTATTTTTTTTTGCTATTTATTAATTTATTGCAATTAATTTGCAAATAATCGCAAATAATTGGCAAGGCGAGAGGCGACAAGAATTTAAAACAAATCGAAGAGCAAGGTAAGCATAAAGTTTATCAATAACAGCGCTGTTAATAATTCTCTCTCTCTCTGCTTTGTATGTGTTTATGTGTGTGTGTGTGTGTGCACAGCTGAAACCGAGGACAGAAAGAAGAGAGAAACAAAACGCCGATTCCTGGATTTAATTGCTGCGTGGCAGCAACAAATTGCGATATACGTAAACAAATTAGCCAAATACCAAAAATACCACAACAACAGCAACAACAACAACAACATGCAGAACAACCAAAGCAAGCGCAACAACAATAACAGCAACAGTAACATTAACAACAACAGTGGCCGTCGCCTTAACAGTAACAGCGGCAGCGGCATTAACAGCACGCTGTTATGCACAGTCGCATCGCTGTTAGTGTGGGCGTCGATGCTGCAGTGCATCGGGGGCGTGGAGTTCACGTTCGATCTGGCGGATAATGCCGAGGATTGCTTTCACGAGCAGATCGCCCGCAACACCAGCGCCTATTTCGAGTTTCAGGTGTCGGCGGGGGGGCAGCTGGACGTGGATGTGGTGCTAAAGGATCCACAGCAGAAGGTCATCTATTCGCTGGAGCGTGCGACCTTCGATAGTCATCAGTTTACGGCGGAGTCCACCGGCGTCTACACGGTGTGCTTTAGCAACAAATTCTCAGCGTTCTCGCACAAAATCGTCTACGTGGACTTTCAGGTGGGCGAGGAGCCCGCCCTCCCCGGCGTCGATGAGCACGCAACGGTGCTGACCCAAATGGAGACCTCATCGCAGGCGATACACAAGGCCCTCAACGATATACTGGACGCCCAGACGCATCATCGGCTGCGCGAGGCCCAGGGACGCAAGCGGGCGGAGGACATCAACATGCGGGTGATGGTCTGGGCCTCTCTGGAGACCGCCGCCGTCGTCCTCATCGGCCTCGTCCAGATCATGATCTTGCGCAACTTCTTCACCGATCGCAAGCCCAGCCAGGCGCACTACGGACGCCTCTAGGGCGACCCTAACAACACTCTACCCTAACAACACCTTACGCACCCTACGCTGGATAACGCAGGCGCCAAGGACACTATAGGACGACCCTACCAGCACCCTACCCTACCTACATTCTATCCTACCAAAACCCTACCCTAACAACACCCTGTCCTACCAACACCCTATGCCGGATAGCGCAGGCGCCAAGAACACTCTAGGACGACTCTACCAACACCTTACGCTAACAACACCCTATGCATCCTACGCCGGATAACGCAGGCGCCACGTACACTTCGGAAGGCCCAACTCTAGTTACATCCATAGACGTATATTCGAACACCCTATCCTGCCAACACTTTACGCCGGATAGCGCAGGCGCCAAGGACACTCTAGGACGACCCTAACCACCCCTGCCCTACCAACACCCTATCCTACCAAAGCCCTACCCTAACAACACCCTGTCCTACCAACACCCTACGCCGGATAGCGCAGGCGCCAAGAACACTCTGGGACGACCCTACCCACCCCTGTCCTACCAACACCCTATCCTACCAAAACCCTACCCTAACAACACCCTGTCCTACCAACACCCTACGCCGTATAGCGCAGGCGCCAAGAACACTCTAGGACGACCCTACCAACACCTTACGCTAACAACACCCTGTGCATCCTACGCCGGATAACGCAGGCGCCACGTACACTTCGGAAGGCCCAACTCTAGTTACATCCATAGACGTATATTCAACCTTTTTTTTTCGTACATTTAATATAAAACTTGAAAGCTATGTTAAATTACCGTTGCCTGCTTTTAAAGTGTATTCCACGCCCCATGCCCCTCATCATACCATCTTCCCCATTCCTCCCTCCCTCCCTACCTAATCACCAAGCGAATTATGTTTATTCCTTTCAAAAAGCGATTAAAATACAAAAATGAGAGTATAAAATTAACAGAACTTTTTTCATTTTAATATTACTATTTGAATTATTTGTATAGTAAAATATGTTTATTTAAATTCTCGTCATTCAAATAAGCAGTAAGGACGAAACGGCTCAGTCGGACGTATGCGCTCGCATACTTCCTTGACAATATTTCAGGATGTTTATCATTATTTGCATGGAAATATTTCAGGATGTTTGTCACAAATTGTGGATGCCACTCCCTTTTTACGCCCTAATTGATAAAAACCGCTTAACTAGCGTATAAAATCCACATTTCTCGTCCAAATACACCCATATTTGTGTTTTTATGAGTTATTTTTCAATACATATCATTTTGGAATCAAAATCAGACAAATACAAGAGATCGATTTTTTTGACCTCCTACTAAGGTCCAACAATGTGGTATCAGGCCTCAAAAGTACCTCAAAATATGATTTTTGTTTATAGAATCTACATTTCTCGTCCAAATACACCCATATTTGTGTTTTTATGAGTTACAAGAGATCGATTTTTTTTGACCTCCTACTAAGGTCCAACAATGTGGTATCAGACCTGAAAAGTACCTAAAAACATGATTTTTGTTCATAGAATCCACATTTCTCGTCCAAACACACCCATATTTGTGTTTTTATGGATTATTTTGGGAGAATGCTTGCCATAAATTACGTCTGATTATGGCAGGATGGTCGCACTCCTCGACTTAACTGATTGTTGTTTTTGTGTTTGTTTTCTTTGTTGCTATTGTTGCCTTTTCGCTTAGCAGGAAGCTAAGGCATTACGACATAGGCGGAAATTTCCAATGCGCTCTCGCTGTCTGCTAGACAAAGACAGAAAGAAAGGCAGTTGAGCTTTCAGCTTACAGTTTACAGTTAGGCCTCTGTAATACAGTAGATAACGGTTAAAGGAGGCATCGCTTATCGCTTATAGGTCACATTTGATGGTAGGTCTCATAGAACTCTACATTTATTTAATTTTAATTGCAAGTAAGTTATATTAAATTAAATAAATCTGAGCAAATATTTCTTGATTGTTTTTAGGTCTTAAAAAACTGAACATACTGTAGTAAATAATAATTGAACCTACTTTTTTTTTTAATTAATTTTATTTGATTTAAGAAAATTGTTAATTCAGACAACATTTACTGCTCACAGATCTTATAGTACTAAAATAAATATATTTAATATAAGTTATAAGAAAATAATTCTTATAGACAGTTTTTTTTTTCTAGAGATCATATTGTAATTAAATATATTATATATACGTTATAAGAAAATAGTTCCTATAGACAACATTTTCTGTTTGGAGGTCTTATTGTAAAAAAATAAATTATATATAAGTTTTAAAAAATAATTCTTATAGACAACATTTTCTGTTTAGAGGTTTTATTGTCATTAAATAAATTGTTTATTTTTAGGCAACTTGTAACTAAATCCTTTGCAACATTAATTTCCTTAAATTAAAAATTTAACAATTTAAATTAAATTGTTAATAAATTGAAATAAGTTAAATGAAATAAGTGAATAATGAGCATTAAGATTTTGTAAATTATAGCAACGATAGTCGATAAACATACAATGCAATTCTTGGTGAATTATAAGCAATTATCGATATATAATCGACAAATCGCAGGCTGCATTTGGAGCTTCGGTTTTAAGCAATCTTCACTGTACTTCAATTTGTTGCCGTGGCATTTTGGCACACACAGAAATCATCAAATTTTGCTCGAATATCATTTTATGACTTAGGGTATGAAAAATAAAAACCAAATTAAAGCAGCACAAAAACAACAACAGCAACAACAACTTCGAAACAACTGTATCAACAAGTGAGCGAGAAGTGGAGAGAGGGGGGGTGGGAAGAGAGGGGTAGAGTGAGAGTAAGAGGGGATGAGCAATGTTGCTGTTGTTGTTTTCTGTTAATGTGGCTGTTGCTGTTATTGTTGCTGTTATAGTTGCTGTTATTGTTGCTGTTGCTGTTATTGTGGCTGTTGCTGTTATTGTTGCTATTGCTGTTGCTGTTATTGTTGCTATTGCTGTTGCTGTTATTGTTGCTGTTGTTGTTTGGCTTTGTTTCATTTCTCATAGTTCACCCGAGGCAGCGGACAGTGCAATTTGTGTACAAACAAAGCCAAGAAACGAGTTTGATGCCAAAAGTCAACAGCAGCAAAGCCAAGTGCGATGACAGCGTTCATTTTCATTTATTTTCATTTAAATGAGCCGCAATTTCAACTGCAGCAACCTCAACACTGGTCAACAAAATTCAGTTTTAGTTTCAGTTCCCTCAGAGCGAGACGTATTTTAAGGCACAAGGACGAGGGGAAGACTGAACATCGGCCGACTAGAAGAGTATAGCCCCAAAACTATAAAAAAAAACGATTTAATCGGTTCTTTTTATCCGCGATTAAATCGATACTTTTTTTGAGCATTGATTTTTTCGAGCAATGTAATTTTGCGATTTTTTGTGAAATTTAGGGTATGCTACTGTCGGCTACGTTCGACTTTAATCTTCCATCCGACGGATCTGCTCCGTCCCGTCCCGTTGTTTTTGTTTGTTTTTTCAAACCAATTCAATATATTTCGATAAATCGATTTAATCGATTTTTAGACGTGAATCGAGTGAAAAGATCAAATGAAATAATTATATATGACATAAGTTTCTACTAAATATAGTAACAGTCAACTATAATTAATAAAATAAATAATTTTATATTTAAAAAAAATATATGGCAATACATTTTAAATTGACTTCATTTTCAATAAAATTCTGTTTTTATTTAATTTTGTAGATTAATTTATTATTTAATTTGTATATTAATTTTCTTCAAAAACGATTAGTGCTGCATTTTTCACATTTTATTCAAAACTTTACACAATTTAAACCATTTTATTTGGTTGATTAAACAGATAAAAAAGCATTAATATGTAAAATAGAAATATAAATATTCAGAATATATCTAAATTTAGTTTTAAATTTCAATTATTATATTTAAAAGTTTTTAATTTCAATAATTTTTTTTCAATATTTCTGTTCTTCATGCTTTAGAGGTTTTATATTCAATCTTTTTTGTTGTGTTGGCGAGTGTAACTTAAGCTCAGCTTAGACGCTGCCTGACCTGCTGCTCCACTACACTAGAGAGGCGCAAATCGCCGCTCACTTGCACCAATATTCACACACACACACACACACACACACACACACACACACACACACACACACACACACACACACACACACACACACACACACACACACACACACACACACAGAGAGACACAATTGCATTATGCCTGCCACATAGGTCGAGGTTGTTGCGATTTTTTTGCTGCTGCTTCCTCATTGGCAGCTCAGAGCTCGCAGCCAGCAGACATGGCGTAATACTGTCAACAGGTCGAATAAGAAATACCCTATCATTTTCCATTATTACCCAGCAATTCAATTTTAATATGCCACACTTTTTAAAGACCATTTAAACTTGTAATTCATTGAAACATTTGCTCGAAAAATGTTGATTTAAGTGCCAATATTGGAATTATCATTCCCTAAAGGTAAAAAACCCAATTTTTTTAAACTTTGAATGCGCATAGCTCTGCCAAGACTCAACCGATTTGCAAGCGGCATGGATTTTTCCCAATCACTTGAGTGCGAAAATAAAATTTGTATAATAAATCAATTAAAAATTTTTTTTTTACATTTTTGCCAAAAATTTAAGTTTTTTAAAATATGAAAAATTTTCGAAAAAATAAATGTTTGTTTTAAATTCGTAAAAATTGATGCGTAAGCGATTTGTATTGCAAAATTATGCAAAAAAAACCGAAACATATAGGATATTGGTCCAAAAATTTAGATTGCAGGGTAATATTGATATCATGCTTAAAATTTTGTATAGTAATTTGGAACAAGTCCTATGGAAAATAAAATATTACAGATAAAATTTTGGGAAAATATAAAAATGTTTATTATTATTTTTTTATGGTATAAAATAAAATAAATAATAATAATAATAATAATAATAATAATATAAAATAATAAAATGGAAATAATACTAAACAAATGTAGAATATTAAATGTAGTTTAAGCATTGATCAAATAATAAATCACAATCTTGAAATAAAAATGTTATAGAGTATTGAAAATTTGCATATGCGATTACGAATTGCTATGCAATTTATAGATAATATATTAGAGATATCTATATAATAAAAAAATAATGTGGGTAATACTAAAGCCGAACGTTATGAAATTCGTTGCAGATGCAGATTTTGACAGCTTGCAAATGGAACGACGATTTTTCTCTAGTTTTTCTTTTGCTACGTGCCACATCTATTGTAGCTGAAGGGAAGAGGGGAAATGGGGGAGTTTCTCTGTTGCCACGTGGGGCAGAAAGTGTTGTTTTTCCACACAAATTGTTACATATATGTTTGTACGTAGTTTACGTGTTTTATTTTATTACTTGTAATGATTTGCCGCCAGCAGCGATGACTGTGACTTGACTTAAAGTCAACATGTCTCGTCTCTCAGCACTTCATGTTTTCATTTTCCATTTTCCTTTTCATATTCATTTTTTTTTGTACATTTGGATTTTTCATTTTCATTTTGGTTTTCATTATGCTGCTGTTTTCTTATGATTTGTATTTGTTTTGCGGCTCGGCTCCCTTTGTGGCGTCCCTCTCGCTAGTTAAATTATGTAAGAGGCGCATCGCGTTTTATGTTAATTGCGATTTACGATTACATTTACTTTTTGTCCCATAATATTATCGATAATCATTTCGCACTCGATGCGTACACACTCGTATACCTCTAATTGCTGTAGATAAACTTTAGGCAATATCAATAAGGAAAATTACCATTAACATGTTGTAGACTAGAATTGTCTGCCCATACGGAAATTATTAAGCTGAAGTTTTCAATAAATATCTTTGGTGTTTTTTATTGGATTGTGCGAAAACTTACAGCATCAATAAAGTTTGTTATTAGCTATGTGCATCTGAAATCCCAAAAACGTAGCTTTAAAATTGTAGATTATGGTGTTTTTGGTGATTTAAGAGAGAATTCGGAGAGGTTTCTAAAATCTAACTACCAAATTTAGATTCTCTACCTTATATACTAGTTTGCAACATCTAAGAGTTACTCAAGGATTTCATCAATTAATATCTCTGGTGTTTTTCAACCGATTGTTGGACAACTTACAGCATCGATAAATAACCTCATTAACTATGTTCGGGTCAAATTAAAAAACTGCAGCTTTTAAATTCTGTCTGATGGTGCTTTTTGTGATTTCAAAGGAAATGTGGGGAGGTTCGTAAGATCTTAAACAAATTTTATCTGTTTGCCCTAACGAAGATTTTAAATACCAAATTTATTGTCTCTGGCTTAAATGGTTTGTGAGTTCGAAGAGTTCGTGTGACCGACAGACATGAGCTAAAGTAAGTGAAGGTGGTTCCCTAGTAAGTAGTCATTTCACCAGCTGCGAATTAGTGCACAGTGCTAGAGGGTTGTTTTAAAAATACATGAAAATATAACTTGTTTTGACGGAATTTTGAACAAATGCCTAATGATTATAAGCCAAGGTTTTGAGCAGAAATAAATCGCCAAACTTTCATTTGTTGAAAAATCTAATAATGCTGGATATATACGTAGAAAAAATATATTTATATGTAGAGTTTGTGTATATACATAAGTTGATATAGCCATGTCCGTCTGTCCGTATGAACACCTAGATCTCTCAATCCCTTTCGGGATTTAGCTCGTCCGATGTTACAAGCAAATCAAGTTTGTTTTAGATTAACGATATTCCTTCCCCTTTCACCGCGAATCACCAAAAATCTACAGCTACCTTAAAGATCCTGAAAGAGACGCCAAATGCCAGTTAGGTGATATGGTCAAAACTCATCGTTATCGGTTTATCCACAATATTCATTGGTATCGGTTTTCGTAATCGTTTTGCAACCATTTATGCTACAGCAGCTATAGACCAATACCAATTAAGATTGTGGATATACCTATAACGATAGGGTTCTTTCATGATTATGACATATGCTAAAACCATTTGGGAATTACAAGGCCATAAATAACACATAAACCAGTAGAGATTATGATCTAGAATATACATATATGCCGTATAGCAAGATTCTATGTTCAAGATTAGGCTTATTAATCAACATTATATGTTCATTTTTCAATAGTTGTGTGGGTTTAATTGATATTGGTCGAAAAGGAGGCGTGACATCCAATTTTCAAAACAAACTTGTTCTACGTAAGATATCTACCCACCTATAGGAATAAAAACTACTGCTCTAGTTCTTGTAGCTGCTGAGATCGTCGGCTTTATCGGACAGACGGACAGGGCTCAATCGACTTAGCCAATCGTTCTGATCAAGAATATATATCCTTCTGCCTGTTACATACATTCTTACAAAGTTATTAATCCTTTTCTTTCTATTTTTAATGGGGTATAATAAAAGTTAAATGATTTCAAATTTATTTTTTTTTTCATTAATTTTTCATTAATTTCTTGCAATTAATTGTATTAATTTAGGTTTTCTTACAAATGTATTGAGTGAATAATAGGTGTATAGACAATATAATTGTTTATATAATTTTAAATAATTAATTTCAATGTGGATTTTGCGGTTTGTTTGCTTCCTGATGCAACCAGGCGTATGCGTATTGAACAAATTACGCATACGCAACGTGCGGCAAAAAGAAGCAGAACAAGCAGGGAAATGTTAAATGATTGCTGCAAATTGATGCAAATCGAACAGCAGCAGCAACAGCGTGGCCAAAAGGGGCCAGCAAGTTGCAAGTTGCAAGCAGCTAGTTGCAAGTTGTAAGCTGCAAGTTGTTGGGCTGCGCCAGCCGCTGCTTATGTAATGGGAAAGGTGCAGTTGCGGCTGATGTTGCGGATGCAATACAAATAAGTCGCCGCCAACGCTGGCAGATGCTGCTGCCAGTTACCAGTTGCAGTTGCAGTTGTTGTTGTTGTTGTTGTTGCTAAGCAAACGGCAACAACATGCAACTCTAGAGAGGGGGGGGATGGGAAGGGGGTTTTAAGCCGCCTGTCTAGCCAGCGTCTCACTTTCGCCTAATGGCAATGATGCGGCAGCATTTGGCCCATATTGCCCGTGAGACAGCAGCGACAATAATCATGAAACCCTGTGCTCCCCCTTCCCCCCTTCCCCCTCCCCCCGCACCTTGTTCCCGCTGTGGCATGATGGCATGGCGAATGCTAAGAGGCGAATGTTTGGCAAAACGTTTTTCCGGTTAATATGCCACAGCGTTGACTCTAGCCGCTGTTGCATGCTGCCGTTGCACGTTGCTGCCTGCCACCTATAAAAGTCATCGCTGCCAGCTGTGGACACATCAGTGTTCAGTGTTCAGTCGCGTTGCAACGAGTGTGGCAACAACAGGATAACCGATTTAACAAATAACAACAACTGCAGCTATGAAAGTACGTACGGGGCGTATACGTGATCAACTGGCACAAACATTGCGCATACGACGCGTATTCCTTTCTGTTGATCTATTTTTTTTAATATCTACAATCAACTGTGCGGTATTGTGCCAGAAACGTTCAATCATCCGAAACTATTTATGCATATACGTATCATTTACTATATATGCAATATTCTGCATAAAACTGTTATTTATTTTTTTTATAAGTAATATAAATAATAAAACATAATTTAAACAAATGGATTACGAAATCTGCTTGCCAGAGACTAACAGACAATCTGCATAAAATATAATTGTGATTTTTTTGTATATGTGAGCAGTGGGAATATATATGAACTCTGGATTAATTAATTAATTAATTAAATTAATATTTTATTAATAATTTGTTAACTTATATAGTTCTAATATATTTTTTTATTTTTCTCCCTCTCTCTTTTCGTCATCTTTCTTTCTCTATTTCTCTCTACTACCTACACACACATATCAACTCACCTTCATCCTGTATCTCTTTATCTCTCACATCGTTTTACTCTTTATTCTTAACTTTTTAACACTCTTCATTTTCATTTCCCTTTTAAATTTCGTTTGTTTTTAAACTCTTTTATTTTTTTCTACATGTTACCCTTTAAAATATCCTTTCCTTTCATCTCCTTCTTATACACAACACTGCCTTTCCACCGACCTCTTCATCTTTATTAATTTATCTCTATTCTTTCGACCTTAATTTTAACTTGGTCTTAACTGTTGCTCTTCTTACCTCTTACACCCTTTAACTCAACTTTTTCGTCTCCCTTTAACCTTTCCCATTTCCTATCTTTATCTTTAACTGTTTATCTTCTATTTGCTGTCTTCGTATTTGTTCTTATCCAATCTCTTTATCTCTTAACTCATTACACTCTTGCTCTGCTTTTCTTTGCTCTCACAACCTTTCGCTCCCCTTTTCGCACTCCTTTTAAACTCTCCTCTCTCTCATAATTTTATCTTTAACTGATCCCTCCCTTTCATCTTATTGTTGTATGTTTTTATCTAATCTAATTATCTCTAAATTCATTTCTTTCCTGTCCTGGATATCTTTCCTCTTACACCAACTGTACTTTTCCGTCTCCTTGAACCTTTCTCCTTTCCTTTAACCCCTTTCCCCTACTTTGATCGATATTTTAACTGTTTTTCTTCCATTTATTGCCTTCCTTTATCTCATCACTCCATCTTTGTTCTGGTTTTCTTTCCTATTACACCCTCTAACTTCACTTTTCACTCTCTCTCTTGAAACTTTCCTCTCCCTCATATCTTTATCTTTAACTGATTCCCTTCCATTCATCTTCTTTATCCGCTTCTTATCATCTTCTTATATGCTTTTCTCTAATCTCTAAATCTCCAAATTCATTCTCTCACACCTTTTAACTCTACTTCTTGGTCTCTTTTAAACCTTTTCTCTCTTCTTTCTTCACACTTTCTCTCTCTCTCACTCTCTCTTCCTCCCTCACTCTCTCTCTCTCTCTCTCCCTCTCTTTTTTTTCCTCTCTATCTCTTTCTCTCTTTCTCAGGCCTTTGTGTGTCTACTGCTGATTGGAGCAGCGAGCGTTACGGCTAAGCCCAAGCCAGGAGGGGGCGGCTGGTCCTCCAGTGGCGGCGGTGGTGGTGGAGGGGGCTGGTCATCTGGCGGTGGTGGTGGCGGCGGTCATGGAGGCGGACATGGCGGCGGCGGCGGAGGCGGCGGTGATGTGCAGGTGATCAAAGTGATAACAGAGAGCGGGGGCGGCGGCGGCGGTGGCGGCCATGGCGGAGGCGGAGGCGGTGGCTGGTCATCGGGCGGTGGTGGAGGCGGCGGTGGTTGGTCCTCGGGCGGTGGTGGCGGCGGCGGCTGGTCATCGGGCGGAGGAGGCGGCGGACATGGCGGAGGCGGTGGTGGAGGCGGCGGCAGTGACATCAAGTTGGTTAAGATCATTAGCCTGGGCAGCTCGGGCGGAGGCGGCGGACATGGCGGGGGCGGTGGTGGAGGCGGCGGCTGGTCATCGGGCGGTGGAGGAGGCGGTGGCGGCTGGTCTTCGGGCGGTGGTGGGGGACATGGCGGAGGCGGCGGCGGCGGCGGCACCAAGATCATCAAGATCATCAAGCTTGGCGGCGGCGGCGGAGGGGGCGGTGGACATGGCGGTGGAGGCGGCGGCGGCTGGTCCTCGGGCGGCGGCGGCGGTGGCGGCGGCGGTTGGCAGCCAGCTGGTGGCTGGGCCTAAGCCATGGCCTATGCACCCCAGATACCCTGTAAATACTGTACATAATTGCAAATACCTTTTTTTTTGTTATTGTTGAAAGAAAAAAAAACGAATTCTTTTCCTAAAAATTGTGTGAAATTTGGTTCATAAATGATGTTAATAATTATATAACGAATTGCATTTGCATCGCAAATATTTTGTATTATATTATTGCGTACATCTATTTTTGTTTTCCTCGCAAGAAAATATAAAAAACCGGAGACAATAAATCAAAACTTATTGAAATTTATAAACACGCTCTGGATTGTTTTGCTGAAAAGACCTTTGTCTTGGCCTTTGTAGCCATTGGGAATGCTGCAGTCGAAAGTGCCTTAACTGATTTAAAGTTAATACGGCACTTTTTGGGTGCTTATTATAATAATTAAATAGGTTAAATTGGTAAACGCTGCTCATGAAACTTGAAAAGTACAGAAATTTTGGATAAATGCAGAGACAGAGCAGAAGAATCAGGTGCTAAAGAGGAAGTAGAAGAAGTAAGATAAAGAAGAAGAAGTAGGAGAAGTTAGATACAAAATAAAAAGTAGCAGAATTAAGATAAAGAGGCATCTCAATCAACTTCAAAGCACCTAAAAAAAATCCTTGATATCATAGAAACCACAAGAAAATCCAGAAAGTATGACCTAGGCTTTAACTATTTAGGAGAAATCTCAACATAAATGACCTTAACGATATGACCTCAATTAACTATAAGCGTAAACAATCATTTGTTGCAAACCACAAGAAGCTGAAGAAACTGAAGGCATGCAATAATTTAGTGGAAACCACAAACTCAAGAAACTTGCCTTGGCTAGCGTAAACGCTTAAAAAGCCAAATCACAAGTGTTATATTAAGCAAAGAAGGTTGTTATTTAGATAATGTACTCTATTTACTATATATTTACCTCTTATTATATTGGTATATCCTGAAAAGTGCAATGATGTTGGTAGAAGCGCGTAGCGCGAGCAATTATAATACCCTGTATCCGTAAAATGGGTGAAAATGGGTTTAATGACTTTGTGGGAATGAATGCAACAGATTAAAGAAGGCGTGGCAGGCTAAATAAAGTATATATGAATATATATATATTCTTGATCAAGGTGATGAGGAGAGTCGATATAATCATGTCCGTCTAGTCAATGGTTCAGCTTAAAATTTGAGTGGTTCACTGGTCTTAGTTGACTTTTAAATAAATAAAACAAAAAATTAATAAACAAATACATAAAAAAATAAACCAATTAATCATTATAAAGCTTAATAAAATTAAAATTAACGAATTTTTAAATTGGTCTATTTTATTATTATATTTATTATATTACTATATTACTAAGCAGATTTATTACACCATTAAGCAAGTCGAGCCTACTCGACTGGCGTTTGTTTCGTCCCTGGCTAATTTACTTATGCAGTAGATAAATCGCTCAATTTGTTAATAACAAATAAAATATGAAAATTTGTAGAAAGAAATAGAGAGAGAGAGAGAGAGAGAGCGAGAGAGAAACAGCTTAAATATTGAGCGCGTTTTTAGCCGCCAGCATTTTGGCTTGTTTTGATGCCACACACGTTGAACAAATTCCAAGGGCCGGAATTAATTGTTAATAATATTAATAATAATAGCAACAATAAATTGAACGAAGTGAAAGGCAGACAGACTGAAGGACATTTGTAAGTGAGCTTTGGGGACTAAATTGAGCGATTGATTGACTGATTGAACGTTTTGATGTACGTAATTGGGGTTAATCAAACTGCCAGCAATAATTTGCATGCTAATTATGAATACACACGCGGCAGATTGGCCACAGGCAGCGTTATATGTGTACACTGAGAGAAAAGTCGCACTGAAAATAGCTCTGCATGAACATGATACGAAAGCTCTCAAGCTTATTGAATCAATCAAAAAACAAATATTATACTGAGATTAATAATAACATTCATCAAATGAGCATCAAACAAAATAAACAAGCTTTTAATAAAATTTAAATAACAAAATACTTTCAAATAAAATAAATAATGAACTAAAACAAAATATTTGTAAGGCGTAAAAAAGTACATTAAAAAGTATACAAAATCTAAAATCTTGAAATGCGAAATGATTCATCATTTTTAAAATGCGAATAATAAAATAAATTTTTAAATAAATAAGGTTGTTTTTTCCCATTTATTGATTTTTTACAGTTGTTAATTATTAAATAAGTAGTATTATATACTTATTTGGTAAATTTACGATTGAGAACTTCCCAACATTGCTATGTTTTAACCATTTTTTTGATATTCCGGAATAAATAAATAAATTAATTAATTGTGTAACAAATCTAAAAAAAAAAACTGAGAAAAACCTATTTTTTTTTTAAATTTTAAAAACATTTATTTTAAAATTGATTTGTTTTTATGTCGTCTAGACACAGAAGATAAATTTTAAATATAAAATTCTAATAATTTTGATAAAAAAAAATATAAAAAATAAAATAAATACACTGAAGAACAAAAATTTGTGCATTTGATTAATTTGTAATTTGTCAGCTGAAATTTCGAAATGCTATGGAGTAGAAGTTTCAGCGTAAAGTACTTGATTGTTTCGCTGAGTGTATATGTATCTATTTGTCTTTATTTGCAGATACATGCTTGCATATTTATATATTTATTGGCTCAGCTAAGAAACATGCTGCTTGTCGCTGTTGCCACATTAAAAGCCCATTAATGCAGCGACTTTGCTCCCCTTCCCTCCCCTTCTCTCCTCTCCCCTCGATTGGTTTCCCAGCGACCCCTGCCCCGCCCCTTTGGGCTTGACCCCCCCGTTCGCCTAGCGCCATGACTGCATTTAGTTGCTGTCAAAACACGATTTGTTTGACTGAGATGCGTTATAAATTTGGTTACAAGTGTTACCAAATCCATTCGGATTTGCATCCATGGCATGCATAATAAATGACGCCAATCAATGTATCTATGCTCCAGCTTCACAGACGCCCCAAGAGCTGTTAGAGATATGCAGAGAAAGAGATGGAGAAACAGAGAGAGAGAGGAAGAGAGAGAGCGAGAGAGAGAGTGAATAGTTAATAGGCTACAGTCGCACGTTACCGACTGTAGAAAATACCTTTTCCAACTTTACAACTTCATTCGAAGTGCTGCAGCAATGCATCTTCTTACTTTTTTATTAAAAGCAATCGCTGCCAAAAAACGAGCGAGACATACATATATACTAGTAGGGCTGGGTTTGATCTTTGATTTTGTAGAATCCATCTTTTCCATCGAGTCATGTCAAGAAATCGATTTAATCGATTAATCGAAATAAATTCAATTTGTTTTATTGTGTTTGTGTTTTATTAACCGATGTTTATTATAGTTAAGGTTAAGCAGTATACATTCCGACTAACAACCTTTTAGATACAATATAACGCTTATTATTGGGTTTTTATCGATTAGGGCGCAAATGGGGCATGGCATTCCAAATTTGCTATGAATCAAATCTCTCTATTTTCTAAATTTTACTTTTATTTTTTTTTTTTGTTAGTTGCTAAAGTCGAGAGGCTCATACAGACAGGCAGCTGGACGGGATTATCTATTTTTATTGATTTGTGGGCGAAGTGGGCGTGGCATCTACTTCTATTCCAAATTTGAGCGCTCTAACTTGTATACCAGTTACTGCTATCGACGCATTCATATAGAGAGTTTAGCTATAGATGTAGCTCAACAGCTTGTGGGGTCTGCCACGCCTCCTTCCGCCTGTAACACACATTTACACAAAGTCATCATACCTTTTTTTATGAGTTTTATGAATAAAATAATAAATTAATGCGCTGCACAAAGTTTACAAACAGCCGCCTATTTGGCTGGCAGCTATATCTATAGCTATGGCTATATCCATAGCTATAACCTGACTGGGGCTGTATCTGTAGGTTTCACTGGTGTCCGGGCATGCTTTATGTATCAATTAGTTTGCTGTCTTGAGCGAAAGAGACGGAGTGAGGAGAGAGAGAGAGAGAGAGACAGCGAATTAGTAGGCAAACGAAAGACTCAGGCAACAAACTTGAGCTGCGTTGACCCATTGAGACGAGTTGAGCGTTATAAATTATTGCTTTTAAATTAACTGAGGGCTATAAACTGTTCGAAAGAGTGAACGTAAGTGTGTTTACTCAACAAATGCCAGTAAAACATATTTAAACTAACTTTACGGGCTACTACTAGAGTTAAATTTACGGGGTCCTAATAAATGCGTTCAATATTTCCGAAAATTTTACCGCATATTTGTTAGAGAGTATTTTTAAATAATAAATCTTAGAGCATAATTTTTTTGTATTGGTATCGAAAAGGAAATGCTGTAAGAAGGCGTGGTAAATCCCAGATCTTTCTGGCTATATTTCTTTAATCAGAATGATGGTTCAAGTCGATATCTAAACTCTCTATATAAAAGCATCGATATCAGTAAGTAGTATTTGAGCTAGAGCGACTAAATTTGGCATTGAAGTAGGTGTATACCATGCGCAGATTATGTTCAATTCACATTTTGGATGCCAAGCCCACTTTGCCCACAAATCGTAAAAAAAACTGTAAAGTTTGCAAAATTAAGCGTAGAAGGTTGAAATTTAGCTTATGTTTTAATTGTTATAATATAAAACTACACTGCAAAAATCATTGAAATCGGTTGACAAAGTAGGAAGTTATCGAACAAATAAAAGATCGTGCTTTATATCGCTCGTCGGTTGCATGCGACTGCAGCCTTTCCGCATTTGTTTATTATTTATTTTGTTGTTTTCCCTCGCTTTTGGGTATTGTTTCAATGTTGTCGTTGGTCCGGTTGTTTCTGTTTGTTATCACCAGGGGCTTTGGCAAAATGTTAGTTGTGGCTATTGATTTTGATTGTTGTTGCCATGGATTTCTCATTCATAGGGCTACCTTATTGGAGGTAGGGTCTATTAAAAACAACAATGATCGGTGAGGAGCTCATCTGAGCTCATCATTTCCATGGCACACACTTCACAATTTTTGATAAATAGTTTGACAATCTTTTTTTGGGCTTGTGTATGCAAAAGAGTTACGACGGGCTTTTTGCTGGTATTTCGAATATTGGGTGTCAAATATTTGTAATGTTCCGCATTGGGTTAATAGACATGAAATTTATTTTGTTTACGCCCATTGTTCGGCATCCGCATGCGATATGATATGATCTTAACTTATGACTCTGCTCAACACAAATTGAATCGACCAACATAAAATCATAATCATCCAAAGTTGGGCAATGCACTATAATGGATACAATATGTAAGATCTGGGCACAATTAAGACTGCTCCAGTCGGGTGTGACCGTAACTAAGCTGAATGCATTTTCCATATGCTAGATTTAATTATTGTAAATGTTTCGCATTGATTGACTGTCGCTTTCAATTTATTGTCTGATCGATGGGCCAATTGATTGAAAGATTAATGGACATAACGCTAAAAAGATTACATAGAAGACCCCCAGATATGGTCTGATTGAAATCAACAACAATTTGTTTAGATAAATGCCAGAATTGATTGAAGCGAGTGGAAGAAAACAATACGTTTCATTCAATATCAACTAAAAATATCAACTATCAATATCGACGAAATTTATCAACTAAAAAATAAAAAATCGCTTTTAGACCCTTTAAGGGTCTATTAACTTAGTGCAAAGAGAAAATGTGTGTAACACCCTGAGGGAGGCGTGCCACGCCCCATAAAGTGTATATATTTTCTATTTGTGGAATTTAGTACCAAAACATTTATTTTGAAATATTTCCCACGGCCAAAAATCTCTTCTTTTGACAATACAAAGTGTCAAAAATTTCCACAAAATTTTAAATGATTAAAATATAGTTTAAGCGTCTTTATCAACGTAATGTAATCCTAAGTAATTGTTTAAAAAACTGATTGATTAACGTTAGCTTACACAGATTACAGAGTTACGAAGCAAATAAAAGATAAAAAGTGTTTCGCTTTAATGGGTTTTCGGTGCTATTGTGTGATTATTGGATATGTCCGTATCGTTTGTCTCTTAGGGGTGGTCAGTTTTCGGATCTATTGTGTTGGACAACTTGTTAGACGACGCAAACTAGCCACAAAACATGGGCCAAGGTTAATTGATTGGAAAATGACACAATAAACGACAACATAATCGAGATAAACGGCCGAAAACCATCGATGCATTGATTGACATTGAAATCGTTTTCGTTATCGTTGTCGGAAAAATTATGGAAATTTATAATAAAAGTGAAAGCAATCAAACTCTAACTATGACCACTATTAATTCGACTAATGAGTGTGTGAACCTTTTCTTAGGAAAACACACACATATTCGATATATTCCCACAACCCAAACACACCATATCGAACATAAAATCGATCTATTTATCCAACATTCGATTAGCCTCAAACTGTGAACGATATGAATGAATGAGTTTGTTGAATACGTGCTCCAGTTTGGTTTTTTTTTGCATTTCTGTGGGGACATTTTAAATAATTTAAAAAGTTGTAGTATTAATAGCATTTTTATGTTATGAGCATATTGGTTTCCAGATACCCCATAAAGAGTGTTTTCCATTGTGTCTCTGAAAGAACTTCTATTATTTTTAATCGCTGGGTTCGATCTTCAGTTTTCAAGAATCGACCTTTTCGATCGATTCCCGTCAAAAAATTGATGTTATCGATTAATCGAAATGAAACCGTTAATGCCAATTTGCAGGTAATCTTAGAGAAAAACTTAAAATGTATGCATTCAAAATTAAATTAATATTGTTTAAAAACAAAAACAAACTAGTAAGGACAAAGCAGTTCAGTCGGGTGGAAGATATTTAACATTTTGCTACCGATTATACTACCGATCTTGTTGATTTGAGGCGCGTTACATTGAATATCGCAAAATTGCATCATTCAAAACAATCGATAAAAAATAAAATCGATTCAATCGCCGAAAAAAGATCGATTAAATCGAATTGAAATCGAATCGAAGTCCAGCTCTATCGTATAGTATACGTTTTGTGTATTTATTTTTCCGCTTTTATAAACGGATGTACTTGATAAAAAATACCCTGTAATTGCTTTTCTGCTCTTTGATTTGCTTAGATCATATTCGAGGTTTATGATCTATTCAAATATTCTCATTTAATTCTTAAAAATAAAATTGATAATAAATAAAATATTTAAGGCTTAAAAATTTATGTGAAAAAAAATTAAATAATTAAAGTACGTTGATTTTAAATTGGAATAATTTATTTTATTTTTTTGATAAATAATCTTAACTTTTAAAATAAAAATTTAGAATGCATTGTATAGTATTTCGCTTGATAAATTGCATAAAAATGTAAGCTAAAGACGAAATGTGGGGAAATGCAAATGGAATTGAATGACTTAAGTGTTGTATTAATTAAATACAAAACCCAAAAAAAAAAAAAATAAATAAAACTAACTTTAAATATTAACAAAGATTTGTGTATGAAATATTATTGGTTGACATGTCAAATAAATGAATATTAATTAAAGCAAGGCAAATCAAATATAAAATCAAATGAAATTATTGCCAGCTGCCGGGCTGATCTATTAGATAATGCAGCCAGATATAACGACAGACAGAGAGAGAGAGAAAGAGAGAGAGGGAGAGAGAGAGAGAGAGATATGCATAGCATATGAAATTCATTCATTAATATTTATAGATTGCCCCAAAGGCCACAGTTCGCCATAGAGAGTTGTATGGGGCACACCCCAAAGTTGGGCTGTAGTTGGATACAAATTATATGGGATGGCCTCAGAGCCGACTTCGATTCCGACTCTTCGCTATCCAATATCACTTCCCTAATGAGCCGACACGTTTATTAGCACATAATTAATGGGCCGGTATTAAAACATTAATACAGCTACTACATCTCCTCCCTGATATCTGTATATATCTATACACCTATCTCTATATGCACTGCCTCTTCCATGCTATCTGCTAATGACATAATACAATAATCTTTTTTTATTTTTTGTTTTGTTTTTGGCATTATTAGGCAATGACAGAAAATTTTAGCAAATATTTTTCGTAAGACCCAAATCCAATCAGTGTAGATAACCGAGCCCCCAATGCATACCGCTTACACGAAAATGAATCAATGAAAATATTTAATCACACAATATGTAAATTTTGAAGAGGTAAAGCATTAAGCATAGGGCGTAGAGCCTGTCGATGGGATTATGGACTTATGTGTTATTAAATTTTATAATTCAATTTGTATTTTACTAGATTTATTTCAATGTAAATATTTGTAGATCTTCTATGCAGCTGGCGCTCTTGCTTTGGTGTTGTTTCTAAGCTCTTTCAAAACCAGAATGGGCGGTGCAGATCAGTCGGACGGGCCCGACTGTAGAATACTCTTTACCCTACATATTCAATATAATTTTATTAAACTATTATGCGAGGCGTAGCAGCAATGCCTCTTTTTCTTTTCATAATGCGATGCCAGAGAGCGAGCGAGGCCTGCAATATTGTTTCGATGATATCTCCTGTGTTTATCGATCGATTTCAATGCTTTTCTCTGGATAGGTAAACATTATAGTAGAAAATAGATATTCCAAATACCGACTTTCTTTGTACAATATTACGCTTGTTATTCGGTTTTTATTGATTAGCGCGTGAAAGGGGCGTGGCATATAAGATTTGAAATAAACTTGATTTGCGGATTGTGCATACCTTTCAAAAATGACCAAAACAGCAGCTCTAGCTTTTAAAGTTGCTGAGATCTACATTCTCATCCAGGCGGACAGACAGACGGACAGACAGACAAACAGGGCTAAATCGGCTGAGCTCGTCTCCCTGATCAAGAATATATATAGTTTGTGGGATCTGCCATGCCTCCTTCTGCCTGTTACATACATTCTGACAAAGTTAATAACCCTGTATTTCCCATTTTTCAATGGGTACAGGGTATAAATATAGATTAAATAATCTTCAATATTTACATATTTTTAAAGAACATTTACAATATAAAAACTATTTTCCACTTCAGTATTTCTTGTTGTACAAGTTCACGGACCTTATTTCGAATGCCACGGACTCTATATCTAAAAATTTCGTAGGTATAGACTAGGGCTCTATCTTGAAAACCATAAAAACTAGCGTTATCAAATTCATAATGTAGCTAGATTCAGATCATATACAGATCGAGTTTATTTCAAATGTTGTATGCCACGCCCCATTTACGCTCTAATCGATAAAACCCAAATAACAAGCGTATTAGTCAATATAGAAGGTTGTTATTTGAAATATACATTTCTAACCATTATATTTATCTATGCTGAAAATCACATTTCAATCGGTTGATAAACACTGAAGTTATTAAAGAAACAATATTGCTTTCAAAAGAAAAAGTAAGAAGAAGCATTGCTGCAGCGTTTCGTATGATGTTGAACATTTTGAGGCGGGGTATTCCATTATCGACTGAATTATTTTCTGTTATAATTACAGTAAAATCCGGTTATAACGACGCCGCTTATAGCGTCCGTCCGGTTATTGCGACGAAAACTCGATGGTTTGGTTGGTCCCCATACAAACTTATATGAAACGGCCTCCGCTTATAACGTCTCCGCTTTTAGCGACAAACCGCTTATAACGACGAGATTTTTCACAATTCAACCGGATATTGCGACGTGCCGAACAAAAAAAAAACTTTAAAGAGGAAAATTTGATTTTTTTAACAATGCTAAAAGAAGCAAACAAAATCATGGATTTTGTGTTTTTTCAATACGATTTCGTATTTTTCAATCATGGATTTTGTCTTCCGGATATAACGACGTAAAATCGTCGGTCCCTTGAAAGTCGCTATAACCGGATTCTACTGTATTAAATTTTTTGTTTTGATTAAAAAATTAATTTGTTTTATTTTAAAACCTATTACGAACATGGCATCCATAAAATTAAAAAAAAAATTTGTTTTTGCTCCTTTCGGATAGTGCGTCTGCCGGATATAACGACGTAAAATCGTCGGTCCCTTGAATGTCGCTATAACCGGATTCTACTGTATATTGCGTTTTAAAATTTATTTTAATTTTTTTTTTTGTTTCTCGTAATATTAAGCGGTCCATACTGCCAAACACTACACAAAGCTGAACAGAATTAAACGTTAAGGTCAAAAATCAATTGAATATCTTTATTGGCAACCAGTATTATTTCCAAATAGTAAAAATAAAAATAATTTTTGAAATTACATAATGCTTTGCGTTGGTCATTAAATCGATATGAAATAATGGATTTATTGTAAAATTACTGGATACAAATGTTTGCAATGAAATGATATAGAGTTTCAGATGCATTTCGATATGGATTTGTGGCCATAATTTCCAGCGCTAAATGCGCCTAATGGTTGTCGGTGAAATAAAATGAAAACTGAAACAAAAGCGATAATAAATTTAATGTTACATTAATATGGTCCGATAATAGTTGCGATTGGCACATTGTTATTATTATTTATAGCGCCATTAAAATGCAAAAACAAACTAAAAAAAATGTAAAAAAAAAAATGCAAAAAAGATATGCAAAAACTGCGAAATAATTATGATACGATGCGATGAGGCAAGTGGCAGGCAGAGAACACAAACTGATTTGATAACGCCCCGATTTGGGCGGAAGGGCCTAAAAGAGTTAGGAGCTACAAATTATGCCATATAGTTAAAGTTATAGTTATAGTTGTTATTGTTATTGCTATGCTCTTGGCAGGCGTATTAATTACATCCGCAGATTGCAAATTGATGTTTTTTCTATGTTTTTTCATAGTGTCGAATTTTGTGGCATTACAAACAAACTGTCTATAATAACTCAATAAATAAAAGCAATTTGCATTTCAAGCAACAACGCAAAACGCAGCTGCCAAAAAATAAAAAAAAAGCTAAAAAAAAAAAATAAAAAAATAAAATTTTTTTTTTTTTTTATGTTGCGCATGCGACGCTGAATTAATGAAAGGCCATTGCGACTAGAGTTTGGCCCACTGACTTGGGATGCCTCTGACAAACACTCAGAGCAACACTCACACACTCACAGCAACACTCACACTCGCACTCACACTCACACTCGTTGCTCGTGAGTGTATTCGATGAGCTAAACTAATGCGCGCCCTTGTATAAAATGCGTGCCCGGGTCAAGCTGGGCCATCATTGAACGATTGGACATCGAGGGCTTAAGCACGACCAACGTGAAGATGAATGTAAGTGTCAACAGCAACAACAGCAACAGCAACAACAACAACAAATTGCAACAAACAACAACAACAACAGCAACAACAACTGAACAACAACAAAAAACTATAACAGTTTCACAACAAGTGCCAAAAGTGACAAAACAAATTTGCAAACAAGTCAAGTCAAAGCAAGAACCTCAGTGCAGTGCCAAATATATATTTTAAATATTTAAATCAAAACTGCAAATAACAGTATAAACATTAAAAAATATTAAACAAACTTAAAAAGAATTAAATTATATTTTTTTTATATATTTTTTTTAATTTTTTGTGTGCTGCCAACGTACCTAAAAAAATGCAACAAAATTCAACAAATTGCAGCTGTTATGCAGCTTATAAATATTTTTTTAAATAAAAATATTATTGCTTCTATATATTATTATTTTTATAATAAATATATAAATATTTAAATTAACAACAATAACAATAAATATTTTTTTAAATGTATAAATTAACAACAAATCATTACAAACATTAAAAACTAAACGTTGTTTAAATATACTATAACTTTATAAACAGTGCAAAGAACTTAGTTAAATAATAATAAATAATTAAATAATAATAAATTAAATAATAATAAATTAAATAATAATAATAAAATAAAGGATATAAGAGCTATAGTGTATTTTTTAAAACAATTTTTTGTTTTTTTGTTTTAACTTTAAAAAGCTGCAAAAAATCGATGCTGATTTCTTGAAAATTTGTTGATTCCATAGGTCTTATAAGATTCTGCAACTAAAATATACAAAGAATATTTAGACTCTGTACTTTAAAAAAGTAAAAGAGTCTATTAGTTTAGTGCAACTGACAGATGTATGTAACAGGCAGAAGGAAGCGTGGTAGACCCCACAAAGTATATATATTCTGACTCAGGACGACGAGCTGAGTTGATATAGCCATGTCCGTCTGTCCGTCTGTCCGTCTGTCCGTCTGTCCGTCTGTCCGTCTGTCCGTCTGTCCGTCTGTCTGTATGAACACCTAGATCTCAGCAACTAAAAGAGATAGAGACACCACCTTTCCGGATTTAGGTAGTCAGCTAATGCAAGCAGATCAAGTTTGTTTCAAACTTTTGATATCTCGCCTCCTTCATCCGCGAATCATCAAAAATCTACACCTACCTCAAAAATCTCGAAAACTATAAACGGCACAGCAGCCACAATAATAGCGCTACAGACTTGGCTACAGACTTGTAATTTGGCATGTACGTAGCCTAAGGTATTCTCCATCGATGATATTAATTTATTTATTATTTGAATTGGAAATAGCGAAGATATGCAAGAGACAATGTTTTGCTAAATGTATTTATTTGCAACTGCAGCCACAATATTAGAGCTACAGACTTGTAATTTGGCATGTACGTAGCCTATTGAATTATCCATCGATGCTGTGAATTACATTACAATCGGAGAAGAAACAGCGAAGTTATGCAGCAGTAAATTGTTTTATAAATGTATGAAAGCGCAACTACAGCCACAGTTTAATAGCTATAGACTTGGGATTTGGCATGTACGCAACCTATGTCATTATCCATCAATGCTGTGAATTACATTACGAACGGAAAAGAAGCAACGAAGATAGATCAGACAAAGAAGCCACCTAGATCTTGCAGACTATAAGAGCTAGAAATACCATTTTTGGGTATTTAGGTTCTCCTATGCAGCAATCATATCAAGTTTGTTTCGGTTTTTTGATAACTCCTCTCATCCTCCCCTCTCATTCCTCCGCTAACCGAAAAACCAATTTAGCTACAGTTTACAGTTTTAAAGCTTCAGTTTTGAAGCTAAAGATTTGGGATGTGGTATGTACGTAGTCTATGACAATCCCCATCGATGCTGTGAATTACATTACGATCGAATAAGAAACAGCTAAGAAAACACAAAGTACAGAGTCTCCTACAGTCGGTTGCGTCCGACTGTAGCTCCGTCCTTACTGGTTTTTTTTTACTTGTTTGCAAATATTTTTTTATAATTTAAAGCACATATACTAAATGATCTTATAGCTTTAAATTCGGCTATAAAAATATATGTCAAAATAAACAACAGCTCAAAATTGTTTAAGATAAAATTAGGAAATTTTACACGAACATTAAAGATATGATGGAAAAATTCGGACGGGAGATTGATGAAGAATCAGGCGAAGAGATACTATATAAGGTTTTAGGATGAAGTGGTAGAGAGGCGAATGAAAAAATTAAAGGAGAGGCAGAAAACTTGAGGATAAGGTAGATAAGATAGAAGATCGATAAACAAACTAACCAAAAGGCGGAAAGAGAAATCAGCAGACAAATGAAGAGGCAGAAATATGATCGAATCAAAACAAAGTTATTAACCCATTTTTCGATGGGTACAGGGTATAATGAAAATTGACAGATGGACCCGTTATTAGACAGACAATGTGAAGGATGCAAAATTTGATTGATGAAGGCGCAAGAAAACGAAGCATTAGATAAAAGAGAAAAGTTGTTAAATTTAATGAATAGACGTGAAAACAGTTAAACTAAAGGATAGAATTCGAAAAGGAAAAAAAACGGAGTACATATAGGAGAGGAAATCGGATAAAGTCGCTCATATTTTCTCTCTTTTCATTTCTTTAGCCTCTTCTTATTTCTTCACCCTCTTCTCGTTTCTTTTTCCTTCTCATTTGTATCCTCTTCTTATTTCTTTTCTCTTCCCATTTCTTCACCCTTTACATTTCTATTCTCCTTTTATTTGGTTTCTCTTCTTCTCTCCCCTCATTTCTTCTCTCTTCCCATTTTTTCACCCTTCACATTTCTATTCTCTTCTCATTTCTGTCCTCTTTTCTTTGTTCATCTCTTTTCAATTCTTTTCTATTTTCATTTCTTCACCCTCTTCTCATTTCTTCTCCCTTCCCATTTTTTCGAATTTCCATTCTCCTTTCATTTCTTCTCAATTCTTGTCTTCCCTCATTCCTGCTATCTTTCCATTTCTTTATCCTTCACTTTTCTATTCTCTTCTCATTTCTGTTCGCATTTCATTTCTTCTGTCCTCTCAATTCTTGTCTTCCCTAATTTCTTCTCTCTTCCCATTTCTTCACTCTTCACATTTTTATTCTCCTTTCATTTTTTCTTTCTCCTCTGTTCTGCTCTTTCATGATTCTATTTCTATTTCTATTCTCCTATGATTTCTTCTCTCTTCTCAATTTTTTTCTTCCCTTATTTCATCACCCTCTTTTCATTTCTTCTCCCTTCTTATTTCTATTCTATTTTCATTTCTGTTCTCTTTTCATTTCTCCTCTCATCCCAATTCTTCTCCACCCTTCCCATTTTTTCTCCCTTCTCATTTATCTGCAAATACTAACGAATGGTTCCTCTCTCTTCCCCCTTGCCCCCAAAGCTGTACGGCGCTTTCTTGGCGCTTGCCACCGCCTGCTGCCTGAGCGCAGCGCTGACTACGGCGGATTTATCGCTGAAGCAATCGCCGGGCTTCGAGGAGAGCAGCTACGGCAATTCCCGCTACCAGATCTTCGAGGTGCACAATCACTATGAGGGCAAGAGCCACGCCTACCTGCCGCCCACAGTTGCTGCTGCCACACACGAGGAGATACACATACATGAGCAACCGTTGGTGCAACCGTTGCAGCAGCAGCAACTGTCGACAGCAACTGTTGCTGCCGACGATGACAACTTGGATGTATCATTCTTGAGCTTTGCCGATGGCGCCAATTTGCAGGCGCCAGCGGCAACAGTTGCTGCCGTGCCCGTGCCATTTCCCTCCAGCTATCAGCATGACTTTCAGCGCAAGCAACAGTTGCTGGCAGCACAGCCAGTGGCCTACAGAGCAGCAGCATATCTGCCACCTACAGCAGCCACGCCCAGCCAGCAGCAGCCACAGCAACTGCAGCAACAACAGCAACAGCAGCAGCTGCAGCAACCACAGCAACTGCAGCAACCACAGCAGATTTATCAGAGCAACACCGCTGCAGCTGTTGCTGCTGTCGGCGACAGTCTCAGCGCCAGCTTGAGCTCCACTGCACCGCAGCAATTCTCGACTCAGGCACAAAGCTATCAGGCCCCGGACTATCTGCCACCCGTGCAGGCGCAGCAGCAACAGGCTGTCTACAGAGGCGCCGACTACTTGCCCCCCAGCAGCAGCAGCAGCACCACCACCACAGCAACAGCAACAGCTGCTGTTAGCTATGCACAGCAGCAACCACAGCCACAGCCACAGCCACAGCCACAACCACAGCAAATTTATCGCGCGCCTGCCTATCTGCCACCCAGCAGCAGCAGCAGCAGCAGCAGCACCGCCAGCAGCATCGTCAGCACCACCAGCAACACCGCCAGCAGCAGCAGCAGCAGCGCCCAGTCTAGCTATCAGGCGCCTGGCTATTTGCCACCTGGCTATGAGTTCAGCAATCCCGAAATTCTGCCGCAATCGGCGCCATTGCAGCAATTGCAGCCAGCGCCGGCAGCAACATCGGCGCCAGCAGCAGCAGCAAGCATTGATTATCGTGCTCCTGGCTATCTGCCACCTGGCTATGACTTTGCCAATCCCGATCAGCTGCCTTTGCAGCAGGTTGCGCCCTCGGCGTTGCCGGCAGCAGCAGCAGTTGCTGGCGTGCCAGTAGCAGCACCAGCAGCTGTTGGCGACTATCGTGCGCCCGATTATTTGCCGCCCACACAGCCGCAAAGCAACATTGTCTATCAGCAACAGCAGCAGCCACAGCAGCAACAGTTGCCGGTACAGCAGCAACAGTTGGTGCTGCAACAGCAGCAGCAGCAGCCACAGCTCAGCCATCCTGGCGCTCTGCCAGATGGTTATGAGTTCAGCAAGCCGGAGAACTTTGAGGCGGCCATTGCTGAGCTGCACAGCCTGCAGACAGCAACCAAATTGCTCAAACAGCAGCAGCAGCAACAACATCAGCAACATCAGCAGCAACCGCAGCAATTGCCGCGACAATTGAGCAACGCCAACATTGTTTATGGCGTGCCCAAGCCAACAACAACAGCAGCAACACTTGCCGCTTATCAGGCCACAGCAACAGCAGCAGCAGCAGCAACCACCGCAGCAGCAATACCTGCAGCAGCAACACCTGTGCCCGCACCACCAACACAGCACACACACATGCACACGCTGAGCAGCTACATGAACACGGTGCAGCCCTACACGCGCTATGCACAGCCACAGCAGCAACATGTGCAGCAGCAGCAGCACCATGTGCAGCAGCAACATGTGCAGCAGCAGCAGCAATTTGTGGGCGTGTCGCCCATGTACAGAGAGCAAACGAAACGCCCTAGATACTATGCGCCAGCAATGTCCTATGCCAGCCATCAGCAACCACAGCAACAGCAGCAATATCGCGTGCAGCAGCAACATCATGTGCAGCAGCAACATCATGTGCAGCAGCAACATCATCAAGTGCAGCAGCAACAGCAACATGTACAGCAGCAACATCACCATGTACAGCAGCAACATCACCAAGTGCAGCAGCAACATCACCATGTACAGCAGCAACACCAAGTGCAGCAGCAACATCGCCATGTGCAGCAGCAACAGCAACACGTACCGCAGCAACATCAAGTACAGCAGCAACACCATCAAGTGCAGCAGCAACAGCAGCACGTACAGCAACAGCAGCAACACCTGCACGTGCATCATCATGCACCGCGGCAACATGTGACCGCCGCCCGCCCTCTGCTCAGCCTGCAGGCGCAACAGTCGCTGCAAAAGTTCATGCCACGCGAAATGCAAATGGCGCTGAATGTGGCCGTTGCCGCCGGCGCCCCCGTGCCACGCGGCACCTCCCGCGTCCGTACCGTGCAAATTGTGAAGCCGCATCAGGTGCGCACATTCAAGGTGCTGGAAACCTTGGATGTTGCTGGCGTGAAAACGATCAAAATACTGGGCACCAGCAACGAGCAGCCGCGGGGGCAACATCATGTGGTCAAGGTCGTTAGCCAGGATGCCAACAACATCGAGAGTCACGTGCAGACCGTCAAAATCTACGATGATCCGCAGGACTACGCAACGCCAGCAACACCGGCTATTGTTGCTGCCGCTGCACCTGTTGCAACCGCTGGCTACCTGCCACCAGCACGTGGCCGACGTCACGCAAAGACAACAACATTGCGTCTGCTGCCCAGGCATTGAGGCAACATCCGCCTTGCCCCATCGTAATCCTAGCACTGATTAGTCGTTAAAATTTCATCATCTATTTTTTTTTGCACGTTTTTTCATTGCATTTATTTTAATATTTAGATCGTTTTGTTGTTGTTGAATCTTTGCGATCGTTTGCCAAACAGTTTCTTACCTAATAAATCCTACTTATATATGTACATAAATTGCCCAGTTTCGTTTCTCTGCTCTGCTCTGCTTTCGTTTGCCTTTCAGCCAGCGCGTGACACGCCAGCACTACGATATTCATCGCTTGCAAAATATCCACAAAATTATGGACTGGCAAGTATTTGCTAAAGCTTTCATTGGTTTAATCAAAACAAATTTACGATATACCTTTATAGTACTATAAACTAGTCTTAGCTTTACCCATTTGTCAGCAGTACGATATTAATCGCAAACCTAGAAAATCATCTTTATTAATCGTTTATACAATTTTTAAAAATTATTTAAAAATAGCAAAGCAAAATGAGCTGAAAACTTGATCAAATTTAAAGGGGAAGATATACGATTAGTAGCACATTAGGATATTTAATATTATTAATGTAGTATAACAATTAATCTATAAATGCATATATTTAAAAAAAGATCTCTTAAATCAAGAAATACTCTGGTAAGTAGCGTTTTTCGAAAACCTCTTTTAAAATGTGCACAAAATCAGAATTTAAACCCATTTTTAAGGTTTATAATAAGTTGAATAATATAGATCCTTAAACGTTATGATATCATGATGTTATGATCTCCGTTTCAGAGTCATATAGCTCAACCACTTACCACTTACTATAAAAATATTTACTATTCTTTGTAAATACAAAAATTACGAAAAAAAAAAAAAATAAAATAAAATATTATGATGTGAAAAATAGATGTTACTTTTCGAGATCTTCTAGAACTTTTTGTTAGATAAGTTTTTAACTATATGGAATTATTATGATGGGCAAATTAAAGTTATTTAGTTCCTTAAAAAATACTAGAAATTTTAAATCTTGTATTACAGATAAGGCTACAAGCTAAATTTAATAAAAAATGCATTTTAAAGGAAAACCTAATCCATAAATATTAGTTAATATTACGCGAACCATTAAAGCTCCATTTGCGCTATTTATCTGTCGAGTTTCTGAAATATGAAGCCATCATTAACGCCACTACTATATAATTTAATTTTTGTAATTTATTATTATTTTTTTTAAGTATTTATATATGTATTTTGTCGCTTATGCAAACGCTTAAAACGCGTCGATTATGTTATGCATATGTAAATAAATTTCAGCACAACTCTATTAGCTCCATGACCTTCACCAGAAACCTGAAGATAAACATATAAAAAAAGGTTTCGGCTGCTGTGTGGGGTTTACCTACATCCGAAATGTCAAACAAAAGCGTAGCAACTTGGTCAACATGTCGACGGTTGAAGAAGAGAAAGTCATATATGCTAATTGGTAATGCCACAATATTTACGCACAGTGCATCGGCCATGGTAGTATTTGTATTTGTATCTTATAAAAATCTATTGTTATGCTATTTTCAACAGTGAAAAACCAATGAAAAACCCACAGCGTCATGTCAATAGTAGGCTCAATCAATGCCCCATCAAAAGTGGGCTGAAAGTGTTGCAAAAATCAGACCCAGAGATAAACCATCCATGTTCAGCTATATAATAAAATCGGACAAAAGATCGCAGATCATTTGTCAACATCAACATCCAACTATGACGAGTTTTTCATGTGGGAAAATTGTTTTTACTATCAACTATTTGACCTCAACTTGTGCAATAAAATTGATACAACTTTTAACGAGCATTTTGACAAATTTTCGTAACTTTTTACAATAGTATGCCCTGTATCCATTAAAAAATGGGCAGAAAGAGGGTTAATAACACTGTGCGTATGTAGGTTACAGACCGAAGGAGGCGTGGCAGACCCTATAGAGTATATACAAACACATATTCTTGATCAGTAGCGACGAGTTAGGTGGAGATCTCGGAAGTATTAGAGGTTTATACAACACGCAAATGAAGTTTATTTTAAAAGTTGGATGCCACGCCCCCTTAATGCCAAAAATCAATAAAATCTAGATAACTTGCTAAAAGGTTGTATAACAAGCGTAATATTGAACATAGACGGTTATTATTCGGAAAACATACTCCCCACTATCCCATCTATCCTGAACTATGCTCTACTGAACTTGCTCCATAGATTGAATTTGTAATTTATTTTATCCATTTTCATTGAGTGCGGGGTATAAAAAAACTGCGTACCTCATATCTTTGTGGACCTTCGGCTAACAAAATCCAACCAAATGCCGCCCTTATGTGCGCCCACAAAGATCACAGGATCCAACTGGATGCCCTCCAGGGTGCGGGGATTCACCCGCACCTCAAACCGACGCACAATGGCCGCCAGAGCTGCCTTGGTCTGTGTGAGACCCAAGCGTATGCCGACACATTGGCGAGGTCCATTTCCGAAGCCAAGGAACACGCCCAGATTTTGATAACGCTTTAGGCCGCCATTAAGGAAGCGCTGCGGTTGAAATTCCTGTGGATCGGCATAATAGTTGGGATCGTGATGCAGTGCGTAGATGGGTATCATAACACTATCGCCGGCATGCAGCTGCAGCGGTCGATCATGCCGACTGCCTTGCAATCTATAGGGTAGCGTGCAGGTCTTTGAGGCCCAACCGCCAGCGGGATAGATGCGCAGACTCTCGTTCAGGCAGGCGCTCAGGTAGGGTAGCTCATTGAGCACCTCGAAGGCGGGCAGCAGTTGATCCTGCGCACAGGCATCCGCAAGTTCCTGCCACAAACGCCGCTGACAGTCGGGATAACGAGCGAGCTAAGAACAGAGGGAAAAATTAGACATTAATTCCAAGGTATCGGAATCTTCATCAGAATAAGGAGCTAAGTTGATCAAGTCGATCCATGCTAGTCTTTCCATATAAACTGCTTAATCTCGGCAGCTTTATTAGCTAGAGCTGTTAAATTTAGAATCTAGCTAGATGTATACCATGTAAATCTCAAATATGTTTCAAATTCTGCGTGCTACGCCCACTTCTCCTACGAATCATCAAAAACCTTAACTTTTACAATTGTGAACATAGCAGCTTCTCATTTGGCACGCATATTCTCTGACTTCAAATTAAGCTTAGCTGAAAAGCCCATTTAAATCGGTTAATAAATACAAAAGTTATTGAAGTAACAATATTGCATGTTTTGCTCATGTGCTTTTTGGCATGCCTAAAAGCATGCTTCAAAAAAAGAATATATATATAATAAGTAGCAACGTTTCAGCACTTTGTATGATGTTGTAATGTAGGGTGTGGTGTATCTATTGTCGGTTGCGTCCGACTGTAGCTCACTTACCAATAACAAACAATGCGCTATGGTCGAAGACGTGGTATCCAGACCATCGAACATGAAGGTCATCGCATGCGACATGAGCTGCGCATCGCTCAGCTGATGCTCCTGCTGCATGTCGAGCAGGTGGTTGATGAAATCGTTGCGCTCCAATCGCTTGCCACGCCTCAAACGGAACGCCTCGTGCACCAGCTGCGTAAAGAAATCGTCATACGACTTGGGTATGACCTTGGGACGCAGCCAACGCGGCAGCCGTGGAAAGAGACCGTCCAGAGCGCCAGCCAAGGCCAGAGCCCGGTTGTCCTGCGACATTTCCTGGTTGTGCCTTGCCACGGGCAGTGGCGCCTCGCCAAAGCTGCGTGCCTCAATGCCCAGCACACAATCGAAGAGGTTCTCGCTGGTAAACCGCAAACTCAGCTGTGGTAAGAGAACACCAGTACGTACATCCAGAATTGATTAAAGAAAAATTAGCATAGATTTGAGTACAAATAAAATATAATTCAAAACAGAAAAGGTTTAAATTAATCCAGAATATCCCTTACTATCCAAAACATACTTAAAATCAAGAATTAAGTAAGTTCTTAAACAGATCAAGTAATTTCTAGATAATTCGAGTTTTGACCCGTATCTGGATTGAATTAAGTAAGAATGGTTTGGTTTTTTCTCTGAGTGTATGAGCTTAACACCAATATTGTCCATAAAATCTACATTTTCAAACAAATTCATGATATGTTTGGTTTTTTTTGCATCATTTTGTAATACAATTCGTTTAAGCATCAATTCTTTAGATTTAAAAATAAAAAAATTTTTTTTTCGAATAATTCATATTTTTGAAGATTGAGTGCTTAAAATTTTTACAAAAATTTCAATTTTTTAGTTTTTTGATTTATGGCTCAAATTTTTCTTTTGCACTTAAATGATTAAGAAAAATTCGTACATCTTGAAAATTGGTTGAGTTTTGTTAAAGTTATGCGCATTCAAAGTTTAACAAAAATAATTTATTTCGTTTAAGTAGCGATAATCTCCCCAATACCAAAATCGGCCCTAAAATCTACATTTTTTTTAAACCAAATGCTTTCATATATGGTTTTTTCTGCATAATTTTTACATTTTTAAAAAAAAAATTTTTTTCCGAAAATTTTATATTTTTTACGGTTAAAAAAAAAATTTCGAAAAAATATCAAATTTTATTTCTTTGATTTATGGCTTCTATTTTACTTTCGGACTCGAATGATTAAGAAAAATCCATATCGCTTGAAAATCGGATAAGTTTTGGCAAAGTTATGCGCATTCAAAGTTTAACAAAAATGTTTTTGTTTTCGCATAGAACTTTAAGCGCAAGCTGAAGATTAACGTAAAGTTGAATGGAATGGAAAAAGAGCTTTTATTGATATGCTTACATCCATGCCATCTTGTGGCGCACCGTTGCACGCTGTCCGCTCTATATAATCGCAGAGCTTGCCACAAGTCCGTTGCATGTTGCAATAGGCATCGCGTATACGCCCGCTTGTCAGCAGGGGCGAGAAGATGCCCCGCTGCCGCCGCCACTCGATTCCATCCAGCACAAAGGGATTACAGGAGACAAGTTTATCCTTCCGGGTGTCGATCATGCGGGATACATCGTTATTCTCAAAGTGCCGAAATGCACTCACAAACACCTCATTGATCAGCTTCGGCTCTAGTAGAAGCAGCTTCGGGGAGCGTAGGAGATAGGTGCCAACGTAACTCTGAGTCTCCCGATATTTCCTAGGGGATAAATGAAGTAGTATCTCAGCAGGTTTGCAAAGCTTGAGTAAAAAAAAACATTAAATACAGTCTAGAGCAGTTTAATATAGCCTGTACCCATAATCCGTACGCTAATTTTTATAACAATCCATATAATGCTCATTCATATATAGATGGTTTATTAAAAAGTACCGTTTTTTATTTTATTTTTATTATTGTATATTATTTTAATAAATTTAATTAGATGCTGTACTTTAAAAAATACCTCTGTTGAATATATTTTTTATTGCATACCCCAAGGCGCTGATAAAAATCTAGAAGATTAAATTAGCGACTTGCTTTGAATCGAGTAATAACAAAGCCATGTTAATACACCGATATCAACGATATATACCATTTTGAAAAGAAGACTGTCAGAACTACCTACCAAAAATATTGTAGCCGACTTAAACGATTTTTAGACCCTTTACTTTAAAAAAGTAAAAAGGGTCTATTAGTTTAGTGCAAAGAGGAAATGTGTGTAACACCCAGAAGGAGGCGTGGCACACCCCATAAAGTATATATATTCTTGATCAGGACGACAAGACGAGTCGATATAGCCATGTCCGTCTGTCCGTCTGTCCGTCTGTCCGTCTGTCTGTCTGTCCGTCTGTCCGTCTGTCCGTCTGTCTGTCCGTCCGTATGAACACCTAGATCTCAGCAACTATAAGAGCTAGAGACACCATATTCGGGATTTAGATTCTCCTATTTCGCGAGCAGCACGAGTTTGTTTTAGATTTTGGATACCTCCCCCCCTTCCCCCGCAAACCGCAAAAAGCTACTGCAGCCACAGCTTTAAAGTTATTGACTTGTAATTTGGTACGTAACTAGCTTATGACATTCTCTATTGGCCCTGTGAGTTTCGTTTCGATCGGATAAGAAACAGCGAAAATATGGAACGGACAATTTGCCGCACTAGGCAGAGGGGGGTGGTGTGCCTTGCATACGCGGGTAGCGTAGTGTGTGAGCCTCTGATTGTGTTTGTATGTACATATATTAGTAGTAGTAGTAAAGTAAAGGGTCTTCTACTGTCGGTTACGTCCGACTGTAGCCTCCGTCCCACTGATCTGCCCCGTCCCTATATTTAATATTTAATTAATTCGACTTAAAGTCTGCTTATTAAAATTTTTTTACCAAGCATTCAAATTTTAACCTTAAGTTGCGAACTCTGAATGATAATCGATCGGACAGATCGGTTATGTATTTTATTGGTTTATACCTAATTGGCCGTCTTTTTCGCTTCATATAGATAGATACTACTATAGTAAATGTTTCCGATTTCTACCCACATATAGATATCCCGCATGTCCAGCGTGAAATGCTGTCGAGGCCACACGATGCTCGGAAAGGAGCCAAACAGGGGCCAGGTGGGCGGCTCCGTGATGCCACGCCTTCTCCAATGGCCCAAGTTCCATGTGAGAAAGATATAAACGACAGAAACGAATGCGATAAACAACACGAGCCAAAGATAACACATGACGAATGCTGAGCAACAACTGAAATGTAATTTCTGTTTTCTCTCCTCCAATTGCCTTCAATTTGGGATAACCGAACGGGGAGGCGGAAAAAAAACATAGAGAACACCCTCCAGCTTTGTCACGAAAATCATCGTATTAGTTGATAGATAGACGGACTATTATAATATTTACTTGTTCTACACAGAGCAAAAAATTGTGTGGAATACCCCGTACCCATATCAGAAAAGCAAAATTTTGATGCATTATATCTCTCTTAGTTATATACCAATTTTGATAAAATTTAGAGAGTTGGTAGATATTTCTAAACTCTATAAAAAAGTTTAATTTGTCACATCAATGCTCATTGTAAAAAACTAAAAAAAAAAAACAAAGTATAAAAAAAATTTTTACTAAAAAAAATTTTAAATATAATTTTTTTTAATTTTGTTCAATGTTTAAGTTGGCATAAACTTAAATCTAGAATTTATTCGTACTTGCTGTAAGTTCTCTCTCTTTTGGTGAGTGGAATATGTTCGAAAAGCAGAAAAATTCTAAATTGTTTCTCTCTGTGTACAGGTCTGCCCATTAGTCTGATGCGTGTCTGAATTTAGCATGTTGCCTAATCGCCATCTCAACCAAATTCGCAGTTTAGTTTATTTGTTTTGCTGGTAAGTATTTGGTTGATAAATGATTTTCAAAATGAAATTGATTTGTAGCTTAGTGTAAACCGTTTTGGTTCCGCTCTCTGCCTGTCATTAATCAAATGCTGTGTAAATCTCTGAAGAGTTTCCCATGCGTCGGCATTGCCAATTTGCAACCTACAGAGAAAAAAACTAAAATCAAAATCAAGACAAGGTCACAGTTCTCAAATGCCCTCCGCACTTCGTCAGCATTGAGATTGTTCAGATTGTTGCGTGTCCAATTGAACCGAACCCCAAGTGTGTCATTATTTTTGCTATTATTACGGGAGATAGTCTAGTGGTATACGTACATATGGGCGTCACAGACGGAATGCTTGGAACAGTCGGTCGTAATCAACCCACTAATTGAATTTCTTCCGAGAACCCTGAACTTGTCAGATAAATTTAAATAATCAGAGCCTGTACTCTGTAAACTACAAAAGGGTCTATTAAGTCAGCGCAAATGGGATATGTGTTTAACACTCGGAAGGAGGCGTGGCAGACCTTACAGATTATATCTATGCTTGATCAGAATGACGAGCTAAGTCAATAAAGCCTGTCAATTTCTATAAACACCTAGATCTCGCAAACTATAAGAGCTAGAGACTCCATTTTTGTTATTTAGGTTCTCCTATGCTTTATGTTAATTTTTTTTATATTTATTTCCCCGTTTCTCTGCTAGCCACAGCAGCCCAAATTAGGCATTGTGATTTGGCTTATATATAGCATATGACATGCTCCACCGATTATATAGCATTACGATCGTATAAGAAACAGCAAAGATGTGAAACAGACAATTTGCGCGACTTGGAATTTGAAAATATTTTATTTTTATTAGAAATAAAAGAAATATAACAGCAATTTAACCATTTAACACGTTTCAAATTACCTTTATGCAATACTAAATATTAACAAGATTGTAAACAATATCTTTTGTTTTTAGTGGCATGCACCACACCAAAACAGCATCAATTTGTTGCAATCTGTTAAGTTATGTTAAAATTCAAATCTCGCCCCATTTCGCGCCACAAACACATGCTATCGATAGTGTTCCCCAAGTGTTTGTCAACACTGCGTGCACGAATCGAACAGCAGTGCTGTTATCGATAACACGTTGTTGTTACAAAACAGCATCAGGCTGTTTCCCTACAATTTGCCGAAACAAGTCAAAAGCTTTAATAATTATATATTTAAATAAATTCGAAACAATGAACAGAATTTGCCAAACACTTTTGCGCCCCAGGCTGGCAATGCCGACACTCACAGCGGCTTCCCGCTGCTGGTACACTACGCCGGCTGCCGTCGACAAAGATACCCTGGACAAGCTGGTGCGCACCAACAAGGTAGTTGTGTTCATGAAGGGCAACCCGCAGGCGCCGCGCTGCGGCTTCAGCAACGCCGTCGTACAGATAATGCGCATGCACGGCGTCCAATACGACGCACACGACGTGCTTCAGAACGAGGAACTGCGCCAGGGTAAGTAGAGAACAGGAGACCCGTTCCGACTCCGATCCTAGAGAATGACCAAGCGGAGTGAGCGAACGAAGCTTGTTAAGCGGTTCTTTTGAACCTCCTTCACTGACTCTCGTTCACTGACTCTTGGAACCGCTCATCACTGCCTCTTTAATCCGCTCATTTACTGACTCCTTGAAGCTCTCGTGCACTGACTCTTTAAAGCTCTCGTTCCCGGACTCTTTAAAGCTCTCGTTCCCTGACTCCTTAAAGCTCTTGTTCACTAGCTCCTTGAAGTTCGTTCCCTGACTCCTTGAAGCTCTCGTTCACTGACTCCTTGAACCGCTTCTTCATCGATTCTTTAAAGCTCTCGTTCACTGACTCCTTGAAGCTCTCGTTCACTAACTCCTTGAAGTTCGTTCCCTGACTCCTTGAAAACTCTCGTTCACCGACTCCTTAAAGCTCTCGTTCACTGACTCCTTGAAGCTCTCGTTTAATATATTTAATAATTTGAATAATTGAATACCCCTTTCCCCCCGCAGGCATCAAGGACTACACCGACTGGCCCACCATTCCGCAGGTGTTCATCAACGGAGAGTTCGTCGGGGGCTGCGACATTCTGATGCAGCTGCACCAGAGCGGCGACCTGATCGAGGAGCTGAAGAAGGCGGGGATCGTGTCGGAGCTGCTGAAGGCCGCGGAGGCGGCGGAGAAGGCGAAGGAATAAGCAATAAACAGAGACAAAGGCAGCAGAAATCAATTGTTAAACGCAACGTTTTATTATTAAAAAAAAATATGTTTAATTAATACGTATAAAACTGCAATTTTAATTTTGCTCCCGTCGCTCCCGCTCCTCCCGCTGCTCATCAATGTGCTCCAAATAGGCCAAGATGCGCTCGTGCTCCTCCCCCTCCCCCTGCCCGGTCACCTGCAGCAGCTGGCGGCATCTCTGCTGCCAATCGGCATTCTGCATATTTACAATTATCTGCGCCAGGCCTCGGGCAATCGCATTGCGTATCATTTCATCCGGCGGAATTGGCCTGCGGGAGGGACGAGGGGCCGGTGTTGGAAGGGAAGGTGCTGACTGCTGCTGCTGCTCGGAGGACATCTTTGAAACTGAGCTGGCGCTTTATTCTCGCCAGATCTGGCGGTTTTGAAAGAGCATATGCTGCAAAAATGTAAAACTGCGGCTAGAGGGAATTTTTTTTTTTTTTTTTTTTAATAATTTGTCGTTTTGTTAGCATTTTCTGTAATTTTAAAAACCAGGCACTTTCCGCCAAAAACAGCTTTTTTCCTCCATATAATTTGGCAACACTGTTTGAAGCTGAGCTGAAGCTCGGCTCGGCTACACGGTTGCCACTCACAAACTCAAAAATGCACCGAAAATATGCATATATGCATAAGTTTATTCTTTTCTTCATAAATATACGAGAACGTTTTTTTTTTTAATTTCTTAATGCTTACTTTTGCCCAGTGCAGTATGTCCGTTGCTTTGTAGGCTAGGCGGCTACCCGCTGCATTACTTGTAATGCAGGAGGTATGCTTGGAGAGCCAGCGAGGTGAGTGGCTAAGCGCTGCCTAGGAGGCGAGCTGGCTACCCACTGCATTACTTGTAATGCAGGAGGTATGCTTGGAGAGCCAGCACGAGCGAGCGAGCAGAAAGGAGAGTGGCTAAGCGCTGCCTAGGAGGCGAGCTGGCTACCCGCTGCATTACTTGTAATGCAGGAGGTATGCTTGGAGAGCCAGCACGAGCGAGCGAGCAGAGAGGAGAGTGGCTAAGCGCTGCCTAGGAGGCGAGCTGGCTACCCGCTGCATTACTTGTAATGCAGGAGGTATGCTTGGAGAGCCAGCGAGGTGAGCGAGCAGAGAGGAGAGTGGCTAAGCGCAGCCTAGGAGGCGAGCTGGCTACCCGCTGCATTACTTGTAATGCAGGAGGTATGCTTGGAGAGCCAACAAACGCGAGTGAGGAGACTGGCTAAGCGCTTCCTATGAGCTTATGCATAGAGAGCGGTCGATGTGTTCTCTCACCACAGCTGCAGATTGGTGGGTGGGTTTTCTTGGCTCTTTCTCTTGCGTATTATCGGGAACTGAGAAGAGACAGCGACGACGCAGCCCGCAAGCACTATAAATACAGCTACTGCAGGACTGCTGATCACAGTGTAGTGTCTGTGATCAAGTGCTTAAGTGGAGTGGCGAGTGGATTTGTGGATCTGGAGTGTGACAATAGCAAGAGTTTGATGTGAGCGGTATTAGGCTGCCGTTAAATCTGGCACTCATCAAAAAGTAAGAAGAATAAGCATTGCTGCTACGCTTCGTGTGACAGTTTCATAAAATTATATTTTGAATATAGGATACAGGGTATTGTGCAGTCGGGCACGTCCGACTGATCTGTCCCGTTTAAATTTTTTTGTAATAACTTGTGCCATTGTATGTTCAATATTTCAACAATTTTGCATTGAAAAGAGCGAGAGAGAGCAAACCTGCTTTTTCCGTTACTTTCGTTAAGTTTCCTGAAAATGGTATCAAAACACCAACCGTGGCAACTGTGCATGAACTTAGGAAACAACATAATTACCGCTAGTGGGCGCCACAGGCAAACTAAACGAAAAAAAATGCAGCATAAATTTAAATTGTAATACCAAGAAATATGCAAAATTTCCCAATTCGAACAAAATCAAATATAGTTCATAATGCACCGAATATGTATTAACATTTGGAAAATTTTAATAGTATTAAGAATGTAGTTTATTTCCTTTGCAGTGCAGTGTTCAATCAAATTTAATAATTTGAGAATTTGAATAAGTTTGATCTGCAGCAGTGTAGTACACGCGAATTGCCGCTAGCTGGCGCCACAAGCAAAGTTAACGAAAAAAAACAATGCAGCATAAATTCAAATTGTTAATATTTGAAAATTCGATCAATATAAAATATGATTTATTTATATGTTTCAAAAATATCTATAGCTAAATAAATAAACAAAAAAAAAACGTTGTTCCTTTGATGTTGCAATTTACATAATTTTGTTTATTTATTATTAAACATTACATATAGTATAATACATGTTTTAGTTGGTGTTTTGTTTTGTTTTTCTTGCATTTTTACCCTCGTATAAACATGGTAATTGGTTTATCATAGTATTGTTTCGTACGTTGCTCTGTAGGTAATTAGTTTTCATCATACATCAGCATCAGTTAGTTACATACATATATAAATATGGTATATATATGTATATCAAACGAAAAATAAAGAGTATAAAAATTAAAGGAAAAGACTTATGCATAGACTTGCCTATTAGTATACAAATAATAAAAAGTGTTAAACGCGATATGCCATACAAATATTACTATGTAAATATAGATGTACATATGTATGTTTGTATGTATAGAGTATACATGTAAAAAAAAATGTAGTTTTGTAATACTTCTAAAGTTCAGCTTCGTTTTTCCTCCTTCCTCCTTTCTCCTTCTCGTTTTGATTTAGATTAACAAATGAAGCGGCAGCGAACCAACGAGTAGCGAGTAGCGAGTAGCGAGCAGCGAGTTAGGCTAACGTCAGAGTGCGAGCGAGAAGCGATGAGCAAAGCAGAAGATGCCAGAGCGAAAGCTCATTACTCGCTCAAACCAATCGTGCGCTCTGAGCGAGTTGAAGCGATAAAGCAGGTTGCAAACTGCGCTCTCGCTGTAGCTTGAACTCTCAACTCGCTCCTAATCCGACCTCTTTCGAGCGATAAGATTATCGCTCGCTCTCGCTCTGCCTTACTACTGCCGCTACTCGCCACTCGCTGTTCGCCACTTGCTGCTCGTTGCTCGCTTCACGCTACTCGCTGCTCGACGCTTTGCCGTTCAACTATCAGGCAATCGAGGACTTGTCCAGCATGGAGGCCGTGTCCAGCAGATACTCGTTGCTGCTGCTGAGGATGTCGTAGAGCTCGTGGGGGGCGTCCCCCGCAATGGGATTGCCAAAGGGGAAGAACGACGAGAGCGTCGACAGCTGTCCGTTGACGACGGGCAGCGTTGCGCCAGCATTTGTGGTTGGTTGGGATTTGCGGCGTCTCTCCACGCCGTCCACGTACTCCACCTGCCCCTCCCCCTCCCCCTCGCGCTGCCCCTCCCGCTTGGGCTGGGGACGCGTCTCGCCCATGGCCTCGTAGTAGGCGTCGGGCAGCTCGTCGAGCTGCTGCAGATCGAGGCAGCGCTGCAGCTTGGCAATGTTGCCGATCAGCAGCCGATGGAAGAGATCCACCTGCGGCTGCCCCCCGCCCCGGATGTCCAGCAGGGGCAGCCAGCGGTGGTAGCACTGCTCCCATATGGACAGATCGAAGATGCGGTGCGCCGGCTGCAGATAACGGTCCTGCGGCACGCTCGACTGCGTGGCAAACAGCTGCGGATTGATGGTGTAGCGGGAGGCGGCGGCGGCGGAGGCGGAGGAGGCGCCGCCAGTGGGCGTGGCGCTCTTTGAGGGAGCAAGAGAGCGTCGCTGGGGCAGCTCGGGACGCTGTCGCTGGTACAGCGGATTGGTGAAGAAGAGCTTGTCCTTGTCGGAGAACTGTTCGCCCCAATCCCAGACGGGGCGCAGCACCAGGCGCCCCTCCTGCACGGCGCGCGCCCGCTGCGCCTGGCTGTCGAACTGGAAGGTGTCGAAGATGGGCATGAAGCAGGCGTCCCACAGCGAGGTCAGATACGTCTGCGAGAACTCGAACTCATCGGGGAACTGCTGCAGCAGCTGCCAGACGCAGTCGAGGAACAGCAGGAACACCGGACTCTGCTGCTGCCCGCCCTCCGTCAGCGCCTCGCCCTCCTCCCCGCCGCCGCCGACATGCCCCAGACGACGCTGAAACGGATGCTCGAGGGCAATCCAATCCTTCTGCACCAGCGACTGGAAACCGTCGATGCTGCGAAAGTGCGGATCGAGCAGCAGCTGCGTCAGGCTGCTGATCACGCAGCAGAGATCCCGTCCGTTGGACTCCTGCAGCACGCAGCTGATGTTGGAGCGCAGCGTCGCCGCCGCCTCGCTGGCCAGCCGCAGGCAGAGCGACACGTAGAGCAGCCAATTGGTCTTGTCCAGCAGCTGCAGATACTTGTCGTCCTGCAGCATGAACTTCTCGGGCGTCTCCGGGGTGCAGAGGCGCCGCAGCTTCAGATACGCGCGCTGCACGTCCTGCACGCTGGGCAGCTGATCCGTCAGCTGCAGCAGACGCAGCTGCCTGCGCTCGTCGCACTTCCTCACCAGCTCCAGCATGATGTTCTCCAGCCGGCCGTCCGGCTGCGTGTTCGGCTGCAGCTCGGCGAGGCGCACCAGCGAGGCGGCGCCACGCCCATAGCTGTAGACCCAGAAGGCGGCACGGGAGTCGCAGAAGGCGAGCGACAGCTGCAGGAAACGATCCAGCTCACAGCACTTGGGTATGACGAAGTGGGGGGGCAGCTGGTACTTGCAGGCCTGCAGGCGATTCTGCAGCTGCGGCACAGCGCTGGCGCTGATCACCTGCCACGCGGTGGCGCCACAGCGTATCAGCTCCCGGGCCCAATCGTTCTTGCTGCCGTACATGCTGATGCCCAGCAGCTGGCTGGCATAGTAGGGCTCCCGGTAGGCGTACGCAAAGCTCAGATCGTGCCGCATCGGATACGCGAAGCGCGCCAGGGCGGAGGCAATCAGCTTGCCGTGCTCGCTGGCGCCGCACAGCTTGGAGTCCTGCTGCTGGAAGGCGAACTTGAGCAGGCGAAAGTTCTTGCAGACAATGTGCAGCGCCACGATGCGTCCGTTGATGTTGTGCTGCTTGCTCGGCTCCAGCTTCTTGCGTCTGCTGGCGATGCGCGCCGCCTGCAGCGCGCTTGCCGCACGCCCCTGCTCCCCGATCGTGTAGATCTGATCGATGTTGTGCAGCGTCACCTCGTTCCTGCCCAGATAGGCGTGCTCCTGGTACAGATCGCTGGTCACCAGCGGCGGCGCCCCCAGCGAGCCACGCCCATGCAGCGGCACAAACGCCAGCTTAAAGTTGGTCACGCTCAGCAGCCCAAAGCTGGCGTCCCTGTGGCTGCTGCGCATGCGATTCCCATTCGACTGGAACTGGGAAGAGTTGGAGCCGGAACTGTGCTCCATGTGCGCAATGGGCGTGTACATGTAGGCGGGGGCGGAGGCGACGATCTGCTCGCCCGACAGCAGGCGGGGCTTGGCCAGATGCACGTCGCGCAGATCGCTGGGCAGGCACCATTCGTTGGTGTCCGCTGTGGCGCGCACGTCGCCCGGCATCGGCGCCACGTAGCTGGTGAAGGTGTTGCGCTTGCGATGCTCCGGCATTATGCTGCTGCTGCTGCTGCCGCTGCCGCTGGCCATGCCTCACAGTCTGGCTAAAAGCCGGTTTATTCAGGCCAGCGCAACGCACCTGCAGTATTCAAATATTTCCCTCCGATTGGCTGGCGCTCTATCGGTCTATCGGGCTATGGATCTATCGATGCCGCTGCTTCCGCTGCTGCTGCGCTTGCAGACGTCGCGTGCTGTGCATAAAATACAACTAATTATAATTAACAATATTTGCAAAAATATAATAGAATTATTGGCGAACAGCGCAACGCACTTGCAGTATTCAAATATTTCCCTTCCGATTAGCAATCAGTCTATCGGTCTATCGATGCCGCTGCCGCTGTCTCTGCCGCTGCTGCTGCTGCTGCGCTTGTAGACGTCTCGTGCTGTGCATAAAATACAATAAAATTATAATTAATAATATAACCAAAATGGAATTCAATCCGGCCATCGGCCAGCGCAACGCACTTGGAATATTCAATTATTTCCGTTTCGATGTGCTATCGGTCTATCGATGCCGCTGTCGCTGCCGCTGCTTCCGCCGCTGCTGCTGCTGCTGCTGTTGTTGCTGTTGTTGTTTTTAGTTTGTTGTTGCTGCCGCTGCCTCCTCTGCTGTTGTTGTTCTTCTTGGTTTGTGGGCGTGCCGTGCCTGCAGCTGGTTTGCCGCCTCCAGTCTGTGCACGAACATGTTCCAAAAAGCGCATAAAATACAATTGATGATAATAAACACACACACACACACGCACACACATGCAGCGCCCGTATATAATTAGCATTATCATATTTGGTTCTTTCGATAAGTTTATCAGTTGCGCTTACCGTTTTTTTTTTACTTTATTTCGTTGTTGCTTTTTGCTGCTCTCTTGCTTTTGTTGTTTCCCTTTGCTGCTGCTTCGTTGCTACGCTGTTGTTGTTGTTGTTGGTGCTGTTGTTGCTGCTCTTGTTGGTGTGTGTTTGTCAATTTGTCATCTTTGTGCATCATCTAACGGCACCCACACGCGCGCAAACACATGCATTTATTTATCTATGCTTTTGGCTCGTTGTGGCCATATAAATGTACATATATATATGCATATATGTGCATGGAAATATTACACATATATTGGCTGCTCACTTCACACACACACACGCACGCACACACACGCACTCATTGCATGGCAATCGTTATCGACAAATACTCGGCACATCATCTGTTCGACCTAAATGCAGCATTTGTCAACACTCTACGCCACTGTTATCGAAACCGAGTGCCACTTAAAAAAGAGTTGCCTTCAAATAATTTGAATTTGAAATATTTTGATTTATTTATTAATTTAATGTCGTTTAAACAGAATGCATTAAATTCCAATTGACCATAAAATTAAATTGTGAAATTGAACTAAAGCTAAAATAAATTCGGAGAATAACAAATAAAATGTAAAAAAATCATAAAAACTTATTTATTATTCAGAATGATAAAACTTTAATGTTGAATGAATTATTATTCATTGTTTATAATTGAATTATTTATATTAAATGGAAAACTGCAATGTTAGCAAAGAATTTGGATAGTGTATACTCCTAATACTCGCAGCTGCCCAATATGAAAATCATTAACTGTTGTATATATTATTTATTATGAAATGGAAAACCGCAATATACGTAAAGAATTTGGATGGTGCGTTTTTCTAATACTCGTAATTTGAAGGCAGCTGTACCATATGAAAATACAAATATTGCAGGCCATCACATTAGCTTTTGTCAAATACTTATATGTTTAGCCAGAACTATCACAATTTTACCCAAATACAGTATAATTTCGCCAACAATGTAAATAAAATATATTTGAAAACCAAACGGTCATCGGTTATTTGCAAGTCGTTACAGTGTTGTGCAATTCGTAAAGTTGCGGCTAGTGTTGTTTCTGGTGCCATCGCTGACGACGGCACTAAAAATAAAAATAAAAAAAAATCAAACCAAATAATTCTTGGCCAGCGAACACGCGGCGTTAAGTGAGTTTATTATTATTAATATTATTAATATTATTATGAGAAAAGACCAACATATTAAAATTAATCAAATTGCATAGCGTACCACGCTGTTTAACACTGTGCTGCGTGCTGCAAGAACCAAGACAAGAAATTTCCAGTACAATTTTCATGCGGCAGGCAAACAATTGAGGGGAATTCATTTAATAAACAAAAGAACGGAATTTAGGCAACAAGAAAGCGACAAAATGTCCAACGACGTGAAGTACTTGCCAACGCCCATCAAATCCGAAATGGATAAAAAGCTGTACAAGTTCGTATGCAATGCAGTTACAAGATTTATATTTATTACTATTGTTATTATTATTAATATTTAATATTAATATTTAATTGATTGCAGGTCGCTGCTGCTGCCCAATGGGCTGCACGCTTTGATTATATCGGATCCCTCGCCGGTGCCACACGACGGCTTCACCTCGACGGAAACCTCCAGCGGGGAGCTGGAGACCTCGGGGGAGACGGAGAGCGGTGGGGAGAGCAGCGGGGGCGAGAGCAGTTCCAGCAGCAGCAGCTCAGGCACCAAATCCAGCTGCTCCGACTCGGACGACGAGGTGGGGGACGAGAAGCTGGCGGCCTGCGCCATCCTGGTCGATTACGGCTGCTTTGCGGAGCCCAGAAAGTATCAGGGGCTGGCGCATTTTCTGGAGCACATGATCTTCATGGGCTCGGAGAAGTATCCGGAGGAGAACAGCTTCGATGCGCACATCAAAAAGTGCGGCGGCTTCACCAACGCCTGCACCGACTACGAGGAGACGCGCTTCTACTTCGAGGTGGCCGAGAAGCATCTGGACTCCAGTCTGGATCACATGACGGCGCTGATGAAGCAGCCGCTAATGAAGCAGGAGGCCATGCAGCGTGAACGTCGCGCCGTCGACTCGGAGTTCTGGCAGATCTACATGGAGGATGAGACGCGACGGGATCAGCTGCTGGCCAGCCTGGCAGCCGACGGTTATCCACATGGCACCTTCTCCTGGGGCAACATGAGCTCGCTGAAGAAGAACGTGAACGACGCGGAGCTGCACAAGCTGCTGCATCAGATACGCCTGGATCACTATGCCGCCAATCGCATGTACGTCTGCCTGCAGGCACGGCTGCCCATCGATGAGCTGGAGACGCTGGTGTTGCGTCACTTTGCGGGCATACACAGCAACGAGATGCGGGCGCCCGATCTCAGCCAGCTGAGCCATCGCAACGCCTTCCGTCCGGAGTTCCATCAGCACGCCTTCTACGTCAAGCCCGTGGAGAACGTCTGCAAGCTGGAGCTGACCTGGGTGATGCCCAACGTGCGTGCCTACTATCGCTGCAAGCCGGAGCAGCTGCTGGCCTACATCTTTGGCTACGAGGGCAAGGGCAGCCTCTGCGCCTACCTGCGCCAGAAGCTCTGGGCGCTGGAGCTCATCTCGGGCGTGGACGACAACGGATTCGATCTGAACAGCATGTACTGCCTGTTCAACATCTGCATCTATCTGACGGACGAGGGCTTCAAGAGATTGGACGATGTGCTCGCCGCCACCTTTGCCTACATCAAGACCGTGGTGCATGCCACACCGCAGCAGCTGCGCGTGCTCTACGAGGAGCAGCAGCACATTGAGGAGATCGCCTTCCGCTTCCAGGCGCAGCGTCCGGCCATGGAGAATGTGCAGGATCTGGTGCACAACAGCAAGTACTTCCCATCGCAGGACGTGCTCAGTGGCAAGGATCTCTTCTACGAGTACAACGAGGCGCAGCTGCTGGAGCTCATCCAGCACCTCAACGAGTTCAAGTTCAACATCATGGTCACAGCCAAAAAGTTCGACCATCTGCAGTTCGACAAGAAGGAGCAATGGTTCGGCACCGAATACGCCTCACGTCCCGTGCCCGCCAAGTGGCAGCAGCTGTGGCAGGAGGCGGACACCAGGCGCATGCCGGAGCTGCATCTGCCGGAGGCGAATCGCTTCGTCACCGACACCTTCAACATCCATTGGCATCAGCTGGGCAAGCCGCAGCTGCCCGAATCACCTAAGAAACTCCTCCAGACGGACGTCTGCGAGCTCTGGTTCCGCGGCGACGACAAGTTCGAGCTGCCCGAGGCCTACATGGGCTTCTACTTCATCTCGCCCCTGCCCCGCCGGTCGGCCAAAGAGTAAGCTCCTCCTTCCCCTCTTGGGAATACCCAATACCTTGCACTAGAGCTGGTTTCGATCCTTGATCGATTTTCGTCTAAAAATCGCTTTAAGCGATTAATCGAAATGCTAAAGGCAAAAACAAAAAAAACAGTCGCCGAAAATAAGAATCGATTAAATTGAATCGTAATCGAATCGCAGCCCAGCTCAATTCTGTACTCATTGAAAACTGGCAAAAACAGGGTTAATAACTTGGAGGCGAGGCAGACCCTCCCAAAAACTATGTATATCCTTAATCGGAGCTCAGTCGATATAGCCTTGTCTATCCGTCCGTCCGTCCGTCTGGATAAGTGCGTAGATCTCGGAACCTAGAAAAGCTAGAGCAGCCCCATTTGGCATGTCGGTGGGTCTACACCATACGCACATCAAGTTTATTTCAATTCTTTGCTGCCACGCCCCTGCCGCCCACAATGAAGATAAACCAAATACATTAACCAATAAGGGGGATGCTAATCGATCAACATCAACACTGTCTAAGAACTGTACAGATGATTAATAGCTACCAACTCTGTAAATTTCATAAAAATCGGTCCATAATTGCGAGAGATATCGAAGTTTTGTGATCTTGAATTTGTTGCAACCGTTTTAGAGGGGGCTAAAACTACACTTGATTTCTCTGTATGTTATTTGATGTTCTCCCGTATTTCATTCAATTTTTCAATTTCAGTGATGCGCTTTGCGCCATTTACGAGGAGCTGGTGAAGTTTCACGTGAGCGAAGAGCTTTATCCGGCGACCAGTGCGGGCCTTAACTACTCCTTCAACATGAACGAAAGGGGTATTGTGATGCAGGTGCACGGCTACAACGACAAGCTGCATCTGCTGGTCCAATCCATAGCCGAGGGCATGATGAGCGTCGGCTCCAAGCTCAACGCCGACATGCTCAACGCGTTCGTCACCGACCAACGCAAGTCCTACTTCAATACGCTAATTAAGCCACGTGCGCTCAACAGGTAAGACAGCAGAAATGAACAGAAACCCTACTTTCGAATCGTGCAACCTTTGTGGACATAGGTAGCACCTTGTAAATATCTGTGTAGAAAAGGAAGTATCCATCTAGATGTTGCCAAGCATCTGATGACTAAAGTCTCCTTCGATTAAGTAAACTCTTTCTCCCAGTAAACAAGTTTGCATAACACCCCATATTTTGACCATTGCAAAAGGTCGAAAACCTCGATAGCTTGATTTTTTTTTTGCTGTATTTTAATAATCTTGCTGAAGGGTTGGGATGAATTCGATAGCTTGCATTAGTCAGATGTAGATCCTCAACGATTTGTATAGCGAAATTCAACATGGAAAACTAGACTAAAGGCGTTAGGCCATAGGTTTATCGCTCCGTTGGTATTCCCGACCCAATGCTTCGGGTAATAAAGCTAGGTTCTATGTAACAGAAGTCGTCTGGTCCGTAAAAATCTACACCAGCTTCCTTTCGCTAGTTCTGACTGACTGACTTGCTATCAACTATAATGACCACTAATCTCATAAATTGGGAAGTGTAGTGAAGTTACTACACAAAAGATGAAAAAGATGAAAATTCTGGTCGAAGTGTACAAATAGACCCACACAAAAAAATAGTGAGGTTAGGCGCTTAGCAGAGCTTTCTCGAAAGTCGATCTACAAATGGGTCCATTAGCCATCTAACCTACCTACCTTTTGACCTACCTACCTTTTAACCCACCTACCTTTTCGCTTTGTAGAGATGTACGCCTGTGCGTGGTGGAGCACAAGCGCTGGCTGCTGATCGACAAGTACAAGGTGCTGAGCGAGATCACGATGAAGGATCTGCAGGAGTTCTGTGAGCTCTTTCCGCAGCAGCTGTACGTGCAGGGCCTGGTGCAGGGCAACTACACGGAGGAGTTGGCCCACAACGTGATGAACACACTGCTCAGTCGCCTCAACTGTGCGGCGATACCGGATCGTGCTCTGGTGGAGGACCGTACGGTGCAACTGCCACAGGGATCGCATTTCATACGCTGTCATGCGTTGAATGAGAACGATACGAATACTGTGATCACCAACTTCTATCAGATTGGACCGAATAACCTGCGGCTGGAGTGCATACTGGATCTGCTGATGATGTTCGTGGAGGAGCCGCTCTTCAATCAGCTGCGCACCAAGGAGCAGTTGGGCTACCATGTGGGCGCCATGGTGCGGATGAACTACAGCATTTGCGGGTATTCGATTATGGTGAACTCGCAGGAAACGAGCCATGCGGCGGACCATGTGGAGCAGAGGATTGAGGTGTTCCGGAACAGCATGCTCCAGATACTGGAGCAGATGTCCGAGGAGGATTACGAGCACACACGCGACTCGCTGATCAAACTGAAGCTGGTTACCGACACGGCCCTCTCGGCGGAGTATCACCGCAACTGGACGGAGATATTCCAGGAGGATTACGTGTTCGATCGCCGGAGCAAACACGTCGAAGTGCTGCGTCAACTAAGCAAGGAGGAGATCATTGCGTTCCTCAAGGACAACGAGCTGACGAATATGCGCAAGATCTCCATACAGGTGATTGGACACAAGACCAATAAGGCTAAGAAAGCGCCCAAACCTGAAGCTCGCCCGATATCGGAGGGCGAGGGTGAGAACGAGGGCGATGACGAATCTGCTTCGTCTTCCTCAGACAAGGAGGAGGAGGCGGAGCAGAAGGAGGAGCAGGACGATGAGCTGTTCGAGCAGCTGGCGAATAAACTGCAGCTGGTATTCCTGCCCAAAGACGGCGACGCCACCTACATTGCCGATCCCTTCGATTTCAAGCGTCAACTCGATCTATATCCCCCACATGCCAGCAAGCAGACGGACACCACCGCAGCTCCCGAGCTCATCAAGGACGCGCTCGTGAACACGTAAACAGACAGGCGCCAATATCATCAAACGAGAGAAGGGTTCACTTGGTGCCACAGATACCTCCTGCTCTTGATGGTTCTACTAAATTGAATACGTTTAACTAGCATTCATATTGACACTACTGAATATTGTAATGGCATTTGTAGTTTGCAACTTTTAACTGCAAAACGTAAGCAAAATAAACAAACATAACACAAGCCATCGTCTGTTATCTGTTATCGTTGTCTTTATCGTTATCACGTGCAATGTGGTGAAAGGGCAGGAGTTATCAAAGGTCTAAAACAAACTTGATCGTGCAAAAATTGTGTCTCTAGCTCTTAAATTTTTTGCCAGATATAGTAGTTGTGAGATATAGTTTGTGTATTCACTTAGCGCGTCGTCCTGATAAGTTGTATATACATTGTGCAACGCCTCTCTCTGGATGTAACACACATTTCCTATTAACACAATTTGATAGACCCTTTCGTCCTCTTGCTTAAGTATAGTATTTAACCAGTAAGGATCGGAGTTATAGTCGGCCGTAACCGGCTGTAGACCGACTGTATTTTACGTCGATTATCTTCGGCTGACGCTACTATCCGAACGTAATGCAAATTCACAGCCTTTATGGAGAATGGCCATAGACTATGTGCATACCAAATCCAGTATTTTTACCATTAAAACTAATAGCTTTAAAACCGAAAACTGTTACTAAAGTCTTTTCCAATTAGCGGTCCAATTGTGAACGAGTTATCAAAAAACTTAAACATATTTTATGTAACTGTTGCATACGGAAAACCTAAATACCATGAAATTGTGTTGCTAGCTCTTCGTAGTTGTTAAACACAAATCTACGATTGTGTCTGCTTGCGGTTAGTGTGGTGAATGGGGATCGAATATTCAAAAATCTAAAACAATCTTGTATCAGCGTTCAGCATAGAAGCAACCTACATACCGGAAATTGTGTCAATAGTCTTGTAGGTGCTGAGATCTAGGTGTTCATACGCGACAACAGCAGCAGACGGACTAGACGGACATGGCTATATCATACTCAACTCGTCGTCCTGGAGTCAGAATATATAGTTTGTGGAGTTTACCACGCTTCCTTCTGCCTGTTACACACAGCTGTCATTTGCACTAAATTAATAGACCCTTTTATTTTTTTAAAATACAGGGTCTAAAAATCTCGCTCTGCGCGCTAGAGTCTAGCTTGACCGACTATAAAGTTACCCTGTACCATTTATTTTTTATTAAAGATAAACCACAAATAATTTTAGTACTGCTTTCTGACAAAACAGTCAAATTAATTAAACTGTCAAAATATAAAATACGAGCCAAGTGAAAAAATCACAAACTTACAAAACGGATAAAACGGGCGGAAAAGAATCACTAAAGTTCACATTGAAAATAACTAACAAAAAAAAAAAAAAAAAGCCGGCTTCAGGTGGACTTAATAAACAAAAAACAGTCGAAACTGACGCCAAAATAAATAGGGCAAGTATAAATAAATTAAGATTTGTTATATTCAATTGCCTAGTACAAACTGAACTTTCATGGCAGCCAAAACATACGGCAAAAAGGCTGAGTGAGCAGCACTGAGCTGGGCTTGGAAACGGGGAAAAAAACGCTGACTTGACAACACTGAACTGCGCTTGAAACAGCTGCTGATCTGGCAGCACCGTTGTAACAGCCGTGTCTGTGTGCATTTTTCTCGTTCTTTCTCTCTCTCTGCGTATTCTTCTGCCAAGCTGTCGCTCTAATTAGTGGCAATAAAGAGAAAAGAGCAGAGTGGCTAGTAAGAAGAGGTGGCTGCAACAGCTAAAGTGCATGGTTATAGGAGTCGGAACTGACGGGAAAGCTCCAACTCTGACTTGGCAGCACTGAGCTGCAGTTGGAGCAGCTGCTGTTGATCTGGCAGCACCGCTGTAACAGCCGTGTCTGTGTGCGGCTCTCTCTCTCTCGCGCTCTGTGTCGCTGTGCATGTGTGTGTGCCAACCTGTCTCTCTAATTGCTGGCAATAAAGATAGAAGAGCGGGGGGGAGGGAGGAGGGAGGGCGGTAATTCACTGAATTTCGCCAGTTCAGATTTAAAGTGATCGCCATGAATGGAACGCTGTGCATGCTGGGGATGCTGCTGCTGCTGCTGCAGCTTGGCGTCTGCTGGAAGGCGCAGTTCGATCCCCGCCAGCTGCAGCTGCAGATGGGGGGCAGCGGGGAGGTGCAGCTGCGCATCTGGGACGTGGAGGCGGCGCTGCTGCAGTCCAGCCAGCGCCACGTCTTCCTGCTGGAGAGCGAGCGGGAGGAGGTGGCGGGCGTGGCGCCGGAGGATGCGAGCATTCCAATGGAGCAGCTGCAGGCAGGTGGCAGCTGGAGCGGAGGCGTGCGGGTGCAGGGGCGTTTTCTGGGCGAGGCCAGGATCAGGGTGCGACTGAACGGCAGCGCTGCGCCGGTGAGTGGAGACGGCGGCGACTCAAGCGTGCTGGACACGCAGGTGCTGCGTCCGGAGCGCGTCATCGACCATGTGTTCGTGGGCTCCATTGTGCTGCTGATGTCGCTGGTGTACATCAATTTTGGGGCAGCGCTGAACGTGGAGGTGCTGCATGGACTGCTGGTGCGTCCGGCTGGCGCTTGCATTGCGCTGGTCCTGCAGCTGGTGGGCATGCCGCTGCTGAGCTATGCGCTGGGCGTTCTGCTCTTTCCCGCCTCCCCTGCGCTGCAGCTGGGTCTGTTCTTTGCCGGCATCGCGCCCAGCGGTGGCGCCTCCAACACCTGGTCAGCGCTGCTCGGCGGCAACATCAATCTGTCGCTGCTGCTGACCACGCTGAGCAACGTCGCCGCCTTCGGCACCATGCCGCTGTGGATCTTCAGCCTGGGCCAGCTGATCTTCGACAGGGCCGGCATGGAGGTGCCGTATGCCAAGATCGCCAGCTACTGCGTCGGGCTCATTGTGCCCCTGCTGATCGGGCTGGGCATCCAGCGCTGGCTGCCGCGGCTGGCGCAGCTGCTGGTGCGCTGGCTGAAGCCGATCTCCGCCTGCCTCATCCTCTTCATCATCGTGTTCGCCATCGTCACCAACTTCTATCTCTTCCAGCTGCTCTCCTGGCAGGTAAGCAGCTCCATCCTGCTCCTACAGTCGCTTAATCCTTCCTCAATCCTCTCCAGATCGCCCTGGCCGGCCTGTCGCTGCCCGGCCTTGGCTACGCCTGCGCCTGGCTGGCGGCCAGTCGCCTGGGCCAGAGCTCCACGGATGCGCTGACCATCGCCATCGAGACGGGCATCCAGAACACGGGCATTGCCATCTTCTTCCTGCGCACCACGCTGCCCCAGCCCCAGGCGGACCTCACCACCGTGGTGCCCGTGTCCGTGGCCATCATGTCGCCCCTCCCCCTCCTGGGCATCTATCTCTACCAGCGCTGCCACGGCATCAAAACGGGCCAAGCCAGCGCCGCGGAGCATCGGCGCATCGTCTAATCCCCAGAGGCTCAGGATGTATTCACCTTGCGATCGATATTATTCGATCCTAGGCATATCATCCATACCATATCATATGGAATGTTATTTAAGTTCTAAACATACATATCTTCTTTATCTTGCGATCAATGTTATTCGATCTTAAACATATAGTTAATTGTAAACATATCTTATATAGTATCTTACGATCGATATTATACGATCTTGGGCACATCATCCATACCATATCATATGGAATGTTATTTAAGTTTAAAACATATCTTATATCAGATCAATGTTATTCGATCATCCATATTAATCACTTATTTGCAATGTAATTTAAATTGTAAACATATCTTATCTTACGATCTATGTCGTTCGATCTTGAACATATCATATTATATGGAATGTAATTCAAATTGTAAACATATCTTCTTATATCCTGCGATCAATGTTATTCGATCTTAATTTAACTTGTAAACATATCTTATATCTTTCGATTTATATTGTTCGATCATCCATATTAATCATTCATTTGGAATGTAATTTAAATTGCAAACATATCTCATATCTTCCGATTAATGTTATTTGATCTTAAACATACTATTATCCATATATGTATCATATGGAATGTAATTTAAATTCTTAACATATCAGTAGGAAATACGCTAGCGTTGGGTGTTTGTCTTTATTTTAGCCACCAATAAAAATAAAATTAATTTTTGATTCGATGTTTGAGTAACAACCAGTAAGGACGTTGCCGATCAGTCGGATACAAATTTGCCAGATTTTTATCCCAAGCGATTTGTTTAGGGAAATAAAACTTAAAAAATGTGAAATAATTGTTTTTGAAGAAATTATGTGTATTTTATGGCCAACAAATTTGTTTTAAAGGTACACATAATTAATTTTCCGTTTATTGCGAGAAATATTTAAATAATAACAAAGTATAAATACCTACATATCATTAAGTTCTTTGCACGGTTGCACATCTCGCTTGAGGCTCTATTCTCCTTGTAAAATCCAGCTTAAAGTCATTTTATCCTTGTCAAAATCTCTTTGGGGTTTTTTCTCCTGATCGAAATCTCCTTGAGATTTTTTCTCCTTATCAAAATCTCTTTGAGGTTCTTCCTCCTAATGGAAATCTCTTTGAGGTTCTTTCTCCTGATCGAAATCTGCTTGAGGTTTTCTCCTTGTTGAAATTTATTTGAGGTTCATCCTCCTTGTCGACATCTCTTTGGGGTTTTCGCCTTGTCCAAATTTCTTTGAGGTTCATCCTTTCTGTCGGAATCTCTTTAAGGTTTTATCCTTGTCGAAATCTAGCTTGTAGTTTGTCCACCTTGTGTGCGAACATAGTGCGCGAGTTACCATCCACGACCCAACGACGCATTGAGAGAGACTAGTATTTATAATGATATAATTGAAGTTAACATAGTTGGCTATATAAAAACCAGATGTCAATCGTTGACTATATACTACATTTCGAATAATAGAGAAAGCATTCTAACAGTACCGGTCAATGAGTACAGACCTGCTTCGTATCTCTGAATTCTTTCTAAAAACAATTGAAATAAATAATTTAAAGAACGTAAAAATAAACATTTAATTATTAAAAACTGGAAACTATTGTTACCACGGCCACGGTTGGTAACTGGCGCAGCCGATATCGTTGGAGGACAAGAAAAAGAGCCGACGACGACGAACTTACGACAACCACCTTAATTGAGTATGTATTAGTGTAAAATTAAAACAAATGCGGTACATTACATGAAAATTCATAAAAAAAATAATATATATAATTAAGTTATTTCATGAAATGTTATGCATAAAAGTTATAAGTTATAATTCTTGGGTGAAATAAATTCCCACAACGAATAAATATGGGTGAAATAAATTCCCACAAAAAATAAAACGGGTGAAATAAATTCCCACAAAAAATAAAACGGGTGAAATAAATTCCCACAAAAAATAAAACGGGTGAAATAAATTCCCACAAAAAATAAAACGGGTGAAATAAATTCCCACAAAAAATAAAACGGGTGAAATAAATTCCCACAAAAAATAAAACGGGTGAAATAAATTCCCACAAAAAATAAAACGGGTGAAATAAATTCCCACAAAAAATAAAACGGGTGAAATAAATTCCCACAAAAAAATAAAACGGGTGAAATAAATTCCCACAAACAAAAAAAAAAAAAAAAATTTCAAATCTACTTGTCATAAATAAACATAAATATCTTTTGTAGTATTATTTCACATGTTAAACGTTACTAAAAGAATTTTAATTTTTTTCTCGGAGCAGGTCATTTTGATATATATTATATCATTCATCAGACGTAATCATGTCTCAAAAATCAGTAAAAAAAGTAATGGATGATTTACAAATTCCGGATGCGATCAAAATACTACCAACATTTAATGGAGATAAACAATTTCTAACCAAATTCATTACAAGTGTGGAAAGAATATTGAAAATTTGTACGGACATTGGCACAACGGAGTATGGCGCTTTATTACTAGGAGTCATTAGAGATAAAATCATTGATAAGGCCGATATAATATTAATCAGAGAAAGAATACCCCTCAGTTGGAATGATATCAAACGGACATTAATTGAAAATTTTAGTGATACCAGAAATGAGGAAAGTTTAATGGATGATTTAACAGAATTACCATATAAAGGATTATCAACAAAAAATTTATATCAGGAAATAGCCGAAATAAGAGCGGCCATATTAGATGTACTTGATAGAGAAGAAATAGACCCGGAAGTGAGAACAATTAAAGAAAAATCATATGAAAAGGTATGTGTACAAAAATTTATTGCTGGACTAAAAGGTCCTTTAAAATGGACAGTTAAGACACAAAAACCAGAAACATTAAGACAGGCAAATGAAATTGCTAAAGAATGTATAGAAGAATATTTACGTGACCGGCAAAGAGAAAACTCCTACAGTCGAAGGAGATATGGCATTCAAAATAATTATCGACAAGGCGAAAATTATAATAGATCAAATCAATATAATAATTATAATGATAGGCAACAAAATAAACGAGGAAGATATCCAGATTATTCACAAGAGAGAAATCAACAGGGATCGATGGGATCAAGAGAAAATATTAATTCAAATTATAATGGAAGACAACAAAACAAACGAGGTAGATATTCGGATCATTCACAGGATAGAAGTCAACAGGGATCAAGAGAAACTATTAAGTCAAATTCAGATCCAACACATTAATAATAGAAACCATATTAGTCAATTGGAACTACATAATATCGAGGAGACGCCAAATTTTACTATAATTGCCTCTGACAATAAACAGACTACTTAGAACAGAGAAGATTTAGGAAAGGACTTATTTACATTTTAATCGAATCACCTTTTGGTAAGCAATTGAAATTTTTGATAGATAGTGGATCTAATGTCTCTTTCATTAATCCTGAATTTGTACCTAAAGGAACAGAGGAACAAACATTTAATTGATAAAAAAATTACTTATAAATTATTTAAAGAATTTAACCATGACGGTCAGTGAACGTTTTTTTTTATTTAAATTCCACTCATTTTTTTATGGAATAATAGGAATGGACTTATTGACTTACTTAAAAGCAAAATTAGATTTTGAAAGACTTACATTAGAGACACCTACAACTATAATTAAATTACAGAAAAAACTTAATTATCCAATATTGAGAATACAGGCAAGATCAAGAACATTAATAGAGATTCCTGTGACAAAACGAAATGGGGAAATATACGTTAATAAAATTGTTATACAAGACGGAGTACATATTACAGAAGGTATATATTTAGATAAGAATTTTTTAACAATGGTTGAAATAGTTAATGAAACAGAAGATGATCTAACAATTAACATAGGAGATCCTTTAGAAACCCAATCATATAGTAGTAATAATTTTATAGAGCTGTATTCGATGAGTTGTGAAGATGTAGTATCTGACGTACAAACAAAACTTAATATAAGGACAGAACATTTAAATATTGAAGAAAAAAACAAAATATTGTAACTTTGCAAACAATATAAAAAATTATTTTATAAGAAGGAGAAAAATTAACAGCAACGGAAGGAACAACTCATGCGATTAAATTATCTAATGAAGAACCCATTTTTATTAGATCATTTAAATACTCTATAACGGAAAACGACGAAATTAAGAAACAAGTTAGTGACTTATTGGATCAAGGTATTATAAGAAATAGCTATTCACCTTGGAGCGCACCAGTATGGTTGGTACCCAAAAAGATAGACGCTTCAGGACAAAAAAATGGAGGATGGTAGTTGATTTTAGAAAACTGAATGAAAGAACCATTAAAGATAAGTATTCATTACCATTAATAGAAGAAGTATTAGATTCACTGGGAAGAGCTAAATATTATTCAACATTAGATTTAAAAAGCGGATATCATCAAATTCAGATGAATCCAGGAGATATTCAGAAAACTGCTTTCACGGCAGTAGGAGGTCATTATGAATTTTTAAGAATGCCATTTGGATTAACTAATGCTCCCGCAGCATTTCAAAGATTTGTTAATAATGTATTAGGTGACATCGTTAGAAAGAATTGCCTTGTTTATATGGACGACATAATCATTTATTCTAGTTCTTTACAACAACATCTTATAGATTTAAAGAAAGTATTTGATAAACTTAAAAACGCAAATCTTAAAATATAACAGGACAAATCGGAGTTTTTAAGGAAAGAGATAGATTTTTTAGGACATGTAGTTACATCAGAAGGGATAAAATCAAATACAAAAAAAAAAAAAAATTAATATTAAAAGAAATTCATGATTTAAATGAATAGATTACAATAACGGCACAAGATCATAGAAACAATAATCATAGAGGAATAGACGAAACTATATTACATTAAAAAAGAATTATTTACGGGAAAAATCCATGTTTTTAATAGAACTGTAAAATATTCTGATGAACAAGACTATTTACAAAAGTTGAATGAATATAGAACAAAATTATATAGTAAAGTAAAAGAACATATAGAAACGAAATCAATTGAAAGAATAAATAAGACTAACGAGGATAGAATGGAGCCATTACCGTTAAAAACAGGAGATGTGGTATATAGAAAAGAAAATAGAAGAAATAAATTGACACCAAGATTCTCTAAACAAACAGTTACCACAGATAATGGAATAACATTTCAGACAAAAAAAGGACAAAAAATTCATAAAGATAAGATTAAAAAAAGGATACAACGAATGGAATAAAAGACAATTTTACCCCAAACAAGAGTATACTCGAAACAAACCGGAAAAAGATTTGATAAAATTGGATTAGACATCTTAAAGTATGTGAGGCAATGACATCTAATAAGGACACGCATATGTAAACTAGACTGATTGGGTTTTTTATGGGTTTCCCCACATCCGAGCAACAAATGTTGGTCTAGTATTGTAATTGAGATTTTAGAGATTCCCATACATTTAAATTAATATACCTAACAATTACTAAAGAAAAGCGTGAATCCAAAGCAGATGTTCGTTCCGTCAAGCCGTCACTCCATACTAGGGGGGGAGGAGTTACCATCCACGACCCAACGACGCATTGAGAGAGACTAGTATTTATAATGATATAATTGAAGTTAACATAGTTGGCTATATAAAACCAGATGTCAATCGTTGACTATATACTACATTTCGAATAATAGAGAAAGCATTCTAACAGTACCGGTCAATGAGTACAGACCTGCTAATATCGTATTCTTTCTGAAATCATTTAAAAATAAATAAAAGAAATAATTTAAAAACGTAAAAATAAACATTTAATTATTAAAAACTGGAAACTATTGTTACCACGGCCACGGTTGGTAACTCGCGCAGAGGTGGAGATGCAAATAAAGTCGATGTTGACTCCATTTGCATCTTCATTTTCTGCAGGCACTCTTTTCGCAACATAACTCACTTTGGGGTTTTCCCCTTGTCGAAATCTCTTTGAGGTTCTTCTTCCTAATGGAAATCTCTTTGAGGTTTTTCCTCCTGATCGAAATCTCTTTGAGGTTTTTTCTCCTTGTCGAAATCTCTTTGAGGTTTTTCCTCCTGATCGAAATCTCTTTGAGGTTCTCCCTTGTGGGCAAAATCTCTAAGATATTTTTCCTTTTTCTCTAGTTCAAGCTCCGTACAGCTGAGGCAAATAATAACTTGTTTAATGGAGTTGATAATGTTTCAAAATCTGCAGCTCAAGCTTCTCCATCAATTCGAAACCTACTATAGGTTTTCCTCCCTTCTTCCCTACTTATCACTTGAAGCTCTTTCGCTAAGGTTTTGAATATTTTATGATCTTGAGCTGAAGAATCTGGAGATGTTTCAAGCTGCAGCTATAAGACTTGATGGAATAAAAATATGGAATAAACACAGGCTATGGAAATTGTTTTAAATAATACGTGCCTAACGCCTTCCCCCCATTTATTTTTTACTTTAATTGATATTGTGATTTTGCTAATATTTTATGTTAAAATGTTAAGATTATGTTCAGCTACTTTATATTGTTCTGATTGTTTCGTTAACTGCCTTGAGTTTTGTATGACGCTACAATAAAAAAAAAATAAATAAATAAATAAATAAGCGGAAATCGGTTGCTGTTTTAAAAATCTATCTATTTATCTATCTATCTATAACATTTCAAGTGGCAACGATAGCTGCATATATCCATAAGCACTGGAGCACGAATATGCACTAAAATTATTTAAGTTTTTAGGGTTTTTTTTTTGTATTAATAAATATATTTTTAATTTGGTGCCTTGTTACTTTTGCCGGTGGCAAGCGTGCGCAACGATAGCTGCACTTATCGATAACGATTGCCGCACCAAAACTGGTGTGTGGTGCCGCTTGGCAGTGTCGCAGTGGCAACCCTGCACTCAGCTAGCACAGAAGATTTAAACAAGAAAAGCCACAAATCGTAAATTGTTTTAAAATAATTATTATAAATGATGGCTACAGCAGGCGTGCCCGAGGCCTGCGCCGCGCCCAAGTGCAGCAAGTGCCTCAAGGAAGCGGATGCAGTTGATGCTGCGAAGCTCTGTGGAAGCTGCAAGGAGGAGGAGCAGATGAAAATGGACGTGGATGCGGATGCGGATGTGGCTGCGGATGTGGCTGCCAAGGAGGCGACTGTCAAGGAGGCGACCGTCAAGGAGGAGGCTGATGAGGCGCCGCCGCTGCCAGCTGCCAAGGAGGAGCTCACAGAGGAGCCAATGGAGACTGTGTCGCAGGAGGCGGCGGCGCTGCAGGAGATTAAAGCGGAGCTGGAGGCGCCAGCTACGGAGCTGAAGCCCATGCCGCAGCGCCGGTCGGCGGCGGCGGCGGCTGCGGCATGCGCAGCGAAGGCGACCAGAGGCAGCATGAACGGCGCACGCTCGCCCAACATCATCAAGCGGCTGCGCAAGAGCACGCGCAGCACGCGCTTCAAGGCCAAGCTGACGGGTCGCGGCGGTGCAGGGGGCGCGGCGGGGGCTGGCGGCGTAGGCGCTGCGCTGAACGGTGGCGCGGGGCAGGCGGGCGAAGCCGCTGGAGCAGCTGGGGGGCAGACGCACGCTGGCGGCAAGGCGGGTGGCAAGGCGGGCGCTGGAGGTGGCGGCGCCGCTGGAGGAGGCGCGGCTGGTGGCGGCGCAAGGAACCGACGCACGTTGTTCAAGCGGCCGGCGCAGAAGACGCCGCGCATGCAGGCGAGCACCAGATACACGCGCAGCCTGTTCTACAGGGGCAGCTACCTGCAGATCGGGGACGTCGTCAGCCTTGTGGACAGCGAGCGCAACGTTTACTATGCCCAGATCAGGGGCCTCCTGGTGGACGCCTACTGCGAGAAGTCGGCGTTCCTCAGCTGGCTGATACCCACGCAGGACAGCCCCGATCCCCGCGACGGCTTCGATCCCGCCACCTATCTAATCGGTAAGCCACGCCCCCTACTGCCCACTCCCAACGCCTTTTAATGCCTCCCTTCCGTTGCAGGTCCCGATGAGGAGCTATCCCGCAAGCTGTGCTACCTGCAGTTCGTGATGCACGCGCCCAGCAACTACTACTACGACCGCAGCACCCCCTTCCCCCTGCCCGACGAGCTGGACATCGCCTGCCACAGGAACGGCGGCTACATCTGGACGCGTCTGCCCAGCGTCAAGCGGGAAAGGGAGCGCAAGTCGGCCGCCTGACGAGCGGCCCATGCGGCATGCAGCCGTTGGGCATCGTGAGCACTTTGCGCGATTGCCTGCAGCCTAGTTTATTAAAATATATAATTGTATTCATTGATCATTTATTCATTTTTATTCATTTATTCAAACTAAATTGTAATCAAACTGCAACGGCTTTCTGCTCGTTACGCTGTGCAGCACTGGCGCAAGCATCTCAAAGAGCCAGTGTTGCAAGTCGTTTCAGTTGAAATTCAAGCAGTGCTGCGAGTCGTTTGAGCTTAAAATTCATCCAACAAAGCTTTGTACGATCGCCGACAGCCTAATTTATTTAAATATAATTGCATTAATTGTATGGTCGCAAACAGCCTAGTTTATTTAAATATAATTGTAATTGTATTCATTGTACGATCGGCAACGCCTTCATTTATTCAAGCAAAATTGCAATCAAACTGCAACGGCATTTAGCTCGTTTCGCTTTGCTGCAGTATCTGACACAGCCAGAGTTTTAGAAATTAGTTTCAGTTCAATTTATTTAAAAAACTATTGGAAGTGTTTAAAAAAGTCTTTTGAAATGAAATGCATCCAACAATTTAGTTTTATTCAATTTACTTAAATATAATTGAAATCAAACTGCAACTGCAACTGCTGCTGACGCTGTGCAACACTGACCAGCATTGCACTCGCAACCAGTGCTGCGAATCGTTTCAGTGCAAATTCAAGCAGTGTTGCTAGTCGTTATAGTTCAAATTCAAAAAAGTTCAACTGTCTTTTGAATGATCGGCAACGGCTTAATTTAGTTAAATGCGATTGTGTTCGAAATTAAACTGTAGTGTATGGCTGAGGCTTGGGTTTCGGTTTGGCTGGGCACAGGGGCTTGCGGCGGTGCACGTAGGCCTCCAAGCGTGCGCACATGCTGCTCTGCTGCAGACGCAGTCCGGTGGCGGCCTCCGCCAGCTGTATGCGCAGCTGCTGCTGCTCCTCCCACTCCTTGTGCTTGTCCTCTAGCTCAGTCTCCGGCTCAGTCTCCGGCTCAGTCTCCGGCTCAGTCTCCGGCTCAGTCTCCGGCTCAGTCTCCAGCTCAGTCTCCATCTCCTTCTCCATCAGCTTCTGCTGAGCCTGAGCGAGGCAACGCGCATCGTGCAGCTCGAGGATGACCTGGTTGATGGCCCTCTGGAGGCGTGGCGTGACGCGTCCGTCGACGCCGGCATTGGTGAGCTGCCAGCAGAGGTCGACAAAATCCACCAGCAGGTGGTAGACAAGCTTGATCATCTCTCTGAGCACAGCGCTTCCGAAGATGCCCAGCTTGTCCAAGATCAGGCGGACGAGTTGATCGTCTAGCAACTGGAGCAGCGGCTGGAACAGATGCTTGTGGAGCAGCTGGCTGCCGTTGCCTCCCGTGGGCAGCAGCCAGACCAGCGAGCAGAGCTTCAGGCTCTGGATGAGGGGCAGCCAGTTGTGCAGCGGGCTGGTCAGCAGGTGCAGGGGGAAGAAGAGGCCAAAGCTGATCCAGTATTTCATCCAGGGGTGCTCCAGGTCCACATGCTGCACGCCCTGCAGGTGTGTGTAGGTGGCCAAGGTCGGATAGAGCCAACCGATCATGAATATTGCGAAATCGTACAACATATTTAAGCGTCGTTTGCGCTACGCGTTTCAAATGTGCGGCTAAATTTTGGGAAAAGTTTTGATTTATTTAAAAATAATTGAGAAATTTCGATTTTCGGAGCACGCCTCAGTTGTGCTTGAAACTATACTTTGAATTATCAAACAAGTCTCAGCATAAGGTCGACTAAACTACCGATTTAAAAAGGGGCGCCTACTCGATTGAAAACAGTGTGCGGCAATGTTGATTGCACTTTCGAAGCGCATTATCGATAAGTACTGCAGTTTTGCATGCTGTACTAGAAAAAAACCCGAATCAAGCTAATCGTGATATCGAAATTTGAATTGCATACGTAAAATACGTTACGTTTCTCAGTCGTATTCTTTTCAGTTGTATTTTGCGCACATTTTGGAACATTCTAGCTTAAAATTATCCATTTCCTATCCGCTGTATGGCATTTGCTAATATTCATTTAATTAAAACAAAAATTACAGCTGTTGCCGGTATTTTATTGCTATCGATTAAAGCCAGCTCTAGTTAGGCTAATCGTGATATCGAAATTTAAATTGCATACGCTTAAAATACAAATACGTTACTTTTGGCAGTTGAATTTTAGTTAAATTCATTATAAATAGATATATTTATATTAGCTCTGCACATATTTTGGGTCATTCAGGCTTAAAAGGGTCAATTTCTTATTTGCTTTGCGGCATAAATATGCATTTGCATTAATTATTAGTTTCGATATTAGGTTTCACTTTCGGACAGAATATCAAAGCTCAACTTGGAGTTGGTAAAATAGGAAATACATATTATATAGTATATATACTATGAAGTTAATTTTTTTTATTTATTTATTTAATATTCATTTATTATGTATCTATGCTGTGTGGACTTTTTGTGAATGAAATTATATTTTCTCTAGTAAAACAAGTCTGCTTCGCACCTTCGTAATGACGCCTAGTAATGGCGCCTAATTCAAGAATCTATATTGTAAAATGTCCAATAATTTCTTTTGTTTGTATTCTTCAACGCATACGTAATACTTTGCCGTTATGCCATGAATAAAAACATTTTGATGAGTCTCTGCTTTCCATGGAAACACGTTATTTGCCTGGGGTTTTGTTTCTTTACATTGAAATTATTTAACTGGGTTTTGGATGCATAAATTAAGTATACGCCAGATGCGCCCAAGAGTCAAGGACAGGAAAGTTGTCTGATAATTAATAAAAAAAAAATTAGGTAGCAATTTAATTGAAATAAAACAAATTATAATTTTAGCTGCTCCAAATTTATCGAGTTTCTTTCTTTCAAAAACACCATGAGAATATCGAATATTGGGGATTCTAATATAATATTTTATGGTCATGCAATGTTATGAGTGGAAATTCTTAAAAAGTGAAAGTATAAAGATATAAAAATAAATATTTAAAGACAATTCAATAAAATTAGTGCAGTTTGCTTGAAAGCACAAAAAATTACGAAATTCTGGCTTCAAAACGATTCGGTGAAAAACAAAATTAAATTTTGATCACATTTTATGGCATTTGCAATAAACTTTGATTGTTTCTATTATGGCTATTTATAGCTCGTAAAACTCATTAGGTATTTTGTTATAATTGATTAATTTGGACCTGAACGTGACAGTAGTTAAAAAAATTTGAATTCCGAAATGCCATAATTGGTAATTATGATAATGATGTTGAATTTGTTGGCAACTTTCGCAGTGATTGTATTTTTCCATTACCCCATAACATTTTTACGCTTACTTTTCAATTATTGCACACTAAAAATTATTAGCTATTTGGTAATACGCTAAATGCCATAAAAAACAATTTTCTTTTTGAACGTTATGTAATTAGAATATTTTCGGACTATCGAATTCGGACTTTCGATATCGAATTTCTTTGAAGAATTCAATTCAGAGAAAGAGAGAGAGAGAGAGAGAGAGGGAGATTAAGAGAGAGACGCGCGCTCCGCTTTCATCACGCACTTTCATTTGACAAAATGCAACAACAAAAGGGCCACACACACACACGCAGCCTCATCTGTGTGTGTGTGTGTTTTCATTGTTGTTGTCGATTTTTGCTGGCGGCTAGAAAAATATTTCATTTCAATGATAATGAAAACAAAAGTTAAAACAAAACGAAACGTATAAAAAAACAAATAAAATAAAATAGCAATATAAAAAACATGCAGATAAATAAATAAAGAAAAACAACAAGAAAGAGCGAAAGAGCGCGTAGCGGCAAGGGCAGCCAACAGTGTTGCCAAATCCACTTTCCCGCCAGATCTGGCTGTTTTTGAAAAGCATTTGTACAACTGAGGCAAGCGGCAATATTTACTTTTTGTTAAGTTCAGATTTTTCTACAATTTTATGCAATTTATAATAATAATAATAATAATAATAATAATAAGCAAAAATTTTGGTTCTATTGTGATTATTTTGCTTGATATTCGCCCAAAACAAATTTAAGAATAATTTGACTGTTTATTGCTTGTTGTGGTTGTGCTTTTTGTCTCGAAAATAATTGCCAGCACTGGTAGCAGCTGAGCTGGTGAGAGGGAGACAAGATTACGCCAAGAGGCGCTCTCTCCAGCTCCCCGAAAAGTTCGATGCTCGTAATGACGGCGATAGTTTACAGTTGTAGCTGCTATGCTCTGACCCCAAAGAAAGCAGCTTCACTTTGTTAAACGCTTCGCTGCCGCACAACATTTTATAAAAATTGTATTTAATAATAGTATATTTGCTTTACAAATTTCAAATTTTGCGCATTACGCGGCAGGATGCGTTTTGCAGCTAGCTGGCAACGCCAACAAATTGCATGCGCTTCAATGCATTAAGTTGGCTGCGCTTGCTGTGTTTGGCAACTTGGCGCGCAAAAGATAAATTTAAATATCCTTGAAACTAAGGAGAATAGCAGCAAATTGCATATCAATTAATTTTTAATAGTTTTTTAATTTGTAACAAACAGATGCCAGTTAAGAAATACGTATTTTCAATATGAAACATTTGCCAAATGGAAATTATGCTCTCAGGATGCGTTTTGCAGCTAACTGGCAACGCTCAAATGCATTAAGTTGGCTGCGCTTGCTGCATTTTGCAACTTGGCGCGCAAAGACAAATTCAAAAATCTTTGAAAGCCATAAAAGTTAGAGTATTTAGCATTCCAATTGTTTGCTTGTGCTTTTGTTTCGTTTGATTTTCCCGTTCGAACTGCGCAGTCGCCACCGTTGGCTGTTGGTATATAAATTTTGACAAAGGCCAGATTTCGGTTTAAACCAATTTTGGCAATGCGCGCGGCCTTTAACTGATAACGCGCGAGAATCAAAACGGCTATCCAAATAGCATATAACTAATTTTTAACTAAATCAACTGAAGTGCAGTGATGCCTGCCGCAAGGCTGTTGAAAATGTTGCCAGCGCTGTTGCTGCTGCTGCTGCTGCCCCAATTGGCTTGGGGCTTTGGCAATGAATATGTGCACATTAAGGTGCACGTGCCCAAGGATCAGGCGCCGAGCATTGCGCTGGAACCGGAACCGGAACTGCCGCCGCACAAGGTCATACATCACTTCCACCATCTGAGATCCCGCTCCCGACCGCCGGCGAAGCCAAGGAGCAGCCCGCTGCTGGAAAGCGTAATACTCTCCGATCTGGACAAGCCGCTGCATATGAGCGAGCATGCGGATTATCTGAACCATGCCAAGCAGCTGGCGGATCATCTGACCGAGGCGTACGTGGCCAAGAAGCCGCCGCCGCCGCTGGCCGCACTTCCCTCGCTGCCGCCTCCTCCCCCACCACCGCCGCCGCCGCCGCCCAAGAAGAAAGTGAACACCTATAGGATTATTGAGGAGAAGCATCGGCCCTACAACGATTACCAGGATTACCAGGACTACCATGAGGTACGTCCGGAACAGCATCAAACCGTGGACACGTATCGTGTCATTGACAGCCGAGCCCCGCCCCCGCCGCCACCGCACCCACAGCATCATGCTGACGACGAGGATGTGGAGGATGTGGGTTACATCTATTCCAATCCAGCGCATTATCGCTTTAGAGGCGCCCCTCCCCCTCCCCCTCCGCCCGCTGCAGCCCACGACTATGCGGAGCCGGCGCCCGTCGAGGAGACCCTGGATCTAGACCAGGGCTACAGCTATTCCCCGCCTGCCTACCACGCCCGCGGCCACGCCCACACGCTAGAGGCGCCCGAGGAGGCAACGGATGCACAGCAGCATTATGACTACGCCGCTCCGGATCACAGTTCCAGTTCCAGTTCCAGTTCCGGTTTCCGTCCGTCGCCGCAGTTGCTGCCACAGCCGGAGGGCTATGACGATGCGGTGCAGCCCTATGCCGGACCAGTTGCCATCGCTCCGAGACGTCGTCGTCCCAGCTCCGCAGACTGGAAAAGTCGTGGCTACAACAGCGTCGATAGACATAGCTCTGGGCATGTGAAGCGCCTGGGTCACGCAGGATATCGGCATTCCGCACCCTATCTATAGATCCACCCTATGTTTAAAATATTTATTTAAAATTGTTTTTTTTTTTCATACTCCTAAGTTGATTAAAATCATAAAAATTGCACAGAACACGCTTGATTTCATGTCTAGAGTCGGACGCAACCGACGGTAAGTAAGTAAATAAATAAGTACTAACATTTCAGCATTGTGTACGCCAGAGGGCGCTTTTATTCAGCACTTATATCAATCCATATAGGAAATTGCATTTTATACACAATTTCGGAGTCAAAGCCTCCGAATTTTTTGTAAATCTATCTAAAGCCTGCAACAAAAGCATGCCAATTTAAATTCGGATTTCGATTATTAGGAATTACTAATATTATACAAAAATTTTCCGATTTTGCAATTCACTCTTCTGAAACTTCCAAGTTTGAATCGCATTAAACAGATTAAATTTCGACTTTTAAGAGGTTCGAAACTGTCCAATCGAAAATTTCTACAACTCTTGTAAAGTAATGGAAAACGATAATTAATTATTGAATACAATAACTAACATTATTAGCGTAACATTGTAAAATACTTTAACAAGTTTTTCAGAAAAGAACATTTATTTATGTTCCAAAAATGTATCCTTTATTTTTTTTCGATTGGAACATTTTTTTCAATTTGGAATGAGCTTTACGATTTTTCGGAATTTTTACGACGAAATTAACAGACATTAACAACTTTTTTAGAAAAAATTTTATTTAGGAAATTTTGAATTGTATCCAATTTTTTTTATAGATTTTTTTCAAATTAAGCTTGGATTTTCGACAGTAAGTGAACATATTTCAATCGATTTTGATAAGCTTTACGATTTTTCGAAGTTGTTACTTAGAAATTTGATGTTTTTAGTGTGAAAAAGAAAACATTTTGCCATAGAGGTTGCCTATTATTATTATTCGTGGGCTATTGTACCGCGACCTATAAGATCTATTGTACCCTAGAGGTTGCCTAAGCACACTCTGAATGCCTGGATAGTTATAGAAATCGAGGGAAAATAATACAAATGCTGTACGGGCAATGCCGTTGAATACCCACTGAGGTGTAGCTGAGCGTAAATAGCGATAGCATCTGAATTCTAAATGCAATCTTGGCCATTTATCGCCTTGGCTGTTTGGGGAGGTCAGAAATAGACGAAGAGTTTCGGGAAGTTTCGGAAGTTTGGAAATTGCGGGGTTAGAACGCGATGAACGCTCGACTTGGGCTGGTGTTGCGGTTGCATTTGCGGTTGTACGAGCTGTTAGGGTTGCACGGACGACCAGGGCGTTGGTGGCGTCTGTGGGCGTGGTGCCTGATGTGCGGCTTTGGGGCCGTGACGGTGCTCTGCCTGAGCAGCAGCGATGAGTTTCTGTATCCGCACGATGCCTTCGCCTGGTTCAACGATGCGCTGAAGTTCGTGTTCTGCGAAATCGCCGTGCTCAGCATCTATGCGGAGACCCTGTGGCAATCGGAACCGTTGGCCAGTTATTGGCAGCTGTACGCCGGTCTTGTGGGCTGCGTTGGGGATTCATGGCGACGGCAGCTGGCGCAGCATAGACGCTTTCTCATCATACTGTACGGCAGCGTGTTGCTGGAGTTTGTGCTGCTGGCGATCTTGGCCAACATCCAGGTGATGACCAGGCACCTGATGCTCTTCTGGCTTACCTTTCAGCCCTTCGTAATGCTCGTGCATCTGCGCAACACGCAGTTCGTGCTGCATGTGGAGCTGCTTCGTCAGCAACTCGTCCAACTGGAGCGAGAGCTCTCGCTACTCGTCGACTACGCCTCCTTTGCCAGTGTGGCAGCCAGCTTTGCCGGCTTTGAGGAGTACCTGAGACGGTGCATCAGGCAGAAGCAGCTCTACTACGACCGCATCTGCCAGCTATCCAGGTATTTCGGGCAGGCCTTCAGCTTCTCCCTGCTCACGGTACTGCTCACGATCTACGTGAGGGTCGCCATCGACTGCTACTTCATGTACTACACCATCTACAACAGCATCAACAACATAGGTAGGTCACATTTTCCATGAATTAGACATGGATGTCTTTAAACAAAATATTAGCTTCTTATGGTTCAAAACTGTGTGTTATAGGTACCCATTTTATGACCTTAGCAAACAGTCGCACAATTCTATAACTTGTATTCGACACATTTTTATTCTAAATGAATTGTATAAAAAATTAAACATAAAAAACTAATCGTGGGGGTATTTGCACAACAAATTCAGATCTTAGGGCCCGAAAGTCGTGTTCTTGAGGTACGTATCATGGATAACATCCCAATTTTTTACCTTAGCAAAAGGTCGAAAAATTGCATAACTTGTGTTTGCCAGATTTAGATCCAAAACTCTTTGTATAGCAAAATAAAACGTAAAAAAAACTAGACATGGGTGTATTTGGACGAAAGATATTGATTTTATGGCCAAAAACTGCGTTCTCTTATCACGTATGGCGCCCCATTTTTAGACCTAAGCAAAAGGTCGAAAAACTGGATAACTTGTATTTGGCAGAATTTGATTCAAAATTATTTGTGTAGAAAAATTAAAAAACTACCCTGTGTTTTTGAGGTACATATCCCGTATGACCATAGCAAAGGGTAAAAATTCGAAGATTACACATACTATATATCCACCTACCAAATTCTATTTAGATTTATCATATTATTATTGGAAAACAGATATTTATTTTGAGATTGTGGCTTTACCCTATTATGTGGTATAAGAACTGGGAAATACCTAAATGTTTTCAATGTTTTCTCCCTCGCTTCTTCCCTTCCAGATTACTATCTGCTGCTTCCCGCTATACTGGAAGTGCCCGCCTTCATCTACGTCTCGCAGAGTTGCATGCAGATGATTCCACGCATCGCCAATCAGCTGCACAACATTGCGGTCACCTCGCCATGCCTATCGCTGCAGGTGCAAAGCTTCATTTAACATTTATCGGTTTGAGATTTTACTTATCGTTATCGTACTTGCAGATACAAAACTTCTCGCTGCAGATACTGCATCAGCCGGTGCGCATCGACTGCATGGGTATAACCGTCTTGGACAGCTATTTGCTGACACGGGTGAGAGCAGACAAAACATCGATAGTCTGCATTATCGATAGTAATCGGTAGCAAGCGATTAATTGATTGACATATAAATACTTTCTGTCTATACGATTCCCTTGACTATAAAAATATATACCTATATTTTTTAAAGGTGAAACTCTTTGGCTCAATTAAACGATAATTAGACTAAACAATCGATGGCCGGCCTATTTCCCAAATATCGACAATAATTATTAATAATTTAAATATTTGTTTCTCTTTAACCCCTGCCAACGCCATCCAAAATTCTCTTTCTACATTAGGTTTTAGACCGTCGAAATTGTTTGCCTCGATGAATCGATTGTTAGGCTAAACAATCGATGTTTGGATTATTTCCTAATTATTAGACCGTCGATATAGTTTGCTTCGATTAATCAATTGGTGGGCCAAACACTCGTTAATCAGATTGCCAACTATCGATAATATCGATTATTATTTTGGCAACGTAAGCTAACGCCTGACTCTGTCGATTACAGATCGCCACCGCCGTGTGCACGTACATGATCTTCACGGTGCAGTTGATGCCCAAGTTGAGCGGAGCTTAAAGTCGCGTGGATTAGTTTATATTAAAGCTTTATGTATCATATGTGTGTATGATATCGATTACAATTATATTAATATTGCCTTACAAACGAATGGGGTATATATATGTATATAAGTAGGTGTAAATAGGCTGTTCAAGCGTTCGACTTTGATGGAGCTGGGTCTGATCTGAGCTGATCTCGCTTTCGTTATTTACATGTGCTGTGTGCTGTGGAGTTGGACGGGCTTCGTTAGACCTTGATGCGGATAACTGGAACTAGGCAATTGGATGAATCGTGTGTGATCTTGTATTGAAATCAGCCCATGTCCATGAGGAATTATTCGTCGATTGCCAACAAGTGTGATGCAATTTTGTTGTTGTTGTTGTTGTTTGTTAATCTTTAATCTAATCGTACTCATGACTTGACTCTCGTTTCGCAATCAGATTCTCGCGCTCATCGTCGTTGCCCTCGATGATGGTTATGGCATTGGAATGGCTGGAACGGTTCAGGGGTTTGATGCGGTGAACCGTTTCGGTGAGACCCGATTCGGTTAGCACCTCGACCTCGTCGTCGTCATCGTCGTCCGGTACGGTGAAGTACGGATGCGACGACACCGGACGGAACTTGTATCCGGTGAGCACGAAGAACACATAGGTCGCCATCTCCTTGAACATCTCGTCCAGCCAGGCGTACTGGAACACCACCGTCATCTGCAGCAGATCGACAATGATGCGCGTGAAGTAAATGTAACACACGATCATGATGTAGAACTGACGGAAGAGCTTCAGCTTGCGCAGATTGATCGCCGCCTTGCCATCGGTGGCAGACGCCTCGTGCAGGTGCCGTATCGACCACACAATCGGGAACAGAATCGCCCCGCAGCACAGCAGGTCCACGAAGAAGAAGACATTGTGCCACGTGCGGAACTCGGCGTCGCTCTGATCCGACTCGTCGGTAATAATCTGCGCCACGTTCGCCAGCACCTAAAACGATTAGGTCATATTATTATTTTTGATAATATTGCAAGTACAAATTGGTTTCAATTGAAAAAGCACATGGATGCGAAAAGTTCATCCAATTTCAATTTGAGATCTTCTAGAATAATACTACCAACAAATATAATTTTAACTTTCAAGAACAAATGTTTATATTTTAGTAGCGTAAAAATTAATATGTAAATTAGTTGTATTCTAAAATTATTTAAATACAAATAAAATTGGCTGTGTTTGGTCAAAAGATTTCGGTTTTAGCACTAATACTAGTTGTTATTGGAGTGTTTTTCAGTTCCTAATCAATTTTGTTGAACTTTAAATGAGTGAGTTATTTTTTCTTCAATTATTTTATTGAAAAAGTCGTACAAAGCATTTTAGAGCATTCAAATAGCGAATCTAGAAACATCGCTTCTTTAGAAAAGTGGGCCTTCCGTCCCATTGTTTTTATTGTTTTTTGTGGAAATGGTGTTTTATGATACTATTTAGATAGAATATTTTTTTATGATACATTTCCTAAACTGATATTTAAGGAATTTGAAAAAAATCCCATCAATTATTTTAATTATTCTGTCCATTTAAGTTCTTTCGGAAAAATGAACCAATAAGAACAAGTCAATAACTTCGAAGCTGTGGCTGCAGTAGCTTTTTGTGGTTTGCGGGGGAAGGGGGGGAGGTATACAAGATCAAAAACAAACTCGTGCTGCTCGCGAAATAGGAGAATCTAAATCCCGAATATGGTGTCTCTAGCTCTTATAGTTGCTGAGATCTAGGTGTTCATACGGACGGACAGACAGACAGACAGACGGACAGACGGACATGGCTATATCGACTCGTCTTGTCGTCCTGATCAAGAATATATATACTTTGTGGGGTCTGCCACGCCTCCTTCTGGGTGTTACACACATTTCCTCTTTGCACTAAACTAATAGACCCTTTTTACTTTTTTAAAGTAAAGGGTCTACAAACGCATCAATGATTAAGCATATTTTTATTATTATGAGCATTCAAGTTCTTTTGGAAAAATGGACCAATAAGTAAATTTGAATTTTATTGTATTAAAATTTTTAATTAATTTAGATCATAATTATTTAATTTGTTCTTAAAGCCGATTCTAATGTTTTAAGTATTTATTAATTTGTTTATTTTTATTGATATATTGATTGGCAATATGTTTATGATATTTGCTCAAGTTGTAATCAAAGCAAGATAATTTTTAGCCGAAACTAATCTGAACGATTTTTCTCACCTGCAATGGTATGACAATCATGAAGATCTTCTTGTCCTTGTCGGATAATATGTGCTTGATGAAGGTCCATCCGGTGCCGATGAGCACAATGGTTATGAACAGCACGGCGCCCTTCAGCAAATGGGCTATATAGTAGAGGATGGCCCAGGTTTCCACGTGCTCGCCGCGCTTCTCAATGAAATGATAGTTGATCGAGTGGAACATCAGAGATAGCGACTTGAGGAACACCAGCACGGCCATCAGATAGTGTATCTTGTAGACGGTGTGCCTGCGAAGGGAGTTATCGGGTTCAATTATCTACAATAATACGACGGTTTATCTGGAAACTCACTTGCTCTTCTTCAGTATGAACACCCAGAAGAGACCGGACAAGAAGAAGAGCAGACTCATCATGAAGTACAGGGCAGGCAGCGGCATCTCGCCCGCCGACAAGTAATTCCCATTGTTATTCTCCTCAATGTCCACCTGGAAGAACAGGGATAAAGACTCATTAGACTTGAACTAAACACACAGCCATAGCTAACAGTTTTATGAGAAACCAGAATGGGCAAAGCAGATCAGTTGGACGCGCCCGACTGTAGAATACCCTGTAACCTGCAATGTTGTTTCTTTAATATCTCCTGTGTTTATTGACCGATTTTAGTGCGCTTTTCAGCACAGTTAAGTATAATAGAAGAGAGTATATATTTCGAAGAACAACTTTCTATGTTCAATATTACGCTATTTATTTGGTTTTTATCGATTAAGGCGTGGGCGTGGCATCCAAAATTTGAAATAAACTTTAGCTGCGTATGGTAAACACCTTTCAAAAATGACCAAAACGGCTACTCTAGCTCTTATAGTTGCTGAGGTCTACGCACTCATCCAGACGGACGGACAGACAGACGGACATGGCTATATCGAATCAGCTCGTTTTCCAGATCACGAATATATACTTTGTGGGATCTGCCACGCCTCCTTCTGCCTGTTACATACATTCTGACAAATTTAATAATTCTGTATTTTCCATTTTTTAATTTGGGCGCAGGGTATAAAAAAGCTAGATTGGAGGGGAAAGAGCGGGTTAGGCGACGCCGTTGGCTACTCACGTTGAAGGAGAGCATCTTGGGCCGATCGTAGTTGGGGCAGGCGTGGAAGTACAAGTTGTAGAGGCCCTCGTCGTGCTGCGTGGCGACCAGCATCGAGAAGGTGAAGTTGTAGTAGTTGATGCCCCCGATGCTGCTCTTGAGCAGGGGCAGCGAGAAGTTGCGGCACAGCTCCTCCTGCGACTGCCGATACGAGCTGAGCTCGGGCAATGCCGGCTCATTCTCCACCGGCAGCTGTGGCATAATCTCGGCATCCTTGTTGCTGTTGCTGTTGCCGTTGCTGCTGCTGCTGGTGATGGATGCTGCAGGCGGTGCAGGTGCAACTTCCGGCTCTGTCTGCGCACCCAGCACACCCGTGGCAATGGCAGCATTAGCCGCAACTGCCGCATTTGTGGCAGCTGCCCCAAGTGGCGCCTGCTTCAGGCTGTCGTTGCCAACAGCCGTTTGTGCAACGGATTTGTCCAGCGTCGGCAGCGACGAGCTGCCATCGATTCTGCCTGCCACATTGAGGGGCGAGGAGAGACGCGGCTCCTCCTCCTGCTTGTAGGGCTTCTCCTCGGAGTCCATGTCTTCGTCCTCCGAGTCCAGCTGCACGGCGCGTCGTTGCCGCTGCCGCTGCTTAAACAGCGCCGAGTCGCTGACCTTCGCCCGCTGCGAGTTGCGCTTCCGGCGGTACATCACGTCCTTGTAGACATGCATGTTGGCCCACTCCGGCGAGCATTGGACGCGCACCCTGCCAACCAAACAAACACCAATAAATCAGTCGGACGGAAGGCTACAGTCGGTCGTAACCGACAGTAGAAGATCCTTTACCTTAAGCATATGCACTTGCTAACACAAACAAAGATTTGAGGGAGAAGGGGGAGAGGTATCCAAAATCTGAAACAAGTTCGTTCTGCTTACTGATTGGGAGAACCTTAATACCGAACATTGTATCTCTAGCTCTTATAGTTGTCGAGATCTAGATGTGAATACAGACGGATAGACGGACATGAATATATGAACTAGCATGTATATGGTTTGTGGGTTATAGTATTTCCTTCTAAAATTCTGTACCTGTAAATTTGCGATTTGCGGGGAAAGGGAAAGAGTTATCCAAATTCTAAAATAAACTTTATCTGCTTACTGAATAGGAGAACCTAAATAACGAACATTGTGTCTCTAGCTCTTATAGTTGCTGAGATCTAGGTGTTCATACGGACGGGACAGACGGACATGGCTATATCGACTCAGCTCGTCGTCCTGATCAAGAATATGTATGCTTTGTGGGGTTCATTCTCAGGAACTTTATCTGCTTACTGATTAGGAGAACCTACATACCCAAAAATTGTGTCTCCAGCTCTGAATAGTTGCTGAGTTCTAGGTGTGAATACAGACGGATAGACGGAGAAGGATATATGATCTAGAATGTATATGGTTTGTGGGGTATATATTCCCCCAAAATTCTGTACCTGTAAATTTGTGATTTGATCTTCTTACTGATTAGGAGAACCTGCATACCAAAAATGATATATCTAGTTCTGATAGTTGCAGAGATCTAGGACGGACAGACGGAAGGACATGGCTAAATCGTCGTCCTGATCAAGAATATATATTTTATGGGCACTGTCAAGCCTGCTGCTGGCTGCTGCATACCCTGTACTCACCTCAATCGGGTACAGGGTATAGAGACGTGTGCTTACCGCAGCTCCTTCAGATCCAGGACGAAGAAGAGAATGGGCCCGCTGTTCTGGTTGGCGGGCTGCTCCTGCAGGATGCACTTGGTCTGATGCGAGTCCAGGTAGGGATTCAGCTGGTCGATGGTCGTCTTGTCCAGGGACAGGCCAAACTGTCGCAGGCCACAACACAGGTACAGTGGGTAAATTGCATTAATTGCTGAATAAAATGCTTACCAAATCCGTAGACTTCTCGTCGTCTATGGTCAGCATGCTCAGCTGCACGTCCAGATGTCCGTCGATATAGAAGCCAAAGGTGCTCAGCGCTATATACGGACGCATATCGTTCTGTAAACAGATATATATAGCATATATATGTATTTGATTCCGTGACAAATCGCCGGCAGTTTGCCGATTTCACTTACGCGCACTTCCAGATGATGTTTGCGCGATAGGACAGCATTTGGGGCAGCCAGCAGAGTTGCGATTAGTGCCACAAATATTGATTTAATATTTAATATCTGCGCCGACATTGTGATACCCTGTATTTGTTTGCTGCTTTTCGTGTTGTTTATTTTGTGGCTGCTGTCGCCGTCGCCGTTGCCGTTGCCTTCGCCTGTGTGGCACTTTTCTCTGTCTACTTACGTTGGTTTTTTTTTGTTGCTGTTCTTGTTATCGCATCGCCAGCGCGTTTCTTACTGTAATTTTAATTAATTATAAACGATTTGCTGCGCTCGCCGTCGCTGCGGCAAATTCTTTACACTTCAAACATATATTAATTTTCTATATATTTTTTTTTCTTTTTTATAAATGGACGATAACTGAATGCTTGTGACTTATGGGCAGCACTTTTATGTTATCGCTGGTGCGACAGCTTATCGATATGCAAACATATCGTGCATATGGCGCAATTTATGAATAGATTTATTCTTTAAACAAATATTTCAAAAATTAAAAGCAAATTGTTCTGGTTTATTTGTGGCTACCTGTGTCATCGCCTTTGCTTGTGTGGCACTTATTTATTTCAATTTACTTAAGATTTGTTAGTCGAAAACCTAATGCTTGATACTTATGAGCATACACTTTTATGTTATCGTTTGAAACAGCTTATCGATATGCAAACATATCGGCGCACTTTGTAAATATATACAAATATGCCAGCTATTGCGTATGTTGCTTTGAACAAATATTTACATGTATAGAATTTGCTCTCAAATATTGAATAATTTTTCAAATATCTAACCTAATGCATGTTACTTATCGACAGTGGTTTAAAATGTCATCGTTTATCACAGTTTATCAATGCAAATCGATCATTTGCCGCAACATATGAAATCAAATATGATTTAAAAAAAAACAATAATTAATAGATTTAAATTTGCACAAACACACAATTGGTTTTTCAAGTATTTATTTAGTAATTTGCTACTAAGAAAAAAAGGTGCATGCTAGACTTAATAATTAAAATTCATGCTGAGCTCGTTTCGATAGCAATTGCAACTGATCCTCATTCGATATAATCAAACGGGGGCTGACGACGCGCATGCAACGCATCCCTCAGGCGGGGCTTGAACTGCCCCACGCCCAGTGTTATCGATTTCTTTGCCACGCCCCGTGGCAGCCTCAAACGATGGTGGCGGCGTGATCTTCGCCGGCTTCTTCAACGTTTGCACCCTGACTTCGTTGGCTTCGGCTTCCTTGGTTTGAGCTTTTTGGCTGGTATCGAGCCAGGCAATTTTGTTGAATCCATCAGTTTGGATGGGTTTAACCTGCATGATCAGTTGCAGCTCCTTTTGCCTCTTCTGATGGTGGTAGACCTCAAGACCAAGCGTGCTCAGAGCTACGATTAGACCCAGTAGCGTTGCTATAAAAACTCCTCCCAAACTTTCCAAGGTAATGCCCTCCTGATCCTCGGACAGTGGACATTTTTGCGGATATTGGTTTTATTCCAATATTTCGCTTTCAATTGCTCAAAGAAACGATCTTTCTGCAGCTCCAAAATTGCATAGCTGAATTCATCCTGTCAAATAACGAAACAATAAATAAATAAAGAATTTAATTCAATTAATAGATATTAAAGAAACTCTACGAATCAACCTTTCTGATAAAGACCTTTTTAAATTGAAATATAGTTTTAATTTTTCTTGAACTGACTCCTTGAAAGATATAAGAGAAAGAAAATCACCCCTACATTCAAGAGGTTTTAAATTTGGGACATACTATTTTCAAGTATTGCAATAGGTCTCTTATTTAGTTGGAAATAGGAATAAAATTGAATTTCAGTTACATTTTGCATGCTTTTGATATGAGGGGAAATTCCTAAAAATGAAAGATACTCACTCCCAGGTGGCTACCCTGCTGAACGGCAACGGTGTAGGGTTGCTCGGCAAAGACCTCGCCCACCTCTGGTCAGATTGCCGGGTTTCCGGGTCACCTCATGACTTGATCTCAGCGGAATCGTGGATGAACGCGTAATCGGCATTCGCCACGGGCATCGACAGATGGCGCAACCCTCGCTCGGCAATTCTGGACGGGCCTGGAGGAATTGATGGCGAGCAGAATGTGTCCGAACTGCTCCTTGATGGGATAGTCCCGAATGCGATACTTGCGATAGTCGAGCGACGAGTTCAAGGCCAGCCTCCTTCCACATGCGGTACAACGTGTCCTCGGCGAACTTCATGTTCATGAAATAGTGATGGGTATCCGAGTTCTCAACAACCGTATAATTGATGCGAGACTGACGGGCCAGCTGCTCCAGGGACTGTACCGGCGTCTGCATACGCTCCACTCGGTCAGAAACGCCGCCAAATTGGCGGTGAAGGTGGCCAACATCAGCACGACAAAACAGCCAGTAGGCGGCGACCAGCAGACGTCCCGATATGGCCTTGGGTGGCCTCACCGCCCCCCGGGCGTAAAGGAGGTCAAAGGCGAACCGAAGAGCTTCTCCCTGCAACGTGAACATGCGACATTCGTACGGATGGGCGGAGCGATTGTTCCGTGCACTGGTACGGCGAATACTTGTCCATGAACCAGATCATAAACGCGCGCGCCGAATCAGAGTCGGCAGCAATGCTTATCGATACCTCCAGTCGAGAGCGCCAGTCACGGGCTCTGAACAACGAGGTGCGACGCATCGGTTTACGCATCACTATCGAGATGCCGGTCTGTTCGCAGCACGGCGGCAGAAAGTCGACCGCACCTCCACCACGCTCCGAGTACATCTTGAGTGCAGCAATGGCCAAATCTGTCTCTCCCACTCACCAGATCCCCAATGATGCCGTCCCGACTGACCCGATTCTGTTGCGTCAGCCCATGTTTCCGTGTTTCGGTTCCACAATCTCATAGTCGAAATCGAGTTTCTCCGCAAGACGTGCGATGAAATCGATGCAGTAACCCTCCCAGATCGGTTCACCATTTTTGGTAAGCAGACATTTCACCGGTTGTGGGATGAC
>JAWNNJ010002337.1:0-17119 GCA_035045125.1 Hypselothyrea guttata
TCCGCATTGATCTTTAATTTGTATACCCTGTACCCATTGAAAATGGGAGAGACAGGGTTAATAACTTTGTCAGAATGTATGTAACAGGCAGAAGGAGGCGTGGTAGACCCCACAAAGTAGATATATTCTTGATCAGGAAGACAAGCTGAGTCGATTTAGCGATGTCCGTCTGTCTGTCTGTCCGTCCGTCTGTATGAACGCGTCGATTTCGGAAACTATAAAAGCTAGAGCCGTTTTTGTTACTATAGGTAGGTATATACCATACGCAGATAAAGTTTATTTCAAATCTTGGATGCCACGACCCTTTTACGCCCAAAAATCAATAAAACCCACACAACCTCGTGTTTTTTAGACCCTTTACTTTAAAAAAGTAAAAAGGGTCTATTAGTTTAGTGCAAAGAGGAAATGTGCGTAACACCAGAAGGAGGCGTGGCAGACCCCACAAAGTATATATATTCTTGATCAGGACGACAAGCCGAGTTGATGTAGCCCCCATGACCGTCTGTCTCGTCTGTCTGTCTGTCCGTCTGTTATGAACACCTAGATCTCAGCAACTATAAGAGCTAGAGACACCATATTCGGGATTCAGGTTCCCCTATTTAGTAAGCAGCACGAGTTTGTTTTAGATTTTGGATACCTCCCCCCCCTTCCCCCGCAAACCGCAAAAAGCTGCTGTAGCCACAGTTTTAAAGCTATTGATTTGTAATTTGGTATTTAACTAGTTTATGACATTCTCTATCAGACGCTAATTTTGTTTCGATCGGATAAGAAAACAGCGAACATATGCCACAGAGAATTTGCCGCACTAGGCAGAGGGGAGGTGTTGTGCCTTGCATACGCAGCTAGCTTAGTGTATGTGCGTCTGATTGTGTTTGTATGTACATATACTCAAAGTAAAGGGTCTCCTACAGTCAGTTACGTGAGTCTGTGCATCTCCGTCCCACTGATCTGCCCCGTCCCTATATTTTACCATAAAAAGTTAAATAACAAGCGTAATATTAAACATAGAAGATTGATTCAAGCTCTCTTGTATTATATTTAACTATCCTGAAAAGCACATTAAAATCGGTTAAGAAACACAGGAGATATAAGCTTCACAATAGTTGAACTTAAAAGTTCAAAAACAAGCGTTATATTGAACATAGAATGTTGTTATTGTTGAATATATACTCTTTAATATAATAATTAACTGTCCTAAAAAGCGCATTGAAATCGGTTAATAAACAAAGGAGATATAAGCGCCGTAATACTGCATGTACACGCCGATGCAGCTCAGCCGCCTTACGCTTGGAAATAGTGTGCGAGAGGGATAGCAATACCAAACACGCTGCTGGGCGATTGAGCGATTGTGAGAACATTTGAACATACAAAGTTAAATAGCAAGCGTAATGTTGAACATAGAATGTTGTTATTTGAAACATAAACTCTCTTTTATTATATTTAACCATCTTGAAAAGCGCATTGACATCTGTTAATAAACACAAAAGATATAAACGAGACGAAGCGTGCCCATACTATTCGTTATAAATAAATTAAATTTTATTTAAAATTATAAATTGTATTTGTGAGCGCGCAGCGCGAGCTTTGGCACAGGGTATAAGACAGTCGGGCCCGTCCGAATAATCTGCACCGCCCATTCTGGTTCAGTTTATATATTTCTTTTTTATTTAAATTTGATTTCATATTTTAATTTATTCTTTCCCTAGATTTTCTTATTAGACTCTGTACTTTAAAAAAGTAAAAAAGTCTATTAATTTTGTGCAAATGACAGCTGTGTGTAACAGGCAGAAGGAAGCGTGGTAGACCCCACAAAGTATATATATTCTGACTCAGGACGACGAGCTGAGTTGATATAGCCATGTCCGTCTGTCCGTCTGTATGTCTCTGTCTGTCTGTCCGTCTGTCCGTATGAACATCTTCAGCAACTACAAGAGCTAAAGACACCACCTTTCCGGATTTAGGTAGTCAGTTAATGCAAGCAGATCAAGTTTGTTTCAAACTTTTGATATCTCGCCTCCTTCATCCGCGGATCATCAAAAATCTACACCTACCTCAAAAATCTCGAAAACTATAAACGCCACAGCAGCCACAATAATAGCGCTACAGACTTGTAATTTGGCATGTACGTAGCCTAAGGTATTCTCCATCGATGATATTAATTTATTTATGATTTGAATTGGAAATAGCGAAGATATGCAAGAGACAATTTTTTTCAAAATGCATGTATGTGCCACTGCAGCCACAATAATAAAGCTACAGACTTGTGATTTGAAATGTACGTAGACTATTGAATTACCCATCGATGCTGTAAATTACATTACAAACGGAGAAGAAACAGCGAAGTTATGCACCAATGAATTGTTTTATAAATGTATGTAAGCGCCACTACTGCCACAGTTTAAAGGCTATCGACTTGGGATTTGGCATGTACGCAGCCTATGGCAATATCCATCAACGCTGTGAATTATATTACCAACGGAAAAGAAACAGCGAAGATAGCGCAGACAGAGAAGCCGCCTAGATCTTGCAAACTATAAGAGCTAGAAATACCATTTTTTGGTATTTATGTTCTCCTATGCAGCCATCAGATCAAGTTAGAATGGGTTTTTTGATAACTCCTCTCATTCCTCCGCTAACCGAAAAACCAATTTAGCAACAGTTTGCAGTTTTAAAGCTCAAGTTTTAAAGCTAAAGATTTGGGATGTGGCATGTACGTAGTCTATGACAATCCCCATCGATGATGTGAATTACATTACGATCGAATAAGAAACAGCGAAGAAAACACAAAGTACAGAGTCTCCTACAGTCGGTTGCGTCCGACTGTAGCTCCGTCCTTACTGGTTTTCTTATATTTTTAAATTAAATTTTATTTTTTAAATTTTAATTTTATTATTTCTAATTTTAATGTGTAATTTAATTTTTCTTGTCTGACTGGTCTTAGTCGGCATTTAAAAAAATAATTAAAGAAATACGATCCCAGAAATCGATGTCTGCTCCTACAAAAGGCTGGGCATGTACAAAAGAAGTGTGGGGCGGTCTCTTCCTCATCTTCATCGCCGCAGCTTCTGCAGAAGTCGTGGAAGTTAAGGCGAAGTCGGGCCGCATGAGAGCATCAGAAAGGAGAGTCATTGTAGTGCCATGTCTTGCTAGCTCATCTGCAATGCAGTTACTTTCGATATCCCTATGTCCTGGGACCCAAATAAGGTGGATCTTAAACTGGTTGGCCATCTCCATTTGCGACAGTTTCTAACAACCCTAAAGTTATAAGACATCGCTTGTAAAGCTCTGATGGCTGCCTGGCTATCAGAGTATATGCATACACCTTTCCTGTTGGTGTTTTATTGGCTATCGTCGTAATATCATCACTTGGCCGGGTAAGCCTCGGGTCCACTCTTCGCGGTCCGGAATGAGGTAGTGGTAGTGAGACACCGGGCTAACTGTGGGCGTGCAGTAGTCCGTTCCTATATTCTGTCAGAATACTAGAATGATCAAAACTTAAGCTGACATAGTGGCTGATCTACGTGCAATCAAGTCGATGAGAAGCACATCAGTAATAGCGTCTAGAGCATCATTAGGTGTAGTGCTCGGGTGCATGGCATAACGCCCGGTGTCATAGCGCCCGTGGGCGCTATGTCATGAAAGTGTCATATCGCCTGCGGGCTTTTTGTCATTTTTCTTGTCGGCCTTATGACACTATGAGAAGTGCATTAACGCCCGAACCTAATAATAATATAAATACCTGGTATAAACAGTCTTTTATGTAGCAAATATAACGCGAACTTTCCTTCCAAACACTTTTAATTTTAAACAATTGTTGTTGGCTTGTAAGAAGCAGCAACTTAGAATTTTTTCTAAATCCAGGTACAATTTTATATTCATAAACAGATTCCATTTCACGTGCACTTAGTTTCGAGATCAATCACAAACTAAATAGAATATTATTGTGCCAAAAACATGTAAAGCGCAAACGAGATAACACATTAAACTGTACTTTTAATAACGGTACGTTCAGTGAATCTTGAACTTTGCAAGTTTTAAGAAATTGAGGGCGTTATGACACAGGTTGAAAATATCATAAGGCCCACGGGCAGTTTGACATTTTCGGTGCGGGTGATGTGACACTTTTAAATGTGCCATAGCGCCCACGGGCGCTATGACACCGGGCGTTATGTCATGCACCCGTCACAGGACAAGTAATAACTGAATCAAAAAAAAAGCTGATTAACCTCGAAATTAATAAGAAAATAATTTGTTTTCAACTGGATTCAGGTGCAACAATGTCAGTTATCAATATCGAAGCGTATAAACAATTAAACAGCCCAAAATTAATAAAAAGTAATCGCATATTACACTAATTGTAACCATACATAATTGAATGATAAAGGACAATAAATTCAATAGTTTACTAATCTAAAAATATAATCTTGTAAATCAGTGGGACGGTGGCTACAGTCGGACGTAACCGACCGTAGGAGACCCTTTACTTTGAGTATATGTACACACATATACAATCAGACGCACACACACCAAGCTACCCGCGTATGCAAGGCACACCACCCCCCCTCTGCCTAGTGCGGCAAATTGTCTGTGGCATATGTCCGCTGTTTCTTATCCGATCGAAACAAAATTCACAGCGTCGATAGAGAATGTCATAAACTAGTTAAATACCAAATTACAAATCAATAGATTTAAAACTGTGGCTACAGCAGCTTTTTGCGGTTTGCGGGGGAAGGGGGGAGATATCCAAAATCTAAAACAAACTCGTGCTGCTTACTGAATAGGGGAACCTGAATCCCGAATATGGTGTCTCTAGCTCTTATAGTTTCTGAGATCTAGGTGTTCATACAGACAGACAGACAGACAGACAGACAGACAGACGGACAGACCGACAGACGGACAGACGGACATGGCTATATCGACTCGTCTTGTCGTCCTGATCAAGAATATATATACTTTGTGGGGTCTGCCACGCCTCCTTCTGGGTGTTACACACATTTCCTCTTTGCACTAAACTAATAAACCCTTATTACTTTTTTAAAGTAAAGGGTCTAAACATACATTTGCCCAAACTGAAGCTCGCTCTGCACGCTCGACTGAACAGTGTTTAAAATATAAAGGCTACAGTCGGACGCAACCGACAGTAGGAAGCCCTTTACTTTGTGTGTACGTACATTATGAAGATAAAAGGATGGTGGGTAGGTAGGTATAGATAACATCAGTTTGCATTTTTCTTTGGAATCCACTTATCGCAAAAAATGTAAATTCTAATAGGTTAGTAGGTTAGTAGTTAGTTGATAGTTAGTACATAGCTAGATAGGTAGTAGATTTACGTTTCACAAAACCATGCTGGAGAGGTAAAATAATAGCGCAACATAAATGTTGTAGTTGATGCTCTCCAATACTTTGGGAATAGCAGACAACTTGAAAATACCTCTATAATTTTTAACATCGGACTTGGAACCCTGTTTGTGAAGAGGAATTATAAAAGACTCCTTCCAAATACTGGGAAAAGCAGAATGATCAATGGATAAAGAGAATAATTTATGTAAGGGATCATAAGGAATATCTAAATCGTTAGCAGACGAGTACGTGGTTTGAAAAAATTCAGCAAACAGATCAGCAGAGGCATGATCAGTGGCTGCTTTCGTATTTTCAAGGTAAACTGATGGGGGCAAAGAAGATGACTTTCGCTTAGAGTTGACAAAGTTATTGAATTGCCTGGGATCTTGGGCAAATTGTAACTTACAGCGACGCAAATACTCATTATAGCATTGCGAATTTACAATCAGAAAATTAAATTTGGCCACTGTATATCGAGAAAAATCAGATGGTTTGCCTGACTGCTTGTATTTTTTATAAAACCGTGACTTGGAATTCGTTAATCCCGCTAATTCCTTTGTAAACCAAAGTGGTCGCTTAGACCTGACTTTGAATACTTCCGGAACGCAGAAATCAAAAAGAAAATTCAGGACATTATAAAAAAAAGCAACTGCAATATTAATATCAGTACATGAATATAATGGAGACCAATCTGTTTCAAGTATAAGTGTATTAAGCTTAAGAAAATCAGTTCTACGGAAGCAACTCATTTTGCGTAGTGCACCAGTTACTATAATAGGACCAGGCAAGTATAAAACTAACTCCAAAGTAGGATTAAAGTTATCTTCAGGTGGAACAAGAGGATCAGTACGACTAATAATACTACAAGATGAATAGGATGAGAAAATGATGTCTAGAAAACGTTGACTACTGTTTCTAATAGGATTTACTTGGATCAGGCAAGGTTCTAAAAGTTCTTCTTTAAACTCATGCGAGCGTGAAGTGGATAACACACCAAGCTCTTCAGAAGTCGCCCGTAACGATAAAGTGATCGTTATAAGAAGCAAGAGAGGAAATGGCTTGAATAGCGGAAAGTCAGAATGTGGATATATGTAGGAAGAAGTAATAAATACAGAATAGTGAGAGAGCATGATCTTAACACCCACAAATTCAATGCACTGAGCACTAGATAGTGCAATCATTTCCGAGGACAGGTCAGAGTCGACGGCAATAAGTACCCCACCCCCTACGATGGATAAGCGATCGCATCTGTAGGTGATGGTTCCTTCACAACCAGATCACTTGGCCAAAATGCTTTAGAAGGAATAGCTTCAAACACATCGGCCAGAGCGCTAATTTTGAAGGAAGATACATCTCGGGCATGTTTAAAAATGAATTTTTTAACCAAAATATTGGGTGCTTGACTTTTTGCACTTATGTAGGTTTTAATCTCGTCAGACGTAGTGTCCGACGCAAGGCGGGAAACAAAAATTTGTTTTTTGGGAGGTATCACTCTAAGAGGTTTAAATTGTGTGGGTACGGTAGGTACAGTAGGTACAGCCGTTGGTATAACGGTTTCTGGTACAGTAATCTTTACTGAGGATTCAGGTAAGACGTCGTTTCCAGAAAGCACGGTAGGCAGCGGAGAATTAAAAGACAATAGTTGTGGCTGACTATTGGCTTACACGGGTGTAAGTGGCCGAGCCAAAGTACACGGGATCTGCAGCCGATCCCCAGACACAGAGACCTTGCGCTGAGTTGCTCCAGCTGGTTAGTTCATTAGTGTAAAACTATTGAAATGCTTCTCCATAAAGTTAAACCAAGCGTTCCGCAATTCAAAATATATATGGACGTGGCAGATCAGTGGGATAAAGGCTACAGTCGGACATAATCGACTGTAGGAGACCCTTTACTTTGAGTATATGTACATACATACAAACACAATCAGAGGCACACACACTAAGCTACCCGTGTATGCATACAAACCCTCTCTGCCTAGGGCGGCAAATTGTTCGTTCCATATTTTCGCTGTTTCTTATCCGATTGAAACAAAATTCACAGCGTCGATAGAGAATGTCATAAGCTAGTTACGTACCAAATTACAAGTCAATAACTTTAAAGCTGGGACAGCAGTAGCTTTTTGTGGTTTGTTGGGGAAGGGGGGAGGTATCAAAAATCTAAAACAAACTCGTCCTGCTTGCAAATTAGGAGAATCTAAATTCCGAATATGGTGTCTCTAGCTCTTATAGTTGCTGAGATCTAGGTGTTTATACGGACGGGCAGACAGACGGACGGACGGACATAGCTATGTATAGCTCAGAGAGCTGCATCGGGTATGTTCGAGCCTGCTCGATCAGACTTTGTGCAAACCATTCACAACTCAGCACAGGTCGTCGCAAAACCAATCACGAACGAGCTGCAGCATAATCCGAACCGAGTTCGTTCGGTCAGCTTGCTTGCTCGACGCACTGGTCAAAACTGATTGTTTGGTTCGAGCATGATGCTCGAAAATGCTTGAACGGAAAAAAACGAACGACACGGCCGAAGCATTAAACTCAGACTTCGGTCATGCTGCGCTTGCAAAGAGTGTGAATGATGCAATCAGATCGAGAATTTCGTTGTGAAATGTGTATATAATTTGTATGTACGTATGTAAATACATACAAATATATTTGTTTTTTTTTTGAGCAGTGGTGCCCAAACGCTCCTTACACAAATGATAATAATAAATAATAATAATATTAACAAAAAGATAACTTATTTATTTTTCTTAAAACTAATAATATTAACAAAAATATAATTTTATGTATTTATTTTTTTTAGCTAATAATATTAACAAAAACATTATTTCATATACATACATACTATGTATGTTTGTTCGTCCTTCATAATAATGCTTGTTAAGCCACCGACTATGACAAGCAAACTGAAAATGTTCAGCAAGTGCATCATACGTTCGGGTCATGCCGAAGTAGGTAGCTCGGGTTGACACGAACCGACCCATGCCGGTCGAACAGCAACAGTGTGATCAGACCTGTTCCCTTGAACATTCTTTGCTGCTCAAACAAAAAGTTCGATCAAACCCAATCATGTACGAAACAAGCAAGAGGCAATCGAACTGAAAATTCGTTTCGAGCACACTCGCTTACGAGCATTCGATTTTGCTGAAGCAAAATTTTCGGACACAAAAAATCCGATTCATTGATCGGGTATGATTGAAAAATTTGTGATCGTTGCAGCTCTCTGATATATACCAAATAAAAACATTCTATGTTTAATATTACGCTTGTTATTTAACTTTTTTTGTTAAAAAAAAACAAGAGGTTGTGTGAGTTTTATTGATTTTTGGGCGTAAATTTTCGAAACAAACTTGATCTGCGTAAGATAATAACCTACCAATAGCAAACAAAAAGGCAGGTCTAGCTTTTGTGGTTGCTGAGATCGACGCGTTCATCCAAACAGACGGACAGACAGACAGACAGACAGGGCTAAATCGACTTAGCTCGTCCCCTGATCAAGAATATATATTGTTTGTGGGGTCTGCCACGCCTCCTTCTGCCTGTTACATACATTTGCACAAAGTTAATAACCATGTTTTTCCCATTTTTCAGATGGGCACTGGGTATAAAAAGGCCAATATTCGCCTGTCAATTGATCCGAAATCTCTTTCAATTCCGGAATCACCATTCTCATTGTCTGCTCCTTCCAACAAATTAATTAGCTTTCAATCCCCAATTCCTAATTTTCCGCTAAATACGGAGGAAGTCAATTTGTCGCCCATGGAAGTGGCTTACCCCGTTCCTGAGCCATTCCTAGTGTCGCCTTATGCCATTTTTACACTGAGCAGAATATTCCAAACGTGATGCAAGTGTTTACACCAAGAATCGAATCACGCGATCAGCTGTTCGGCCTCCGCAAACATGAACAAACAAGAAAACGCTCCATTTTAAACGTAAACAAACCAGAAAACGCGCGAATTTACGTGCATTTTGAAAGCGAGCTAGACAAAAACTGCAATATTGCTACATTGTTATCTTTTTAGACCCTTTACTTTAAAAAAGTAAAAAGGGTCTATTAACTTAGTGCAAAGAGGAAATGTGTGTAACACCCAAAAGGAGGCGTGGCAGACCCCATAAAGTATATATATTCTTGATCAGGACGACAAACAGAGTCGATATAGCCATGTCCGTCTGTCCGTCTGTCCGTCTGTCCGTCTGTCCGTCTGTCCGTCTGTCTGTCTGTCTGTCTGTCCGTCTGTATGAACACCTAGATCTCAGCAACTATAAGAGCTAGAGACACCATATTTGGGATTTAGGTTCTCCTAATTAGTAAGCAGCACGAGTTTGTTTTAGATTTTGGATACCTCCCCCCCTTCCCCCGTAAACCGCAAAAAGCTGCTGTAGCCACAGTTTTAAAGCTATTGATTTGTAATTTGGGATTTAACTAGTTTATGACATTCTCTATCGACGCTGTAAATTTTGTTTCGATCGGATAAGAAACAACGAACATATGCCACAGACAATTTGCCGCACTAGGCAGAGGGGGGGTGGTGTGCTTTGCATACGCGGGTAGCTTAGTGTGTGTGCGTCTGATTGTGTTTGTATGTACATATACTCAAAGTAAAGGGTCTCCTACGGTCGGTAACGTCCGACTGTAGCCTCCGACCCACTGATCTGCCCCGTCCCTATATTTTTTGATTTGAATGCGCTTTTCAGTATAGTCACAAATTGTGAAATAAAATATAAATTTTCACCCATTTTCAATGGGTTCAGTGCACAAAAATGAGTAACAACAATTAAAATGGGTTATTTGGAAATAATGTTGAATCGGCCCATTTATATTTTTGCTCTTATCATTCATTTCGCTTATTTTCATTTCAGTCATTTTATATTTGCGGGCGTTTTTAAATTTATTGGCTGTAATAAACAGCTGTTTGCTATAGATATGCCACATTTTTGTATCGAAAATACTAGATTGTATCGAAATACTAGGCAAGATACGGCCACACCTTCAGCATAACAGTCGCATCTTGGATTATGCGGCTCTTCTTCTACCCACAGAGGGCTTATGGCAAAATATTCCATTTCGTGATGCGGGCTCAGTCTAAACATCCTATTACGCATTGCTCCGCTCTGCAGCGCTATTTCGAAATCAATATTAAATATTCTAATTTGGAGAACAATAAATCATTGTATTTTAACTGAAAAATAACCCTGTATTTCCCATTTTTCAATGGGTACAGGGTATAATAATACTTTGACATTAAACCCGATAATTGGTGACCCCGTGTTAAGAAACAAACGCATTAACATTTCTGATGCAATAATTTGCAAGGCGCCATTTTGTTTTTTACGCGTATGTGCAAACATACATACAGATCAGTGCAGCCAACTTAGCCATTTTTAGCCATTGTTTGAGTTGCCACTTTTTAACGCTAAAAATCTAGCAACACATATATGTACACACGGCTTGAGCTATTTCACAACGTGACGAAATCATGGCTTAAGAAAACAACATTTTACCACAAAATGATCCACAAGCGATTGTGGCTAATACAAACAACACAATAAATCGTGTTGCAGTCAAAGTACCGTCATTTTTGGCTGAGCGTCCTGAAATCTGGTTTGCGCAAATCGAATCGCAATTTTTTATTGCTGGAATTACCACCGATTACACCAAATTTCACACAGTCATAGCCTCGATGGAATCAAACATAATCGCACAAATAACTGAGGCCGTTATTAATCCACCTTCAAACGATTTGTACGGCAATCTTAAGCGCTGTGTAAATGAACATTTCTGTGAGAGCGAACAAAAAAAAATCCAGAAGCTTCTATCGGACATCGAATTAGGAGACAGACGGCCGACTCAACTCCTCAATGAGCTTCGTGATCTGCCAAAACACCGAATCAGTGACGACTTTCTATAGTCATTGTGGAAGCAACGTCTGCCTTCACAGGAACGAGCCATTCTTCAAGCATCCAGCGATGACTTGACAGAATTGGCTAAGCTCGCTGACAAAATTCTCGAGGTGAGAGGATCAGCTCATGTGAATGTCGTTTCCACTACTGTGCCGATTCTCTTGCGTTGAACGAGATCATTAAGCGACTAGATGACTTGGACAGGCGCATGCGTTCTCACTCCCATTCACGAAGCCGTTCGTCAGCAACTTGAGCATCATCGTCAAACCGTCAAACAGCACAAGGAGATTGCTGGTATCACGCTATATTTGCACTTTCAAGTCCGAATCAAAAAACAAAGCAACTCTCCGCCCTCCGTTCTAGAAGACCATTGCCACGTGGCGCGCATAACTATTTTCGAGAAGGGCACACAACAAAAATTTCTTATTGACAACGGAGCGGATGTTTGTGTTCTTCCGGCACAATCAAAAGACGAGTCAAACAAATCCAACGCATTTAATTTATTGGCAGCCAATGGCACAGCTATTAAAACTTTCGGAGAAAAGCGTCTTAAACTGTCTTTTGGACTTCGCCGTGAGTTCATATGGACTTTCATTATAGCTGACGTGTCAACACCCATCATAGGTGCAGATTTTCTAAGCCATTTTGATCTCTTGGTCGACAACAAAACGAAGCATGCTGGTTGACAACAAAACATCCCTTCGCACACAAGGAACTTTATCAAAACCCGCTGAAGCAACGATCGTATCACATATCTCAAACAGCGATGTTACATGCCCACTTGAGGAATTCAAACAGTTATCCGGGTTTAATCACAACAAACAACCATCACCGTCTAATGTAACTCATGTCATTGAGACCATTGGTTCCGCAGTATTTTCACGGCCCCGAAGACTAACTGGAGTAACTACCGCAGCGAAGAAGGAGTTTGAATACATGGTGCAGCGTGGGATTTGTCGGCCATCCAAAAGTAATTGGGCAAGCCCGCTTCATATGGTGCGAAAACATGATGGTAGTTGGATGCCAAGTGGAGATTTTAGAGCTCTCAATGCCAAGACAGTTCCTAGCCGATAACCTTTACCATTTACTCACGATGTTACCAATATCCTATTCAACAAATGCGTTTTCTCAGTTATCGATCTGCAAAGAGCTTACCATCACATCTCAATAGAGCCAATGACATTCCAAAAACGGACATCATCACCCCGTTTGGTTTATTTGAGTTTTGCTACATGACTTTTGGGCTACGAAACGCATCTCAAACATTTCAACGATTTATGCACAACATAATGCGAGATTTCGACTTTGCGTTTGTGTATAATGATAACATTCTAATTGCCTCAACCAGTCTGGAAATCACTACGCAAGCAGGTTATTGAAAATTGTACAGTTTATCACATCCTGGTCGAAAAGCTACAACGAAATTACTCTCAGATTGATTTGTTTGGCCGAACATGGGCAAGGACATCGGATATTTCGTGCGAACTTTCACACATTGTCAAAGATGTAAGATCCACCGCCACAACAATAAATCAGCGTTTCGATAACATCAACATTGACATTATTGGCCCACTGTCACTCTCACGAGGTAACCGTTATTGCCTGACGTGCATCGACCGATTTTCCAGATGGCCCACTGCAATTCCCATTCCAGATATATCAGCAGAGACGATAGCGAGCTCGCTTGTGAACGGTTGGATTTCACAGTTTGGTGTCCCCTTGCATATCACAAGCGATCTGGGAAGGCAGTTCAAATCTTATATCTTTCCAGGTTTAATGGGTATCTTGGGTATATAACATCTTCGGACTACGGCATATCATCCACAATCCAATGGACTAGTTGAGCGATGGCACAGAACTTTGAAGACAGCAATCAAATGTCATCTTACCAACGACTGGTGCGACGTTCTGCCATTGGTTCTACTAGGATTACGTGCGACATGGAAAGATGACCTAGGACGACCTCCAGCCGAGATGTTATTCGGTTCACCACTTCGCATTCCTGAAGAGTTTGTTACTAGCAACTAAAACGATCCCAACGAGATAGACTTCGTGAAGCTACTGCGCACACGAATGCGTTCACTCGGAAGCTCCAACACATCTTGCCATGGGTCAAAAGAGACGTTCTTGCAGCCTGAGCTTAAGCATGCCACACATGTGTTCGTCCGAGTTGACAGAGTTCGTGCACCCTTAGAGCCTCCGTATGAGGGTCCATTTGAGGTACTGGAGCAGCAAAGCAAATTCTTCCGTGTACGTTTGGCAACACGGGATGTTAACATCTCCATCGATCAACTTAACCCTTTCGACCCCGCATTTTTCTCCGTAGAGTAAAAATTTTTTTTATGCCAATCTACTTGTGTTAATTTTGTAAGATTTTAGCAAAAAAAATTAAGTTGCCACGCCCATTGGTATGGGCGCTAGTGAAAGTTGCTTGTGAGCAAACGTTGGGCCATGGTGGTATAGCAATGGCCATAGAAATAGGATACTTAAAGTTTGTACTTTTTCCGATCATAAATCGCTTGTTATACATCCGATTTTAATAATTTTGATCTTAAATGATTAGTCTAATATCCCACATGAATCACAAGTATTATTTTTACCGTTTTCGTTATCCGTTTCCGAGTTTTGCCTAATTTAAGTTCGAGAGAGCTTATTTTGGCTTAACCACTTTGTTATTGAGAGAGCTGATTTCAATTTTCGAATTGTTTTCGCTTAAATATTAGTTACATTGGTTAAGTATATTATAAAATTAATAAATAATGCTTAAATGGGTAGTGGACGGCGTTACCCGGTTCCGAAAAAGAGTCTTATGAAGAATATAAGCTAATACAGGGAAAATCGTTTTAAAATGGCTGTTATGATGAACTTTTCTGAGAATTTTGTATACAACTAACTTAAAATTTAGTAACAGCAACTAATATTTATTCATTTGAAAAAAAAATAAAACAACAGCCAAAGCTAAAATAAATGATCCCAAAATTGATAAGCCAGTTGCACGTATGAGCGACGCTGATCCTTTTGCCTTGTTCCGAAGGATTACGCAGGAATTTTAATAAAAATATGGTACCAATATAACAAGAATATCTGAATGAATAAGCCCCAATAAAGTTTTGGTCAAAAGAAAAGTTAGCCGAAGAATCCGAGATCTGATAAAAACAAACTTTGCATTGAGCAGGTGCTTTGCACCAAAATACAAGAAATTTTACCCCAAAACTCTTTCGTTTTATTTTCTAAGATGAATTAAAACTAGTTGCTGTTATTAAATTAAGTTAGTTGTATACTCAATTCTTGAAAAATTTAGGTAAAATGGCAATTGCAGGTCGATTTTCCTTGTATTTGCTTATATTCTACATAAGACTCTTTTTCGCAACCTGGCAACGCCGACCACTACCCATTTTAGCATTATTTATTAATTTTATAATATACTTAACCAATATAACAAATATTTAAGCGAAAACAATTCGAAAATTGAAATCAGCTCTATCAATAACAAAGTGGCCAGGTCAAAATGAGCCTCTCTCGAACTTAAATTAGGCAAACATCGGAAACGGATAAAGATAACGGTAAAAATAATACATGTGATTCATATGGGATATTGGACCAATCATTTAAGATCAAAATTATTTAAATCGGATGTATAACAAACGAGCTATGCTTAAAAAAAGTTACATTTTTGTAGTGTGTTATTTGTATGGGGACGGGTGTTCGTTTATTACCACTACGGCCCAAGGTTGCCCACAAGGAACTTTACAACTTTGAAAATAATTTTCTTTCTTATTAAACAAAATTATATTATTTTAAGTTTGCCACTGTTTAGTTCAACATTAGTTTAAGTGCTCTTAATTTTATTTTATCAACTTAGTCAATATATTATATTAGTAAATTACTAATTTCGGCTCATCCACTGAATTTCAAAATCAAATTTTAAGCGATGCGCGTTCAGTCTTTTCACTATAACTTCGCCAAATGATCTTCGAATTTGATCATTTTTGCTAAATTCGAGAAAGGATACATAGAGGTACTGTTATTAATAAAAATTAACTGATATAAACAAAAGGAGAAAACGCCATTAATCGCTAAAGTGGTGAAGTTGCTCACAGGCAACGTCAGGGGTCGAAAGGGTTAAAGCAGCCTTTATGGAATCGCTGAACACCTTGCCAAAAGCAGCAACGACTTCGAAAGATGAGCAGTCAACATCAATCCCAGCTGCAGTTCCGAAGACAACCGACATGTCAACAAGATCTGGTCGAAAAGTTACGTTTCCAGCTAGATATCGATAGATGGCTATCTAGCGGCGGAGTCCTGTGGCGTAAGCGCCAACACTGCGTACCGAGCCTAGTGCTGCATACTGCGCTACTAAGACAGCCCTGGTTTTTCGTTTACTGCTTCCCTGACAGTCAACAGCCAGTAAGTGAGAAGACAGCAAGCCTTACGCATCGCACCGCTCTGCAGCGCTATTTCAAAATCATTATTAAATATTCTAATTTGTGAACTATTTATTATATTGGAGAACAATAAATCATTGTATTTTAACTGAAAAAGAATACTTTGACATTAAACCCGATAAGTTCAAAAACTAACATCTTCTATCCTTCTTGGCTATCAAAACGTAATAGGTCTATGTAGCAAGCTTCCTACTCTTTATTTAAATAGTCTTTTCTTTCAATTTAAAATAATCGTTTTTACCAAAACTTGGTAAGGACCGGATATTTTAAATTCTGATATTCTTTCTGCAAACTTTACTATATTTAGGCGTGATCGCATGTCTCGTCGTGGTGGTCGCACCTTGGAGGCTGTTATGTTTTCTGTTTTGTTTTCATTCTTTTGTATTTCTATTGCTGTCGTGGGCACCCATACATATCGCTCGTTTACCAGAAGAGTGTCATAACTCAAAAAAGTGCGTTTCGAGATAAACGCGTTTAAAGTTTTCGAGCGCCCTGTATCTCCATATAAAGTGGAGCGACATATTCTCTTCTCACGCTGTGTGTATTGAAGATAGGATAATGAAATTTTGACACAAGATAGATTAATAACCAACATTACTGCATCATTAACTCAAAAATAGTGTTTTTTGAGTTATGGCAATCTTCTGGTAAACGAGCGATATGCATGCCTGTATGTGTGACTTGTGTGGAAGTGTGCTTATGTGTGATGTCAATTTGGTTGATTTGCCAACGTTTACAACTTTGATGTTCAGAAATCTAAAATTTAGATTCTGGAAGTTGGGCATTCATTTAGCTGCAGTCTTAATACTCTTTCTTTTTATACCCTGTACCCATTGAAAATGGGAAAAACAGGGATAATAACTTTGTGCAAATGTATGTAACAGGCACAAACTATATATATTTTTGATCAGGAAGACGAGCCGAGTCGATTGAGCCCTGTCTGTCTGTCTGTCTGGCCGTCTGTATGAACGCGTCGATTTCGGAAACTACAAAAGCTAGAGCTGCCAATATTGATATGTAGGTAGATAAATAACGTACGCAGATCAAGTTTATTTCAAATCTTGGATGCCACGCCCCTGCCGCCCACAATGAATGAAATAAAATACATTCGCCTATTAAAGAGACACTAAGCTATTTATATATTATTATATTATTATATTGCCTCACTGCCAAAAATGAGAAAAATAAGGAAAGAGTATTAAGTTTGCAACTACATTTTAGAAATTAGCAATGCTTGCTCGTGCGCTTGCTTTTGCAAGCGTTGCTTGTCGATTGTTGTTGGTGTTTCTTGTACGATGGTTTGCAATTGCTTGCAATTGCAGGCTAATTGCTTGCAGTACATACTTAGTTGTACCTATTTTCTTTTTTGGAACCTAGTATAGTATATATATTATACTCAAATTTCAGCAAATTTTATTCCGAGTTAAGAGATAG
>JAWNNJ010002338.1:0-20428 GCA_035045125.1 Hypselothyrea guttata
GAGCTGAGTTGATTTAGCCATGTCCGTCCGTCCGTCTGTCCGTCTGTCCGTCCGTCCGTATGAACACCTCAGCAACTAAAAAAGCTAAAGACACCACCTTTCCGGATTTAGGTAGTCAGCTAATGCAAGCAGATCAAGTTTGATTCAAACTTTTGATAACTCGCCTCCTTCATCCGCGAATCATCAAAAATCTACACCTACCTCAAAAATCTCGAAAACTATAAACGCCACAGCAGCCACAATAATTGCGCTTCAGACTTGTAATTTGGCATGTACGTAGTCTATGGTATTCTCCACCGATGCTAATAATTTATTTATGATTTGAATTGGAAATAGCGAAGATATGCAAGAGACAATTTTTTTCAAAATGCATGGATGTGCCACTGCAGCCACAATAATAAAGCTACAGACTTGTAATTTGAAATGTACGTAGTCTATTGAATTATCCATCGATGCTGTAAATTACATTACAAACGAGAGAAGAAACAGCGAAGTTATGCAGCAGTAAATTGTTTTATAAAGGTCTGTTAGCGCCACTACAGCCACAGTTTAAAAGTTATAGACTTGGGATCTGGCATATACGCAGCCTATGGCATTATCCATCAATGCTGTGAATTATTTAACCAACGGAAAAGAAACAGCGAAGATAGCGCAGACAGAGCAGCCACCTAGATCTTGCAAACTATAAGAGCTAGAAATACCATTTTTTGGTATTTATGTTCTCCTATGCAGCCATCAGATTAAGTTAGTTTGGGTTTTTTGATAACTCCGCTCATTCCTCCGCTAACCAAAAAACAAATTTAGCAACAGTTTGCAGTTTAAAAGCTTCAGTTTTAAAGCTAAAGATTTGGGATGTGGCATGAACGTAGTCTATGACAATCCCCATCGATGCTGTGAATTACGTTACGATCAAATAAGAAACAGGGAAGAAAACAGAAAGTACAGGGTCTCCTACAGTCGGTTGCGTCCGACTGTAGCTCCGTCCGTACTGGTTTTCGATTTGATATAATAATATAATATAATAATATATATAAGTTTGATAATTGATATTAATTATAAATGATAACAAATCTATATAAATGGATTGGTATAATAAATTGACCACATACATACATACATACATATTTGCTCAATTGAAATTCAGTCTTTTACGGCCCGTGTTTTAACGTGAACTTTGTCAGTTTTATATACATAATTTAAAGATTTAAAGGCGGTAGGCGCATTTTAATCTTTAAATCACAACACATGCGTAACTAAGTACACTTAAAAAGTAAAAAGTAAAGGCAAACAAATCCCAAAACTACTTTTTACAGAATTTAGCAATCGCAAACTGAATAAAAGACCTTCTCTCAAAATTTACATAACTTAGAAATACGGCTAAGGCGTTTCGGCGTTAGACACCATAAGAACTTTTGCCTCATGGCTAATTTTATATTACATGCCTAATGAACCCTTCAAATTGTCACACACAGATGTTTTCTTGTGTCGCTGAGCTAAATACAAACTAAAACCAATCACTACCCACTGGACCAGGCGGCGATAGTTCGCCAAAACTGTCGTAAACGAGCTTGAAAACAAAAAAAAAAGCGAAGCTAGTCGAAAGTATCGATGAAGTTCGTATTTTGTTCTTGTCGTTTTTTGGCATTCGTTTGCTTTCACCGACGCGCAAACAAAAAAATCTCGCGCGCTCTGGCGCGCTCGACCTGACAGTCGGGCAAGCCCGACTGTCTTATACCCTGTACCACAGCTCGCGCTGCGCGCTCGCCCGTGGCAGACCCCACAAAGTATATATATTCTTGATCAGGGAGACAAGCTGAGTCGATTTAGCCCTGTCTGTCTGTCTGTCTGTCTGTCTGTCCGTCTGTTTGGATGAACGCGTCGATCTCAGCAACTACAAAAGCTAGAGATGCCGTGTTGGTTGCTATAGATAGGTAGTTATCTTACGCAGATCAAGTTTATTTTGAAAATGGGATGCCACGCCCCCTTTACGCCCAAAAATCAATAAAACCCAAACAACCTCGTGTTTTTTAGCATAAAAAGTTGAATAACAAGCGTAATATTAAACATAGAATGTTGTTAGTCGGAACATAAGCTTTCTACTATTATATTTAACTATTCTGAAAAACGCATTGAAATTGGTTAAGAAACACAGGAGATATAAGCTTCACAAAAGTTGAACTTAAATGTTCAAAAACAAGCGTAATATTAAACATAGAATGTTGTTATTTGGTATATATACTCTCTTCTATTATATTTAACTATCCTGAAAAGCGCATTAAAATCGGTTAATAAACAGAGGAGATATAAGCTACTCAATACTGCATGTATTGCTTCGCACGGGCCCTGCAGCCCAGCAAGTGTATGTGTGTATGTATAAACAGAAACACACATACATGTAGAATAGACGAATACCATACATGTATGTGTGCATGTACGCATGTAAACAACACCAATTGCAAGGTGCCAAAATAAGATTGCGCAAAATAACAAAAGTCTGTGACGCGTGACGTCAGAGACCAAGCGACAAGTGTTCGAGCGCCACCTTCATCGCCATACCATGTGCCAAATTGAGTTTTGGCGGTAGCGTTGCCACCTTGTCAGATCGTTTTAATCAAGATAGATTAAATTATATTTAAAGAATTTTATTCTGACAAAGTTATTAACCCTGTTTTTCCCATTTTTCAAATGGGCACAGGGTATAAAAACGCTGTTGTTGTTGTTTCGGTTTGTCGTGTGCTCGTATCTCGTTCTGACTTTGTGTTTTTCGTTTCGTTCGCACTCAGCAACGCACAAGCGTTATCAATTCTTTTATATTTATTAAAGTGCACACAAGCTATTGTAAGTGCAATAGAATTACGGTAACGTCCATAACATTTACATATCGCTCATTTACCAGAAGAGTGACATAACTCAAAAAACGCGATTTTTTAGTTAATGATGCAGTAACGTTAGTTGGTTAATTTATGTTGTGTCAAAATTTCATTATCCTATCTTCAATACACAGAGCGTAAGAAGAGAATATATCGCGACGCTTTGTATGGAGATACACTGCGCTTGAAAACGTTAAACGCGTTTATCTCGAAACGCACTTTTTTGAGTTATGACACTCTTCTGGTGAAGAAGAGTATGTTTTCATATGCAAATATAGCATTTAAGTTACCACGCAACAATATAGCGTCGGGTCGCGCTAATGCATTATGTGCAACGCAATAATATAATTATATACATATGTATATAATATAACTGTCTTATACTCTGTACCACAGATCACCCTTGCTCGGACAGTATGCAATTTTAAAGCTAATACAGTAGAATCCGGTTATAGCGACATTAAAGGGACCGACGATTTTACGTCGTTATATCCGGAAGGCAAAATCCATGATTTTGTTTCTTTTTCGTATTGAAAAAACACAAAATCCATGATTTTGTTTGCTTCTTTTAGCATTGATAAAGAAATCAAATTTTCCTCTTCAAAGTTTTTTTTAGACCCTGTACTTTAAAAAAGTAAAAGGTTCTATTAATTTAGTGCAAATGACAGATGTATGTAACACCCAGAAGGAAGCGTGGTAGACCCCACAAAGTATATATATATTCTGACTCAGGACGACGAGCTGAGTTGATTTAGCCATGTCCGTCCGTCCGTCTGTCCGTCCGTCCGTCTGTCCGTCCGTCCGTATGAACACCTAGATCTCAGCAACTAAAAAAGCTAAAGACACCACCTTTCCGGATTTAGGTAGTCAGCTAATGCAAGCAGATCAAGTTTGTTTCAAACTTTTGATAACTCGCCTCCTTCATCCGCGAATCATCAAAAATCTACACCTACCTCAAAAATCTCGAAAACTATAAACGCTACAGCAGCCACAATAATTGCGCTACAGACTTGTTATTTGGCATGTACGTAGTCTATGGTATTCTCCACCGATGCTAATAATTTATTAATGATTTGAATTGGAAATAGCGAAGATATGCAAGAGACAATTTTTTTCATAATGCATGGTTGTGACACTGCAGCCACAATAATAAAGCTACAGACTTGTAATTTGTAAAATGTTGTATAATGAACGTAGTCTATTGAATTATCCATCGATGCTGTAAATTACATTACAAACGGAGAAGAAACAGCGAAGTTATGCAACAGTAAATTGTTTTATAAAGGTCTGTTAGCGCCACTACAGCCACAGTTTAAAAGTTATAGACTTGGGATCTGGCATATACGCAGCCTATGGCATTATCCATCAATGCTGTGAATTATTTAACCAACGGAAAAGAAACAGCGAAGATAGCGCAGACAGAGCAGCCACCTAGATCTTGCAAACTATAAGAGCTAGAAATACCATTTTTTGGTATTTATGTTCTCCTATGCAGCCATCAGATTAAGTTAGTTTGGGTTTTTTGATAACTCCGCTCATTCCTCCGTTAACCAAAAAACAAATTTAGCAACAGTTTGTAGTTTAAAAGCTTCAGTTTTAAAGCTAAAGATTTGGGATGTGGCATGTACGTAGTCTAGGACAATCCCCATCGATGCTGTGAATTACGTTACGATCAAATAAGAAACAGCGAAGAAAACAGAAAGTACAGGGTCTCCTACAGTCGGTTGCGTCCGACTGTAGCTCCGTCCTTACTGGTTTTTTGTTCGGCACGTCGCAATATCCGGTTGAATTGTGAAAAATCTCGTCGTTATAAGCGGTTTGTCGCTAAAAGCGGAGACGTTATAAGCGGAGGCCGTTTCATATAAGTTTGTATGGGGACCAACCAAGCCATCGAGTTTTCGTCGCAATAACCGGACGAACGCTATAAGCGGCGTCGTTATAACCGGAGTCTACTGTATATGCATATGTATATACAAAAGGCAGAGTTGTGGAAATGAGATATTCCTCTAGTGCCGAAGTTGAACTATGTAACAACGTGAGAAATACTAAATATCGGGAAGTTGTGAGTCTATTTGTACACTTCGACCAGAGTGTGATCTTTTGGGTATAGTATAGTGTGAATGGTATATCGGGATATAATTATATGTAGCATAGCCTACTACTACTTACATATACATCAAAGTTAATGAAAAAACAAAATTTTTAATTAATCATTATTCTTTTAATAATGGACCGATATAATTGAAATTTGTAGAATTGGTAGATATTAATCATCTCCACATTTCGTAAAAGAAAGAATTTGCTTAGATAGATTTACATGTCTTAAATTAGTCAATGTATAATATTTATGGCCATTGTTCGCGGTAGGGGCGTGGCATCCAAAAATTGAAACAAACTTATTCTGCGTATATAAAGAAACGTAAAAGTAAATAAAAAAAATTAAAAAAGAAAATAAAAAAGAAAATTTTAAGTTTATGATTAAAATAGTATTTAAATTTATTTATTAATCTAGTCGCAATAGATGTTGCAAAAGATTCGCAAACGAACTGTCAGCCAGTCGCAAAAGATATCGCCAAAACACCCACAAACGAGCTTGAAAACTAGCGATTTATTTTGCGTATCGTTTGCGAGTGTTTCGGCGATATCTTACCGACAGTAGAAGACCCTGAACCATGTGTTTTCTTCGCTGTTATTCGATCGCAATGTAATTCACAGCATCGGTAGAGATTGTTCTTAGACTACGTACATGCCATATCCTAAACCTTTACCTGTAAAACTGTAGCTTTAAAATTAATAATTGTTGTCAGTCAATTTCAATGTGAGAACCTAAATACCAAAATGGTATTCATATCTCTTATTGTTTGGAAGTTCTAGGTGGCTGCTCTGTCTGCCACATGCTTGATGGAGAATGCCTTAGGTTGCATATATGCCAAATCACAAGTCTGTAGCTTTATTATTGTGGCTGCTGTAAAGCTTATAGTTTATGAGATCTTTGAGGTTGGTGTAGTTTTTTGATGATTCGCGGAGGAAGGAGGCGAGATATTGAAAATCTGAAACAAACTCGTGCTGCTAAGGATAATATAGAACCAGCATACCAAAAAATTGTGTATCATGTTTTTTAAGTTGATGAGATCTAGGTGTCCATATAGACGGACAGACGGACATGGCTATATCGATTTGGCTTGTCGTCCTGATTAAGAATATATTTATATACTTTGAAAAGTCTACCACGCATCCTTTTGGGTGTTACACATATTTCCTATCTGCACTAAGTTAATAGACACTTGTTACCTTTTAAAGTAAAGAGTCTAAAAGAATATCGCGCGCTCTGCGCGTTCGGCTTGCAGCCGGGTTTGCTGGACTGTATTATACCGTGTACCGACAATGAGCTCGTGATGCGCTCTCGCCCATACAATTTATAACTAAATGAAAACTGTCTGTTCTTACTTTTTTTGGTTTTTAATCAATTAAATTCGCTGGTAATATATACCAAACTACAACAACCAAAACGTCAGTTGTGAAAGATAGTATAGTATGTGTGTATGTATGTATACTCTACTGTTTTCACTTCGGGCTTGGCCATGTCAAGTATCTGTCAACTGACAAGCTCTACTGAAATAGCCAGAATAGCTGATTCTTAAGCTCTTGCTTGCCGCGTTCGACTCAGAAGTCTGTTTTACATAACGTTTGGATGATTGATTGCATTTTGATGTACATTGAAAAGTGTAAATAACACACATTTAACAAACAATGGTAAACAAATTTTAAATCTGGTAAAAGACAAAGCTAATGCAAAGCTTCCACATTCAATCGTAGACCACAGAATGCTCTTAAATCTAATAAACTCAGCTTCACCGCAAACTGAATCCAATGTGCTGTTCCGGTCAGGCTAATTAACAGACCGCGAACACCAATCTCCCACAATACCAAATACCAACTCAATGCCAATGCACATTAGCCATTAGACAAATAAAGTGACCACGACAGCTTTCTCACTAAAAGACCTCTTATTTCACCGGCACGAAATCAAATGAAGTTCCCCACATAAAAACTGTTAATTCCTTGTACACTTACCGGCGCTTGATGTGATTCACTAGGTTGATTGTTTGTACATAAAAAGTATCATTAGGATGTCATGTATAGCAAAAAGAAATTCCTGAGTCTTTGGCACTCATGACTTGTGCAAAATAGAAAAACATACACTAATTCGAGACGATAAGTTCAATGTGGAAGACAATATATTAAATAATAAATTTATTTACTTTTATAATTTTAGTATTGATAAAATTGATATAAAAATATTATAAAAACCAGTAAGGACGGAGCTACAGTCGGACGCAACCGACTGTATGAGACCCTGTACTTTGTGTATTCTTCGCTATTTCTTATCCGATCGTGATGTAATTCACAGAATCGGTGGAGATTGTCATAGACTACATACACTCATAGGCAAAACTATTTGGACATAAAATTGCCTTTTTTCAAATTTAGTTTTTTTCTGCGTTTAAGTAAAAATGTTAGGTTTTTTAATTTTATTGGTCAGATACATTGTATTTGTACATAAAAATACCAATTTGAAAATTTTAGAAATTTTTTTTGTATTTATTTTTTATACCCTGTACCCATTGAAAAATGGGAAATACAGGGTTATTAACTTTGTCAGAATGTATGTAACAGGCAGAAGGAGGCGTGGTAGACCCCACAAAGTATATATATTCTTGATCAGGAGGACAAGACGAGTTGATTTAGCCTTGTCTGTCTGTCCCTTTTTACTTTTTTAAAGTAAAGGGTCTAAAAAAAACAGGCTTTAAGCAAACCATACAAACGTATAAACATAAAGACATTCACACTCACACGTAACGTTATTATAAAACTGGAAGTAAGGATATGACAGTAATCAGCAGAAATACACAAACCTTACGCATTTTTAGCTTACAACAACTTTTATATTTACGCGTATACTTACTGTTTTTCATTAGAACAAAAAGTATAACAATAGCCACAAAAACACTTGAATGCATATTAAAGCAGAAACCAGTGCACTATGGGGCATTTTGAAAGTTTTTGTGGCATTGATGTACTATTTTGTGAAAGTATACAAATTATCAATGTTTTACTGTTATCGTATTAAGAATAGGTCACACTGTTATGGAACATACAGCAATTGTTAACTTAACAGCCCGCTGTTAAAATAACAGCCGTTAAGGTCAGCTGTTGCAAGCAATCGTCACTTGTTCAAATTTGTATTGTAAGTATTGTTAGTCTTGTTCCGAAGTTCAACTGTATAACAACGTACGAAATGCTAAATAACTTGGTATATCGGGATGTTGTGATCAAAATTAATGTAAAAAAATCTCGCGGGCTATCGCCCGGAAGACATGACAGTCGGGCAAGCCCGACTGTCTTATACCCTGTACCAAAGATCAGCCTTGCTAGTACAGTATTCTATTTAAAATATATTTTGAATCTAATTCAATTTATATTCCGAATACCAATATTCTACGTTGAATAAAAATATTTTATTTATATTATTTCGCCGCCCAAATCCGCTAACGATTAATAAATATAATCGATACCCCGGGAACACCACGAGGAGGGCAATGGTATATCGGGATATTATTATATGTAGCATAGCCTACTACTACTTACATATACATACATAAAAATATCATTTAAAAAAAAAAAACAAATATCTTTCATTAATCCTAATTCTTTTAATAATGGACCGATATAATTGAAATTTGCACAATTGGTAGATATTAATCATCTCCACAATTCGTAGAAGAAAGAATTTATTTAGATAGATTTATATGTCTTAAATTTGTCAATGTATTATATTTATGGCCATTATTCGCGGTAGGGGCATGGCATCCAAAAATTGAAATAAACTTATTCTGCGTATGGTATACACCTTTCAAAAATGACCAAAACGGCTGCTGTAGCTCTTATAGTTTCTGAGATCGACGCGTTCATACAGACGGACAGACGGACAGACAGACAGACAGGGCTAAATCAACTCGGCTCGTCCTCCTGATCAAGAATATATATACTTTGTGGGGTCTACCACGCCTCCTTCTGCCTGTTACATACATTCTGACAAAGTTAATAACCCTGTATTTCCCATTTCTCAATGGGTAAAGGGTATACAAAATAAAATATGGACGGGGGCAGATCAGTGGGACGGAGGCTACAGTCGGACGTAACCGACAGTATGAGATCTTTTACTTTGAGAATATGTACATACAAACACAATCAGAGGCACACACACTAAGCTATACGCGCATGCAAGGCACACCACCACCCCTCTGCCTAGTGCGGCAAATTGACCGTTCCATTATTTCGCTGTTTCTTATCCGAAACTAAAATCACAGGGTCAATAGAGATTAATATAAGCTAGTTACGTACCAAATTACAAGTCAACAACTTTAAAGCTGTGGCTGCAGTAGCTTTTTGCGGTTTGCGGGGGAAGGGGGAGGTATCCGGGTGTTACACACATTTCCTCTTAGCACTAAGTTAATAGACCCTTTTTATACCCTGTGCCCATTTGCAAAATGGGAAATACAGGGTTAATAACTTTGTGCTCATGTATGTAACAGGCAGAAGGAGGCGTGGCAAACCCAAATTCCAAGTATGTAGTTTTTAAACAGTGGCTGTTGTGGGATTTACATACATAAATAAAATAATGGTTTGTTACATAACTTCGCTGTTTCTTGTCAGATTGTTATGTAATTCACAACATCGACGGATAATTCTGTAGGCTACATATATGCCAAATTGCAAGTTTGTAGCTTTATTATTGTGGCTGCAGTGGCACATATACGTATTTTGAAAAAGATTGTCTCTTGCATATCTTCGCTAATTCTAATTCAGATCATAAATAAATTTATAGCATAGGTGGAGAAATCCATAGACTACGTACATGCCAAATTACAAGTCAGTAGCGCTATTATTGTGGCTGCTGTGGCGCTAAAATGCACTAAAATGATAGACGCTTTTACTTTTTTAAAGTACAGGGTCTAAAAACCAAATTAAAAACGTTTGCTTCGTTGTCGAGTTATTAATGCCACAAAAACTTTTAAAATGCCCCATAGTGCAGTAGCTCGCATCAGCAGGTTTTTGAGTAAAGTCAAACTTCTATCCCGTCTTGCCGTTTATTGTCAGCGCTTTGTTTCCACTCAGAAAAAAGGACAAAAAGAAACAACAAACAAAAAAGGAACTAAAAAAGGATCAGTTAATGATACAAATGACAACGCATATAAATTTGCATACTAAGGCCATAGAAATAAAATAAACAAAAACAAGAGCTTGAAAAAATGTAGATTTGAAATTCGTTTCAATGAGAAGGCGAGTAGTTGAAATATATTTTTTATGGTTCGTTTGAAATCATCAGAAAATCATTATAGCGTATCAAAGGAGTTATCAAGTGAACACTTCACAGAATGCTAGCTAAAACACAAAGCAAACAATAAATATTTAAATTGATGTATTTATAGTTAAACAAAATTCTGCCAAAGCTATTATATTTACCCTGTTTTTACCGATTTTCCATGGGTACAGGCTATAATAGTATATGCGTACTTTAAAAGCAACAACAGCGATGTTTAATCTGCAGAACATGCTATTATATTAGCTATTTCAAAAACTGTATCAAAAAGTATATATAAATTATAAATAACCAACGCTAATCAACTCAAGCTATTGGGTGAGATTTAAAAGCTGAGATAAGGCTAGCGTGCCTTAACATTTGAGCATAAATCTCAGCTAGGCAGCAGGTAAAATATCAGTGGTAGTTCTTACCGCAACAATGGCAAAAATGTGAAATTAATTTATCACTTGCTGGGAAAGGCAGAAACAGGCGAAACCGAAAATCCACGTGCGACTTCAGGATTTTCAATAAAGGTAAAAATATGCGATTGTCAAGGGTAAAACCAAGCAAGGAGTATGCTCACCATTTCTTGTCACGTTTCACGAATTTGCTGCGCTTGCCCGAGATGTCAGTATGCTTGCCCACAGCCAAAAAGGACATGCTTACATTTCCAACGAGCTGTCTGGCAAAATTGTCAATGGCATCTCCTTCGACAAGGCGTCGTAAGTCTCTAAGAGGGTTTTGGGTCCAATATAGTCATGGAACTGCGGGCAGGGTCTGCTAAGGCTTCACACTTGCAGCTTGGATAACGCCGAATGCCAAAGAGCAACGGCAAATGACAACTACAAACACGCATAAATTACTCAATTAGTAGATACTCGAGATACCCGAACAAAAGGGTCTAGAAACTTAACTAGACAGCCGGAAGTGGCAAAGCAGCCTCCATTTCCCATATTGAGTAATCAAATATCAGGTCATTAAGTACGCCTTCCTTTTCCAGTCTGATTTACATCACACACACATAAACAAAACGAATTGCTTCTCAAAACTGACACTTTATTAATGGCAACGCTAAGAAATTTTAATTACAGCTCCCGCAAATTTAATTCCTACAGCATAATCCTTCTGTTTTATTTCGCTACAATAGAGAATCGATATATTCTGCGAAGAGCAAACTTTGTACAAACATTGCAGACTGTCGGGATCAGAACCAAATGTTATTAAACTTGCATATTTACATTCACTTTTAATTTAAAATCTCAAATTTGATCTTAATCTAACTGGCGAAATGTATTGTTAGACCCTGTACTTTAAAAAAGTAATAGGGTCTATTAATTTAGTGCAAATGACAGCTGGGTATAACATGCAGAAGGAAGAGTGGTAGACCCCACACAGTATGTATATTCTGACTCAGGACGGCGAGCTGAGTTGATATAGCCATGTCCGTCTGTCCGTCTGTGTATCTGTGCGTCTGTCCGTATGAACACCTAGTTATCAGCAACTAAAAGAGATAGAGACACCATTTTTTTGAATTCATTCACAAGAAATAGCGAAGTTATGTAACAGACAATTTTCTTATAAATGTATGTAAGTGCCATTTTACCTTTTATTTTTGGCATAAAATAAACTAATGAAGCTAGGGTGGCGAAATTTGGTATAATGGACCATATTTGCATTTAAAATAAGTGGGCAAAATTAATGCAGATTTTATAAAATATTTTGTCTAATTCTTTGTCCTTGTCGAATCAAAGGATTGTTAGGCTCATATAAAGCGAAACCAATCCTTTGATTCGACAAGGACAAAGAATTATACCAAATATTTTATAAAATCTGCGTGGAACAGGATTTCAAAGGATTTGGTCAAATTCTTGGGCGATGAAGTTTCAAATCGATTCCAAAACAGCTTAAATGGAAAGAATGTAAAACTCATTAATTTTAGGCATAAACTGCATTAAAAACACAATACATATATCCCATTAAAATTTAATATTAATGTTTTTGACAAAATACTTGTGCCGCGTTGAAAATGCCATATTTCAGTTTAACAAAATAAAATACACAGAAAAAATGTTTCGAAAATTTCCAAATTGTGATTTTTGTATACAAAAATCTAGTACCTATCTAGAAAAATTAAAACAACCAACTATTTTCACTTAGAATCTGAATTACCCGCCATTGAAAACATGCCATTTTTTGTCAAAATATCGTATATGTGCCGACCAGTGTACATATGAACACACTCAGCAAAGATCCTGCCTTGTTGATGGCTAATGTGCTGCAGATCTTATGTTTCGTCGCTCAGCACCAATGAAGCCAAACGAGACATCGCAAAATTCCAACTTAAACGACCCAAAGCACAGTGGTTGCGCCCATAGGCCATAATTCAAAAAATTGAAAAAAAGATTTTTTTGCGAAAAGTAGCGAAATCGTCTCTAAAATATCCAAGCTTCTTAATGCTAAATGGATTTTTCCTGAAAAATTATGATTCTCGCTAAAAATAGACTTAAACGCGGTAAATGCGTGTTCGATTTCTCAACGCAGCTGCGCGTAGTTTGATTTTGTCGTAGCAAACTAAAATTTCAAAGTGGTCAAACTTCTGTAAAAGTGCTCGTAATTCAATTATTTAGGATGCATTTTGAAGGTCAAGGTATGTATTTAAATTTGTTATACTTATTGATTTAATTTGATTGATCAATTGTTTTTTACATATATTCGATCATTGTTACCTATTTTTGTGTAATTTGTGGACATCTGTTAAATGTTTACTTAAAGTTTGAGTTGTTTTACCCCGCGCTCCCCCCTAAACGATTAATACCATAATATTTATCAATGTTTTTGGTTAAAAATATAATTTATCCCACCAACAGACGGACAGACGGACAGACGGACATGGCTATATCGACTCGTCTTGTCGTCCTGATCAAGAATATATATACTTTATGGGTCTGCCACGCCTCCTTCTGGGTGTTACACACATTTCCTCTTTGCACTAAACTAATATACCCTTTTTACTTTTTTAAAGTAAAGGGTCTAAAAATCCCAACTTCGTACGACCATTATTTCAAGTTTGCGTGTTACAGGGTTGTATGGGAGCTATAGGATATAGTCAGCCGATCTGGCCAATTTTTTTATATAATATTTGAACTAGATTTTTGGTGAAAATTTCATAATGATATCTCCACTAGAAGTATTATGGCCGCGGGTCCATGCAAGCCCAACCACTGTGCGTTGTGTCAAACATTAAAAACTAACTTGACTAGCGTACATAATACACCAAAGCTTTTTTTGCCGATTTTCGTAACCTTTTATTTTGTTTTAAATTCTACCATGCTATCGGATGTTCTTTTTCCACTGTCATTCATTTGCAGGCACTCTTCGCTCAATGGTTGTTCATGTGCCTGTTCTTGAAGTTGGTTTTGCGGTTTTTGATGCGCACGTTGCGAAACACTCCCAAGTCGTACATGCACATTGACAGGCACGCACACTCAGATTCACACACACAATCGCTCTCAGTAAAACACACTTTCAGATAATGGCACTGTCAGTTGAGCATTGAGCAACATCAATCATACGCACCGTTGTTGCCTCAAGACAGACAATAACTAGAAGCGAAGCTTTTCGCCATGTTTGCACATGTTGCAGCCACTGTTCTGACTTGTAAGTGGCCACCTTTGCTACACCCTGATAGTATGTATGTAGGTACACATGAGTGTGAAGTGTGAGTGCCTAAGTGAGAGTGTGTGGCCTGTGCCTCCTATCGTGCCTTTCTTCTGCTCCTCCAGCTGCTCTGTGATTAATGAAGCGAAAGTTGGCCTTGATTTTAGTACTGATGCCAAGCCCGTTTTTATACATGAAGGTTATTACATTAATATCATTTTAATAAGCAAATTGTAAGTTAATTAGCTTACGATATGTAAGTAACACTGGTCGAAAAATGTTTATGAAGGTCGGGACCATTAAAATTTTATATCCGATTCTGAAGTGTTTTGCAGTTATCCAACGAACATTTCTGCACCATTAAAGCTAAAATCACGTTTTTAGGCCCTTAACTTTCAAAAAGTAAAAAGGGTCTATCAACTTAGTGCAAAGAGGAAATGTATGTAACACCCAGAAGGAGGCGTGCCACGCCCCGTCCGTCCGTCTGTCTGTCCGTCTGTCTGTCAGTCTGTATGAACACCTAGATCTCATCAACTATAAGAGCTAGAGACACCATATTCGGGACTTAGGTTCCCCTATCCAGTAAGCAGCACGAGTTTGTTTAAGATTTTGGATACCTCACCCCCCCTTCCCCAGCAAATCGCAAAAAGCTACTGCAGTCAGAATTTAAAAACTATAGACTTTTAATTTGGCATGCTTGTAGCTTATAGAATTTTTTATCGACGCTGTGAATTGCGTTACGATGGGATAAGACACAGTCAAGATATAGCACAGATAGTTAGCCACACTAGGCAGAGGGAGGGGTGGGGGGATGCGCCAGGCATATGCGCGTAGTTTCGTGCGTGTGCCTCTGATTGTGTTTGTACATATAGACAAAGTAAAGGGTCTGCTACTGTCGGTTACGTCCGTCTGTAGCCTCCGTCTCACTGATCTGCCCCGTCAGCATTTTTATTTATAGTCTATTACTGGATTTTTCGTTTGCGCCCGAGCAGGGATTTTTAGGGATTCTTTGGTTTAAATTAAAAAATATTTAAAGTTGTTGGCTGTTGTAGTACATCGTTGTTTGCATTCGCGTCGGTTAAAAGAATACCAGCTGCACATCGGACGAGATTCTTCTGGAAGGCTTTCCCTACGTGCCATGCCCTACATGTTACTGCAACAATTTGAAAATGTCCAGAAGAGAACAGTGCCCAAACGAATGAGTGCATAGAAAAGTGTATAAATAAATACATAAATAATTTGTCGGTGGATTAAATAACACCAAAATTGCATGAACATTGCGTTTCGGCACTGGTGAAGTTTTGTGAATAGTGTAGCAAAATATACAAAATTAAAATTTTTATAAATACATACATATTTGTTGAATATATGGTTTCATTTATTTACGATATAAATTGGGTTTAACTTATTGCAGTACATATGTATGTATAAATAACTAAAAGTGCACGCAAAATGCGTTGCTTCCGTAGAACTGATTTTCTGAAGCTTAATACACTTTTACTTGAAACAGATTGGTCGCCATTATATTCATGTACTGATATTAATATTGCAGTTGCTTTTTTTTATAGTGTCCTGAATTTTCTTTTTGATTTCTGCGTTCCGGAAGTATTCAAAGTCAGGTCTAAGCGACCACTTTGGTTTACAAAGGAATTAGCGGGATTAAAGAATTCCAAGTCACGGTTTTATAAAAAATACAAGCAGTCAGGCAAACCATCTGATTTTTCTCGATATGCAGTGGCCAAATCTAATTTTCTGATTGTAAATTCGCAATGCTATAATGAGTATTTGCGTCGCTGTAAGTTACAATTTGCCCAAGATCCCAGGCAATTCTATAACTTTGTCAACTCTAAGCGAAAGTCATCTTCTTTGCCCCATCAGTTTACCTTGAAAATACGAAAGCAGCCACTGATCATGCCTCTGCTGATCTGTTTGCTGAATTTTTTCAAACCACGTACTCGTCTGCTAACGATTTAGATATTCCTTATGATCCCTTACATAAATTATTCTCTTTATCCATTGATCATTCTGCTTTTCCCAGTATTTGGAAGGAGTCTTTTATAATTCCTCTTCACAAACAGGGTTCCAAGTCCGATGTTAAAAATTATAGAGGTATTTCCAAGTTGTCCGCTATTCCTAAAGTATTTCAGAGCCTAATTACACCTCAACTACAACATTTATGTAGTTCTATTATTTCACCTTTCCAGCATGGTTTTGTGAAACGTAGATCTACTACCTACTAGAATTAACCTATTAGAATTAACATCCTCTGTGATAAGTGGATTCCAAAAAAAAATGCAAACTGATGTCATCTATACCGACTTCAGTAACCTTAGATTCTGTTAACCATTCTCTATTACTTAAAAAACTAAATCTTATTGGATTCTCTACTAACCTTATTTGCTGGATAACGTCAGGTGTTCTTCAAGGTAGCCACATTGATCCTTTGCTTTTCAACTTGTTTATCAATTATATCTCATTTGTATTGTCACACTCTTCCATACTTATGTATGCCGACGATGTTAAGCTGTGCCTAACGTAAACTGCTCGAAGTGTAAGGTGATGACATTTTGCAGAGGCCATTGGGGCTCCTAAACTTAAATATTAAGTCAAAATGAGCGTAGATGCTTTCGTTTACCTGTAAGGTGAGAAAAGGTAAATGACTGCCTCAAGGCACTCTTAGGTCTTTAAGTCAAAAAAGTCATTTTAAAATTATAACGTAAAATTTTATTTTTTTTATATTATATTCAAAAAAAAAACAATTTTTATTAGCTGTGCAGCATAAAAGCAAATTGCATTTAAGGCAAAAACATTGTGTTTGTGAAGTTTTGCACTACTTCCACCATCTTTTTCCACTATTAGGATCCACCTCGTTTGGCAAATGGTTCAGTTGATTAAAGCGCAAGTCCAAAATTGGAGGCTTGGACTTCTCACCTAGTTTAAGACCAATTTATAAGGGTCGATGAGAATGTGGAGACAGTATTGGCCCGTCTGTCTGCAAAGATGGGGAATGGGTTGTTGTTCAATGTGCATATTAACTGCAAGTACTGCAAGGACGACCGCGGGAGCTTTTGCTTCTATATGTCACCAGTACTACAACAAGCGTTTTCCGGAAGTTCGAGCAACTTCTCGTTGTTTATCAGTTCTACATTTGTAAACGTCTGTGAAATATACGAGTTTGTGGCTACCATATGATCCTTCTGGCGGATTTGTCCTTGCGAATGGATAAACACCAACATAAGTCGACAAGAAGGTGAACACGACCGTTTTTTAGTTGTCCAGTCAGGCTAGGAATCTTGATCATTATTTGGATCATTTTCGGCATTGTTGTCTATAACTGATAAAGTATCAGCATCCTCTATCGCATGAGTTAGAGCCTCCACTATTTTAAATCACTGTCCTTATCGTAACTTGAGCTGTCCGGCAGTTCCTCATCCGACGAAATAGACGCAATCAGCAACTGGTCATATGTATATCAAGTCAGACAACTTTGCATATCTTTGAATATATACATTACGGATGGACAGACAGACAGACGGACATAGCTATATCGACTCGGCGTGTCTCCTTGATCAAGAATATATATAGTTTGTGGGGTCTGCCACGCCTGCTTCTGCCATTTACATAAATTCTGACAAAGTTATTAACCCTGTTTTTCCCATTTTTCAATGGGTACAAGTATAAAAACACAAAAACACTTAAATAAAACGAATACATTCAAATACTGAATTATCGTGTTTAAGTGTGGCTAAGAACTCATTTACATTTCTGATTGACATTTATGCACTTAATTTGGTTAGCTTTCTTATAGATGAAACATAAAATATATTTCAACGTATGATCTATTGCCTGTGGTTTGCCCAAATTGTAAAACCCTGTTGATGTCGTCCTTGTCAAGTATTTGCCTCTTAAGCCATCAAAGTAAATGAGAAACACCTGCACAATTACGATACATAAAAAAACCACATTCCCAAGTAACTTGTGAAGGCTTTCAGAATGGTCAAGTGCAACAAGTTGGCAAATGGTTTGGCATTCTTCGAACTGGCTCAAAGAGAAATTTCTCAAGAAAAAGTCATGTCTGTTAAGTCCTTTGTCTTGATGGCCTCTGGCGAACAGCGTATTACCAGTAAGCTTGAGTCGGATTGCCTCTTGCCTACGTAATTGGCATCGGATCAAAAAGACGCAATTCAAGTTTTTATCACGTAAAACCAATGACGTGTTTTTTGTGGCAAGTGCCTTTCGTAAAAGCACTTGAACCAAAGATAAAGTTAACTTAAAGACAATCCAAAACACTCGTAAAAGAGCTAAGTTTAAGCATATTGTATCGTCCAAATAAACAGTTTTAAAATTCAAACTAATAGGGACGGAACTAAAGTCGGATGTAACCGACTGTAAATGACCCTGTACTTTGTATTTTTTTTCCTGTTTGTTATCCGATCGTAATGTAATTCACAGCATCGGTGGAAATTGTCAGAGACTACGTACATGCCATATCTTTTTTGGACCCTTTACTTTAAACCAGAATGGGCGGAGCAGATCAGTCGGACGGGCCCGACTGTAGAATACCCTGTGCTTTATATTTTAAATATAATTTTATAAAACTATCTCAGGGAGCGTAGCAGCAATTCTTCTTCTTCCATTTTGTGCACGCCATGCTTTACAGGCCGCGCTGCTAATGGGCGAGCGGCGTAACGCCTGTAATATTGTTTCGTTCATATCTCTTTTGTTCATTGGCCGATTTTAATGCGCTTTTCAGGATAGTTAACTACTATACACAAGAGTATATATTCGGAGTTTCAACGATCTATGTTCGATATTACGCTTATTATTTGGTTTTTATCGATTAAGGCGTAAAGGGGGCGTATCATCTAAAATTTGAAAAAAGCCTTATCTGTGTATGATATAGACCTACCAATTGCAGAAGAGACAATTCATGAAAATAGCTCAGAGTATTTTAAATTAGCGAATGTATTTTATTTCATTTATTGTAGGCGGCAGGGGCGTGGCATCCAAGATTTGAAATAAACTTGATCTGCGTATGGTATACACCTTTCAAAAGAGACCAAAACGGCTTCTCTAGCTTTTATAGTTTAGGAAATCTCAGCGTTCATACAGACAGACAGACAGACGGACGGACAGACAGACAGACAGGGCTAAGTCGACTCAGCTCGTCACTCTTATCAAGAATATATATAGTTTGTGGGGTCTGCCACGCCTCCTTTAGCCTGTTACATACATTCTGACAAAGTTATAAACCCTGTTTTTCCCATTTTTCAATGGGTACAGGGTATAATAAGTCAGACGCAGATCAACTGATCTAACATAACTCCATTTAAGAAGAATGAAGAGGACAATGTTGGTGATCTAGTACGTTTACAGGTTACAAAAGAATAACATTTTTTCGGATCACGCGTAAATTGCAACCGATCATGTAACTGTTATAACATTGTGAGTTTAAGATATTAAATTTAAATTCAGCAACACAATGTTTTGAAAATTCTCAGCCGGAGCCAGTCCGTTTAAACTTTTTAAAATATTTAGACTTAATATTTTTCAACTTATGTAGATAATTAACGAGTAAACCAAGGTGACTTACGTGAAGAGGGTAATATTACGCAATTATGAACAAATACATCAAAAAAGGAATTTAATAAATTATATAAATAGTCAAGAGCAGAATTTATATCGTTCATCTCGTATAAAAGAGCACAATTAGTTGCAAAAATCAGTTGGTTAAGTAAATCAAAGTTTGCTTTACGAAAACAACGACGCAAATTGTAGCGATTGAAGGGAGATATCGTTAGTAATCGAAAGGGAGATATCTAAAGTAGGATGGAAAGAATCTTCAGCGACATTAAGAACACTGATATCATTAGTGAAAATGAAATCAAGTATTCTATTCAAAGAATTAGAAACTGGATTGATTTGAAAAAGAGAAAGGTCAAAAAGACTATCTACGAAATTATGCTGAGCAGAGGGTGAAATATATGTATGTGGTATTCTTAAAGAATGACGATAAAAATCTCCTAACACTTTACACAAATCTCTATCCTTTACGTGAGCCCAAAATTTCATTGATGTAATGTATAAATTTCTATATCAGAGCAAGAAGGAGAAGGAATGGGAGTAATGGGGGTAGTAGGCGGTGGCAAAGAGAAAGAGGTGCCTTGAGATAGAACATCCAAGAATTGATTTTCCAATCCACGCTTGAAGGGAACATCTAATATATACTGACTCAATAATAATAATTGAAAAATCCAATAATAGGTTTTAAATAAATAGACCTTTTAATCAATTTCAAAAGACTATTTAATACAAATTTGGGAGACCAAGCAATTTATACAAAGTTGGTTGGCTGTCGCTGATTACATATGTTGTCGCTAGGTAAAAGTCGAAACGAAACTAAAAGCTAAGCCGAGCGAACATATCGCTCGTTTACCAGAAGAGTGTCATAACTCAAAAAAGTGCGTTTCGAGATAAACGCATTTAAAGTTTTCAAGTGTCCACTATCTTCAAGAAAAGCGTTAAAGTTAGTAAA
>JAWNNJ010002339.1:0-86196 GCA_035045125.1 Hypselothyrea guttata
GGAAGAAGCTGGTTCATAACAAATCTAATAATATATGATAAATGTTCAAATATATAACGCCAAGTCGGCCAATTCAAATTCACCGCCACAAATACAGCTTGTGTTGCAGCCCTGGCCGATGAATTGACACGATATCAAGTACTGCAGAAAGCATCGATAGCGCACATTTCGCTGCGATTGTATCGATAACAAGCAAAAATTACCTAAAATGCAGTTTGCAGAATATGCAATATAAAATCAAGTATTTTGCAACCGCTGTAGTCTTTTTATTATGTTCACTATTGTTTACTTATTGTCATTTACCTATTTGTGTTGCGCTCACGCTCGTTGGCGCCATTCAAGTAATCGCTAAATCGATATCGATACAACAGAGTACTTTATTTTCAGGTATCGATACATTTGGTATTTAAATCAAATTTATATATTTACAGATATTAAAATTGAATCATATACTTATCTTAAAATATTCTAATAAAAAATAAATCGGTACTGTTTTAGATATATTAAATTTTATTAAATTTCAAATCAGAGCTGGAATACGCTGAAGTTTGCCAAGGTGACCAGCTGCACGCACTCGCGTACCAAATGCGCATCGGTCACACTGATACACTGTGATAGCAGTTGTGTTTTTGTTTTTGTTGCGCGCGGTTAACGAGGTGCAAGCGCGTTGTTGTAAAGCCGTTCGCTGGACGTTGCCGCACAAATATCTGGAGTATTTAACGATAACAAAAATTGAAATTAAAATATTTAATTATTTGCACGTTTCACGAACGCTTCGTTAAGTTTTGTGCGTTCGGTTAAAAAATTAATGTACATACACACACTCACCCACGTTTCGTACATGTCTGTATGTAAAACGGCATACACGCACACATGCAGCGCTTTCGTTAAAACGCAAGCGTGTGCGTGAGCGTAACGCGTGCGTGTGTGTGTGGCGAAGATCGTCATACGAATGTATGTATGCATGCGATTGGCGTGCTCACAAAAAAAGAAGAAGCACCGCGAAATAGAGAATACAACAGAATAAAAAATATAATGGAAAAGATAAAAACCGGGACTGAAGTCAGCGAATGAATGAAATAAATCGGATGTAAATAAATGCTTATGGCCAAGTCCCTAAATGCCAATTTGTGAATATATATATATATACATGCTTAAATCGTATGTATGTATGTATGTGTAGTATCTATAGCATAATATAATATATATATATATAGAATGTGAATGTTCGTTGAATGTTGTTAACAGTGTTGTGGCACTAATTTATAATAATAATAATAGAAATTAAAATAAAAGAAATTCTCGCGTTTCGCTCAATTGCCGACGGCAAACTGCCAGTAAGTATTGGTCGATAAATAAGTAAAATAAAGCAAACAAATATAATATAAAATAAAGTAAATAAATATAAAACATTAATGTAAATAACTATTAAATAAAATAAGATAAATAAATATAAAATGAAATAAGTAAATATAAAATAAATATATAATAAAATAAAAAATATAAAATAAAATAAAGCAAACAAATATAAAATACAATAAAATAAGTAAATAAAAAGAATTAAACCGTTCGATTCAGCTGAAAAATTAATTTCGCTTGAATTTGTTTAAAACTCACACACACACACGCATACACAAACCTAGATGCCTGTGTGCGTGTGTGTGCAGCTATGTACTCGTGTGCGTGTGTGTGTCATTGTGCGTGTGTGCTGAAAATATGAAGCATTATTGTGTATTCTCTTTTAGTTTTTGGCCTTTTGTTTTGTTTCGTTCGGTTTCTACCTGTTGATATCCTACAATCACGTCTCTAAATAGAAACTCGTTGTGCCATTAGTTTTATTTTATGCTGCTGTCGTGGTTTTGGGCTCGCTCGTTACCTTGAACTAATAGTTAGCGTTATTCCCTGCTGAGAACACACACACACACACTCTCTCACACACACACAAACCCACAAATCGCAGGTATGTGTGGAACAGTGTTGCCAACTGCCAGTCAACAATTATAGCTAGCAAAATAGCTAAAGAAAAAGTCTAGATTCTTCAATAAAACAAATATTATTTTATTAAATTTGTCCAATTTGTATAATAAAAATTAAAAATAATAATTATTTTGCATTTAATTATGTAACCTGTAAGGACGGAGCTACAGTCGGACGTAACCGACTGTAGAAGACCGTGTACTTGTATTTTTTTTGCTGTTTCTTATCCGATCGTTATGTAATTTGCAATTTGAGTTATTTTCCAATACAAGCCGTTAAGAACCAAAATCTGGCAAATATAAGAGATCAATTTTGTTGACCTACTTAGATCCAAAAATGAGGTATCAGGCATAAAAAGTACCATATGCACCCATATTTGTTTTGAGTTATTTTCCAAATCGTTTAAATTAAAAATCCCATATTTGATTTTTTATAAGTTATATTTCAATAATGTGATGGATAATACCATAGGCTGCGTACATGCCAAATTTCAAGTTTGTTACTTTTAAACTGTGGCTGTAATGGCGTTTACATGCTTTTATAAACAAATTGTCTATTGCATAACTTCGCTGTTTTTCTTATCCATTTGTAACGAAATTCAAGGCATCGATGGATAACCCTATAGGATACGTACATGCCAAATTTCAAGTTTGTAGCCACAATATTGGCTGCAGTGGCACATATGTATATACATTTTGAAAAACATTGTCTATTGCATATCTTCGCTATTTCTACTAAAAATCATAATTAATTTATGGCATCTGTGGAGAATGCGTGCAAGTTAAATTACAAGGTGTAGTTTTTTTTAATGATTCCCGGAGGAAGGGGCGAGATATCAATAAAAAAACAATATAGTGTCTAAGAATTAGTCAAGTATATATATATGGGCATTTCCACAGAAAGGTCCACCGGGGCCAAAAAATTAAAATTTCTTAAAAATGATATTTTTAACATTTTTAACATTAAGAAATATTAAAATTTAACAGATTTGAAAATATCTATTATAATCTATTATAGTTTTCAAAAAATTCGAATGCAAAGTCGCGAAAACGCATTTTTTGTCATTTTGACGTTTTTTAGGGCATTTTTTTTTTGAAAACAGCTTCTCAAACAGAAGCATCATGCTCAGTCATTTGTTTTCAAAATCACTCCTGTTATGTAAAAATAAATAATTCCAATTATTTTTGTCAATTTAAAAACATTATAACCATTTGTTCCTTAAATACTTTCCAACAACAACAATAACAAAAACATACATATAAAAATGGTCACGTGCCAAATGTCACGTTACAATTTTTTTAAATTGAATTAAAAAAAAAAATGCAAGTCATCTTTGAAAAAAATCATAACCATTTTGAAGAGGCATCCATGCACAAGAGTTTAAAATTTGTTGCATTAAAATATTGCCACTGGATTCGCTAATATTGGCGATTGAATTGGTTGACCTCAAATGCCACTACCATTTTCTTCCGGTGACAAATGTCTTGAATTTTTCAATTTTCTTAAAAATGAAAAGTTACCCAAAATCAATCTTTCCACCAATGAAAGAGCTAATTAAATGCTATATGTTAAGCCTTTCAGAAGAAAAAAATATCGCTTCCTTTTAACCGTTTTTTTACTTTGAACGCGTACGAATGTCTTGTGCGCGACTGTGGAAATGCCCATATATATTTTGGTTTTTTTTATCATTTCATTTAGAATAATTTTACTATAATCCTTAATTTACATAGAACTTTTATTAAACTTATAGCTGTCGATCAATAATCTATACTTGAAATAGCGAAAATAGTTTTAATAATGTTCTTGAATGAATTATCGCAAATTTATGATTATCGATTTAAAAATGCTTAAAAAACATCAGAATTACAGACACCTGCTAAATTGCTTAGATTCCAGTTGCCCACTGTTAAAAAGCCCATTTTACGGTTAAAATAGCTAAGTTGACAACACTGCTGGAGACCTGCAGTAACTCACCAGATAACTACACATGTTCAGACATACATACATACATACATGCATACATACTTACATACACATAAAAAGAAGTCGCGATAAACATGCATACAAACATACACTCAGTCCTACGCTGCCTCTCTCCCTCTCTCTTGCTCTCGCATACACACACACACACACACACACACACACAACGAATGTTGTTTGTGTATTATCATTCTTTCGCTTTCTGCATGTTGAAACCGTCGCTTCAAAAAAAAAAAAAAAAAAACACACACACACACACACATTAATGAGTGTTCTAGGAAGTCGTTTGGCGATCAGCCGGAATCAGAGACCTAACTTATTTTACATTATATAGTATTTGTGGAGGACTAAATAAGAAAATTTGCAGCTAGCAAGACCAGTGTTGCCAAATCCGCTTTTTTCCGTCAAATCTGGTTGTTTTTGGAGCGGGCATTTCTGCTTGCAAAATTGTGAATCAGCCTATTTTCAAGTTTTTCTTATACCCTGTACCCATTAAAGGCAGAAGGAGGCGTGGCCGACCCCACAAACTATATATCAGTGTTGCCAGTTTAGCCTATTTCAGGCTAGATCTAGCATTTTTTAAACTGGAATAGACTAAAATTTGTAAATAGCCTATAGCCATAAATCTAGCATATTTTTAAAAATATTCTAGCATATTTTTATACCCTGTACCCATTGAAAAATGGGAAAAACAGGGTTCATAGCCTGTTTCGAGGAGATGTTGTTTTACATCACCTTTCGTGATTATTATAAACAATACTTTCATTTAAATCATACGCGTGCGAGTTTAAATTTGTGCTCTTTTATTTTTGGCGTTTGCTAAAGTAGTAAAGTAGTATGATGTTGTGTTTGATAGTGCTACAGGTTGTGCCAATGTTCGATCGATGTTCGATCAGAGATGCGCAATGCAGGAGCAGGTGCATGCGCTAACATTGCATTTTGAGTATAACATTTTGGAATTTTGCTTTAATGTTGTTTACATTGTAATGTAATGTATAGCAAATATAAATGTAAAATCTAACATAGCCTTTTCAGAATGTATGTAACAGGGTGAACGAGGCATGGCAGACCCCACAAACTATATACAGCCATGGCCATGGAAATAGCACACTTAAAATTGACAATATTGGTCTTAAATGATTAGTCTTATATTCTATATCATTCACAAATCTTACTTTTACGTTATATTTCACCATTTGTTATTTATTTTTTTTCGAGAGAGCTCATTTGGCTTGGCCATACTTTTCAATTGGGGCATCTGATTCCAATTCTATTGGCTTTTTGACTTAAATATAGTTAAATTATTTAGGTATATTATAAAATTGATTTAATAAATCCAAAATGGGTAGTGGACGGAGCGCTGCGGCTTTGCCCAGTTGCAAAAAAGAGTCTTGCTGTTATAATGAAATTTTCCAAGAATTTGGTGTCCAACAAGTATAATTTAGTAACAGCAACTAACATTTGTTCATTTAAGAAAATAATACATGAGCTATAGTCAAAAAACGGATCCCAAAATTGATAGGCTAATTCCTCGTCCCAAAGGATAATGCCGAAAATTTGTCAACCACTTGGCACTAATATTACCAGAATATCTGTCTCAATAGGAAATAAATTTTTGAACCTGTTTAATTGTATAAAGTAATTAAAATTCGTATGATTTGGTAAATTTTCGTGCATTTTAATATATATATAGCTTGTTTTTTAGCATATATTTTTTATTTTTAGCCTATTTTAGCTAATTTTTACGCAAAATCTAGCTTATTTAAGCGCTCAGTACCTGGCAACACTGCTATATGTGGACATTTCCACAGTCGCGAACAGGACAATTCGTACGCCTTCAAAGCAAAAAAACGGTAAAAAAGAGCCGATTTCTTTCTTTTGAAAGGCTTAACATATAGCATTTTATTAGCTCTTTCATTGGTGGAAAGATTGATTTTGGGTAACTTTTCATTTTTAAGAAAATTGCAAAATTCAAGTGTTTTGCACGGGACAAAAAACGGAACTGTCATGTGAGGTCAACCAATTCAATCTCCAATTTCAGCGAATCCAGTGGCAATATTTTAATGCAACAAATTTAAAACTCTTGTGCATTGATGCCTCTTAAAAATGGTTATGATTTTTTTCGAAGCTGACAAAAAGACCCAAAAAAACATCAAAAATGACAAAAAATGCGATTGGGCGACTTTAAATTTAAATATTTCTTAACGTTAAAAATGTTAAAAATATCATTTTCAGCAACTTTTAATTTTATTTTTATTTTAAATCTTAGATGCCACGCCCCTGCCGCCGTCCGCCCATTCGCCAATTTAAGACACACAAATCAATTTACATAAATTCTGTTTTTGGTAGTTGGTAGGTCTATATCATAGACAGATGAGGCTTTTTTCAAATTTTGGATGCCACGCCCCCTTTACGCTCCAAGCGATAGAAACCGGATAACAAGCGTAATATTGAACATAGAATGTTGTTAATTATTTAGTGATTAGCTGCTAATTTATTCGATTACAATATAATAATTATACTAAAGTAAATAGTATAGTAATTAATATTATTCTCTAAAGTTTCATAAATGTTTAAACAAATTAAATTAATAGGATCTGTAAAGAAAATGAACGACTAACATAATTGTAGTTAGAGCATAGTACATGATATGATTCCAATTTAGAAAAATTGGTTTTACACACTGGTAATCTAATAGGCCGATATGTACGAGTAAATCTCGAAGGGACAGCAATATTAATAAAACTTAGCAAGGTCGACGAGTCAATAGAACCCTCGAGCAATTTATGAATAACTAGTAAGGACGGAGCTACAGTCGAACGTAACCGACTGTAGAAGACCCTGTACTTTGTGTTTTCTTCGATATTTCTTGTCCGATTGTAATGTAATTCACAGCATCGATGGATATTGTCATAGACTACGTACGTACCAAATCCTAAGTCTTTAGCTTTTAAACGGTAGCTTTAAAACTGCCAACTGTGGCTAAATTGGTTTTTAAGTTACCGAAGGAATGGGAGGAGTTATCAAAAAACCGAAACAAACTTGGTCTGATTGGTGCATAGGAGAACCTAAATACCAAAAATTGTATTTCTAGCTCTTATAGTCTGCAAGATCTAGGTGGTTTCTTTGTCTGATCTATCTTCGCTGTTTTTTTTACCGTTCGTAATGTAATTCACAGCATTGATGGATAATGCCATAGGCTGCGTACATGCCAAATCCCAAGTCTATAACTTTGAAACTGTGGCTGTAGTGACGCTAACATACATTTATAAAACAATTTACTGCTGCATAACTTCGCTGTTTCTTCTCCGTTTGTAATGTAATTTACAGCATCGATGGATAATTCAATAGACTACGTACATTTCAAATTACAAGTCTGTAGCTTTATTATTGTGGCTGCAGTGGCACATCCATGCATTTTGAAAAAAATTGTCTCTTGCATATCTTCGCTATTTCCAATTCAAATCATAAATAAATTATTAGCATCGGTGAAGAATACCTTAGGCTACGTACATGTTTGTAGCGCTATTATTGTGGCTGGTGTGGCGTTTATAGTTTTCGAGATTTTTGAGGTAGGTGTAGATTTTTGATTATTCGCGGATGAAGGAGGCGCGATAACCAAAGTTTGAAAAAAACTTGATCTGCTTGCATTAGCTGACTACCTAAATCCGGAAAGGTTGTGTCTTTATCTCTTATAGTTGCTGAGATCTAGGTGTTCATACGGACAGACACACAGACTGGGTCCCAGTTGGTGTGCCTTGCATACGCGGGTAGGTTAGTGTGCGTGCCTTTGACTGTGTTTGTAAATGCATAAAGTTAAAGTAAAGGGTATCCTACTGTCGGTTACGTCCGACTGTAGCCTCCGTCTCACTGATCTGTCCCGTCCATATTTTTTTATAAAATTATATTGAAGATAAATATTTTTTTTGTAAAAGTATACAATTGTTTTTATTTATTTATATGGTATTTAATTTTTTTTAAAATAATAAATTATAATGTTTTTATTATATATTTAGTCCTATTTAATAGGGTTAATAATATATTTTTAAAAAGTAAATCGGATTTTTGGCAGCTTATTTCTAAATTTTTTTTTTTAATTTGTGCTTAAATAATCAACATTTTAATATTTTGATCTATATTTGCACTAAGAACTTGAATTTTAATATTTTGCCAGGCATTTCAACATTAAATATTATAGAGAAATTGTTGTAATATTCTCATGAATTAAAAGAACTTAAGAAATCAGAACAGTCAGGCAGATCAGTCGGACGGAAGGTAGGCTTCGAACGTAATCGACAGTAGGAGAGTCTTTACTTTGAGTAATTATCCTAATGTGTCAAATTGTCTGTGGCATATCTTTCCTGTTTCTTTTTCGATCGTAACGAAATTGACATCGTCGATACAGAATGCAATAAGTTTGTTTTTTATTTTTTTTATTAAATTACAAATCAATAGCTTTAAAACTGTGGCTACAGTAGAGTTTTGCGATTTGCGTTGGCGGGGGAAGTATTAAAAATCTTAAAGAAACTCGTACTGCTACTGATTAGGTGAAAATAAATACTAAATATGGTGTCTCTAGCTCTTATAATTACTGAGATCTAGGTGTTCATACAGACAGACAGACAGACATGGCTATATTGTCTTGGCTTGTCGTCCTGATCAAGAATATATATACTTTTATATATATAATCATTTCTAAAAAGTTTATTTCAAATGTTTGATGCCACGCTCCTACCGCGAGCAATGACAATCAGAATACATTGACCAATTAAATACATACAAATCTATCTATGTAAATTCTGTACGAACTGTAGAGATAAGTAATATCTACTAATTCTGTTAATTTCAATAAAATCGGTCCATAAATAAGAGAATAACTGTCAATTAAAGATTTTCATATTAACATTTATTATGCCATATACATAAGTAGTAGGCTATGCTACCTTCAATCGTAGGGCAGTACTGTAAAATATACGGGCGAGCGTGAGCTGTGGTACAGGGCATAAGACAGTCGGGCGTGCGCGGTCTTTGAACATAAAAAGTTGAATAACAACATTAATTTTAAACATAAACACAGGAGATATTAGCGAGGCATTAGCTCGTTTATAAATAAATTTAATTAGATTTAAAATATTTTGAATTGTATACTGTACGGGCAAGCATAAGCTATGGTACAGGGTATAAGACAGTCGGGAGATTTTTTGTTATATTATAACTGCAAACTCTACTGGTTATTTACATAAATTTTTAATCATCTTGAATCATGTTGTATTTCCAGGTTACAGTGGTAAAAATACAAAAAATTATGTACTTGGATGTTGAATTCGATTTTGAACCTGTAAGATGCAACATGGACGACAAGGAAGTCTGCCAGTATTTCGCAAAGAGTTTAAATAATGTGATGTGTAATGCATTTAGCATAAGCAAGGAATTATTTAAATAACTTGGGCCGACTCTTCGTCTCACCGTAGTGCTTAATACTACATCCGGAAGAGTTAAACCATGCCGCATACACACACGCGTCATGGGTCATCCGGCGATGATTTAGGCAGTACGGACGAGGTCAAGATATTTAAGGATGAAGGCGATCGTGAGGATGAGAAAATATCATCCGAGAACCTTTTAGTTGAAGAGAAATCAAGTTTAATTGATTTAACCGAGAGCGAGGTAAGTTATTCCACATGGAATTAAAGTTCCATTATGTTTTCATCTGAAAATAATCAATATATATACTTTTCACAGGAAAAAGGAAGCAAGACGGTTACGAGGCCGGATCATAGTCCTGTTTTTAGTAAGTAGTCTTTAATTGACTTAATTTTTAAATATTTTCTTAGCCGGAAGTTTAGTAAAAAATTAACCCTGTTTTTCCCAATTTTCAATGGGTACAGGTTATAAAAACCGTACAGTATATAATTTAAAAAATAACTTATAAACAATTCTTATTTAATATTTAACCAAATAATTGACCATTTAAATAAAATGTTATAAAACTGTCATACGAAGCGCAGCAGCAGTACTTCTTCTTTTTCCCCCCTTTTTGTAAGCGTCATGCTTTAACGGATGCGCTGTCAACGCATGCAATATTGCGTAGCTTATATCTCCTGTGTTTATCTCTTTTCAGAAAAGTTAAATATAATAGGAGAGAGTGTGTTTTCCGAAAACAAACATTCCATGTTCAATATTACGCTAGTATTTTCAACTTTTAAGTTCAAATGTTGTTTCGTTAATATCTCCTGTGTTTATTGACCTATTTCAATGCGCTTTTCAGGATAGTTAAATATAACAGAAGAGAGTAATATCAACGTTCTATGTTCCACATACCGCTTGTTATGCGATTTTTATCGATTTGAAATAAACTTCATCTGCATATGCTGATGATAACAGAATTTGCGTAGACTGATTTGTATGTCGTTAATTTGTGAATGTATTCTATTTATGTTCATTGTGGGAGGAAGGGGCGTGGCATCTGAGACTTGAAATAAAATTGAATTAAAGTTTTCAAGCGCCGTGTATCCCCATACAAGGTGGAGCGACATATACTCTTCTCTCGCTGTGTGTATTGGAAATGAAAATAATGAAATTTTGACACAAAATAGATTAATATCCAACGAACATTACTGCATCATTAACTCAAAAATCGTTTTTGAGTTATGACACTCTTCTGGTAAACGAGCGATATGTACTGCCATGCCTCCTTATGCCTGTTACATGCATTCTGACAAGGTAATTAACCCAATAATAATAAAAATAATAATAGCTAGAATTAACTAACAAGAGTACTGGGATAGCCCGCATTCTATAGTAATACTATTTGATTGATATACCATATGTACATACATTCAAAGTGTGTGTGTGTGTGTGTGTGTGTGTTGTGCATGTATGCGTCATGCAGTGTTTATATTATAAACAAACTAAGTGCAATGGCAGCGTAGCATGTGCTCTCCAACAGATTCAGATTCGAAACCGTAGGTGGAGTGTAGGGAGGGAGAGGAAAGGATAGAGGGAGGGGGAAGGGAAGGGCAGGGCGGAGGGTGGGAGGTAGGGAGGGAGAGTTGCGGGCCGGATAAATAACCGGCTGTTTCTGTTTTAACTTTAGCATCCGACGCCTATCCTCGCCTGTCCTACGTCTCCTCTCCTCCGTCTTCTCTCCTTCGTCTGCTCTCCTCTCCTCCGTCTTCTCTCCTAAGTCTCCTCGCCTCTTCCCAGTCACCGTCGCCTCTCTACCGTCTTCTCTCCATCGCTTGCGTCGCCTCTACTCCGTCTCCTCTCCTTCGTCTTCTCTTCTCTCCGCCTCCTCCCGCCCCCCGCTCCGCCTCTCGACGCGTTGTGATGCGTTGCGTCGGTTCCGTGGTGCTAACAAGGTGATGCAGATCGCCTCGTCGACACGCTACTTCATTTCTTGTTTTCTGTTGCTACATTTTGCTTTCTTTCTCTTTTTGGCCGATGTGTGTGTGTGTGTGTGTGTGTGTGTGTGTCGATATGTATGTATGTATGCTTGTATGTGCCATGAAATAAACGAGTAAATAAATAAATGTACATATGTGCGTCTGTGTGTGTTGGTCTCTCTCTCTCTCTCTCTCTCTCCCTCTCTTTAGCTGCCCTTTTCACGACTCGACTGCATGTGTGTGTGTGCGTATGTTTTCTTTAAGTTTGTTTGCACACACACATTCACATACACATATGCATGCATATGTGCATACACATGTGCACATATATTTATGTTCACAATTGCATAGGTAAATGCAGGTGCGCAGCAGTGTTTCCAAATTTTTTTTTTTCATTTATTTGTTTGTTTATTAATTAATTCATTAATTTTTTTATTTATTTATCTATTTATTTCTTTTTTTTATTTATTTATTAATTTATTTATTTTCTTTATTCAATAATTAATTTATTTTCTTTATTTATTTATTTATTACTGGAGACGTAACCGACAGTAGAAGACCCTTTACTTTGTGTATATGTACTTACAAACACAAACAGCGGCACACACGCACGCGTATGCAACGCACACAACACCTCCCCTCTATTTAGTGCGGCGAATTGTACCGTGCTATATCTTCACTGTTTCTTATCCGATCGTAACGAGAATGCCATGAACTAGTCACAAGGCAAATTACAAATTAATAGCTTTAAAATTGTGGTTACAGTAACTTTTTGCGGTTTGCGCGGGAAGGGACGGAAGTATCAAAAATCTAAAATAAACTTAATATGCTTACTGAATAGGAGAACCTAGGTCCCGAATATGGCTCTTATAGTTGATGAGATCTAGGTGTTCATACTGACAGACAGACGGACAGACGGACGGACGGACATGGCTATATCAGCTCGGCTTGTCGCCCTGATCAAGAATATATACACCTTATGGGGCGTGGCACGCCTCCTTCTGGGTGTGCCACACATTTCCTCTTATATTAAACTTGGATTATATAGCTTGAAAAACAATTTTAAATTTTTAAATTATAGTTTTAATTTTGTGAATATTTAATTTATTAATTTTTGTCTCTTAAATATTGAGATAACATATTGTAGAAATTGGATTAGTAAAGTCACGTAGTATATAAACGTAAACTTTAATCCAACTAAACTTATATAGCTTGAAAACAGTTTTAAATTTTTCAATAATAGTTTTAATTTTGTTCATATTTAATTGATTAATTTTAGAAGATTGAAAGCCAATTTTAAACTTTTAAATTATAATTTTAATTCTGTTCATATTATAGTGTTCTAACTTCAAGCTTGTTTTATTTTTATTTCTATTTATTATTTTTTATTTACTTTCCGATACAACACATTTCTTAACGTGTTGCTTCCCGCCTATTCTTGGGCTAGATCCTATAACAAAATAGTTTAAAATACTACATTGGAGAATTTAAATACCGAATATGGTTTCTCTAGCTCTTATAGTTGCTGAGATCTACTATATGTAGGTGTTTATGCATACATACATTATAGTATAATTATACATACATATACTTTCTCGGGTCTACCACGCCTTCTTCTGGGTGTTACAGACATCTCTTTACGCTAACTTAATAGACCCTTTTTACGTGTTTAAAGTAAAGGGTCCAAACATCGACATTTTATATGAGTTATATGCTTAACCGTAACATGGATGTTTTCACTCTTTAAAGGTAAAATCAAAAATCTTATTGATTTGCTTATATACATGTGTATGTGCATACATACATACATATACATATATGTATATATATATGGTGTGTTTGTGAATTGGTCGATTGTTGACGGGCTTTGAACCACTGTACGTCGATCAGCTTTATTCCATAAGTATGTTCTTGTGTGTATGTATGTGCTTATACACATATACATACACATGTACGTACGTACGTATTTATGTGCGCCGTTTGGCGTGTGTGTGTATGATGCTGTTGTAAATGATGTTCGTACATGGATACATACATACATGTATGATTGTTTTTTACTCTTTCGCATACATACATATTTACATACACAACTTGCATACAGACCGAAATGTTTAGTATGTTCGTATTGTGTATCCTTGGAAATTAATGAGTTTTCGTAGAATCGACTCGGTCTTGTTCGTCGTGCAGCCACCGACGCCGACGTTGACCGCGCAGCCGATGTCGATGTTTAAATTGTTATTGTACAGACGCTGCTCACTCACAATTTTTGGTGTTGTTGCCTGTTTTTTTTATTTATTTTTTACCCATTTAAAATACATTCTGTACCTTCTTCCCTAACGTTGCTGTTGTGTGTGTGTGTGTGTGTGTGTGCGTGTCTGTGTGCGTGTGTGTGTTGGCTAATTCCTCGTCCATTTTTACGGCTTCTCTCCTTAGTATTTTTGATTTAAGATTTTTATACCCTGTACCCATTGAAAAAACGGTTAATAACTTTGTCAGCATGTACATATGTAACAGGCAGAACCCACAAACTGTATAGATTCTTGATCAGGAAGACGATGTGAGTCGATATTCATTCAATACGCAGATCAAGTTTGTTTTAAATCTTTGATGCCACGCCTCCTTTACGCTCAAAAATCAATAAAACCCACATAACCTCGATTTTTAGACCCTTTACTTTAAAAAAGAAGAAAGTGTCTATTAACTTTGTGCAAAGAGGATATGTGTGTAACACCCAGAAGGAGGCGTGGTAGATCCCACAAATTATATATATTCTTGATCAGGACGACAAGCCGAGTCGATATAGCCATGTCCGTCTGTCCGTCTGTCCGTCCGTCCGTCCGTCCGTCCATCTGTTTGAACACCTTGATCTCAGAAACTATAGGAGCTAGAGACACCATATTCGGTACTTAGGTTCCCCTATTCAGTGAGCAGAACGAGTTTGTTTTAGATTTTGGATACCTCCCCCCCTTCCCCCGTAAACGGCAAAAAGCTACTGCAGCCACATCTTTGAAGTTATTGACTTGTAATTTGGTACGTACCTAGCTTATGACATTCTCTATTGATCCTGTGAATTTCGTTACGATCGGAAACAGCGAAAATATGGAACGGATATGGAAGAAAAAGTTGAACCAGTAAGGACGGAGCTACAGTCGGACGTAACCGACAGTAGTAGTCCCTGTACTTTATGTTTTCTTCGCTGTTTCTTATCCGATCGTAATATAATTCACAGCATCGATGGGGATTGTCATAGACTACGTACATGCTATATCCTAAAGCTTTAAATATAAAATTGTAGCTTTAAAATTGATAACTGTTTATAAATTGGTTTTTCAGTTAGCGGAGAAATGAGAGGTGTTATCAAAAAACCGAAACAAACTTGGTCTGATTGCTGCATAAGAGATCCTAAATACCAAAAAATTGTATTTCTAGCTCTTATAGTTTGCAAGATCCAGGTGGCTTTTCTGTCTGCCCCATCTTCACCGTCTCTTTTCCGTTCGTTATGTAATTCACAGCATTGATGAATAATGCCATAGGCCGCGTACATGCCAAATCCCAAGTCTGTAGCTTTTAAACTGTGGCTGTAGTGGCACTTACATACATGTATAAAAAAATCGGTGGAGAATGTTGTCTCTATCTTTTTTAGTTGTTGAGATCCAGGTGTTCATACAGACAGACGGACAGACGGACATGGCTTTATCCACTCAGCTCGTCGTCCTAAGTCAGAATATATATACTCTGTGGGGTCTACCACGCTTCCTTCTACCTGTTTCACACAGCTGTCATTTGCACTAAATTGATAGACCCTTTTAAAGGGTCTAAAAAGTTGAAGTTGCATTCAAATCAGTAAATAAACATTGGAGATATAAGCTAATCAATATTTGAATTTAAAAGTTGAATAACAGAGTAATATTGAACATAAAGTGTGGTTTTTCGGAATATATACCCTCTCCTATTATATTTAACTATCCTAAAAAGCACATTAATATCGGTTGATAAACACAGAAGATATAAGCTACGCAATATTGCATGCGTTGCATCGCACGCTCCTTAGCAGCGCAACCATTAAAGCTGGTGCACGTAAAAAATTTAGAAGAAGGAGCATTGCTGCTACGCTTTGTATAATAGTTATATAAAATTGTATTTCAAATATAGGGTACTGGGTATTCTACAGTCGGGCCCGACCGACTGTTCTTCTCCGTAAAAATTTTGTTGTTTATCGTTTGTTTTTATGTTCTTCCTTGTTTTATCATCATTTAGGTATATGTATGTGTGTGTTGAGCGTGCCTTCTTCTTTTTTGCTTACTTATCTAACAAGCTGTGAATTATTTAATGATATGCCACATATGTATGTATATCTCAGGGTTTTGAATGTATGTATGTATGTATGTATGTATTACATATATATAAATATATGTATTAGGTTGCCCGAAAAGTAACCGGCGATTTTTAAAAATAAAGAAAAAATTTTTTTTGTTAATTTTAGAATAAATTTTAATTAATTATATATTTGCCATTTTGTTGGATGACCTTTGGTCATATTTTCGGCAACATTATTTTAGCAAACTTACAGAACTTCTGGCCTTTATCTGAAAAAAAGTGAACTAAGTGCGATTCTATAGCCTCTTCTTTGTCGACATTTTTACCATATAAGAAGTTTTGCAAAGACAAAAAAAAAAATTTGGACAGGGCAGATCAGTCGGACGGGGCAGATCAGTCGGGCGGGTCCGACCTGTGCCTTTTATTTTATATACAATTTTATAAAACTGTCACTCTAAGCGTATCAACAGTATTTCTTCTTCTTCCCTTTTGGCGCAGCACTGCGCTGCGCTGCTGCTGCTGCGATGCTGGGCTGCGCTGCCAATTGCGTAGCTTATATCTACGTTGTTTATTAACCGAGTTTAATGCGCTTTTCAGCATAGTTAAATATAATAGAATAGAGTATATGTACCAAATATCAACATTCTATGTTTAATATTACGCTTGTTTTTGAACTTTTAAGTGCAACTATTGTGATCCTTATATCTCCTGTGTTTCTTAACCGATTTCAATGCGCTTTTCGGGATAGTTAAATATAACACAAGAGAGCTTATGTTCCAAATAACAACATTCTATGCTTAATATTACGCTTGTTATTCAACTTTTTATGTTAAAAAACACGAGGTTGTTTGGGTTTTATTGATTTTTGGGCGTATAGGGGGCGTGGCATCCAATTTTTAAAACAAACTTGATCTGCGTAAGATAACTACCTATCTATAGCAACCAAAACGGCATCTCTAGCTTTTGTAGTTGCTGAGATCGACGCGTTCATCCAAACAGACGGACAGACGGACAGACAGACAGACAGACAGACAGACAGACAGACAGATAGACGGACATCGCCAAATCGACTCAGCTCGTCTTCCTGATCAAGAATATATATACTTTGTGGGGTCTGCCATGCCTCCTTCTGCCTGTTACATACATTCTGACAAAGTTATTAACCCTGTTTTTCCCATTTTTCAAATGGGCACAGGGTATAAAAATTTGGACGGGGCAGATCAGTCGGACGGGCCCGACTGTAGAACACCCTGTACCCTATATTTTAAATATAATTATATAAAGGTGTCATGCAAAACGTAGCAGCAATTCTTCTTCTTCTTACTGTCTTATGTGCGCCAGCTTTAACGGCCTCGCTGCTAAAGGGCGAGCGAGTGGCCGCCTGCAATATTGTTTCGCTAATAACTCCTGTGTTTATGAACCGATTTCAATGCGCTTTTCAGGATAGTTAAATATAATCGAAGAGAGTATATATTCCTAATAACAAAATTCTATGTTCAATATTACGCTTGTTATTCGGTTTTTATCGATTAAGGCGTAAATGGGGCGTGGCATCTAAAATTTGAACAAAGCCTCATCTGCGTATGACATAGACCTACAATCTACTGAAGACAGAATTTATGTAAATAGCCCAGTGACAGGGTCGTGGCATCCAATATTTGAAATAAACTTGATCTGCGTATGGTACACACCTTTCAAAAGAGACCAAAACGGTTTCTCTAGCTTCTATAGTTTAGAAGATCTCAGCGTTCATACAGACAGACAGACAGACGGACAGACAGACAGATAGACAGACAGACAGATAGACAGATAGACAGATAGACAGATGGACAGACATACAGACAGACAGATGGACAGACAGACAGATGGACAGACAGACAGACAGACAGACAGACAGACAGACAGACAGGGCTAAATCGACTCAGCTCGTCTCCCTGATCAAGAATATATATAGTTTGTGGGGTCTGCCACGCCTCCTTCTGCCTGTTACATACATTCGCACAAAGTTATTAACCCTGTTTTTTGCATTTTTCAAATGGGCACAGGGTATACAAATAGTAGTCTGACAAGGTCAGTGCTGACGCCCATCAAACAAATATAAACCAAATCACTTGCACTTTTTTTCTAAAGCAAGCTTAAAGTTACAGCTTATAATTGGGAAAAGAAAAAATACAATAAACTAGTCGCAAGCGGTTAAAAAAAATTTTCAACGCCGTCAGTATGCAAAATCGCCGGTTACTTTTCGGGCATCCCAATATGATATGGAATTAGTACTGATTAGTAGATAATATTTAATAATCTTAATAATAAATATGAAATGTATGATATGGAATTAGTAGCGATTGGTAGATAATTTTAAATAATCTTAATAATAACCAGAATGGGCGGAGCAGTTCAGTCGGTCGGGCCCGCGTATGCAACGCATACCACCCCCTCCTCTGCCCAGTGCGGCAAATTGTCCGTTCCATATTTTCGCTGTTTCTTATCCGAAACAAAATTCACAGCGTGGATAGAGAATATCAAAAGCTAGTTACGTACCAAATTACAAGCCAATAACTTTAAAGCTGTGGCTGTAGTAGCTTTTTGCGGTTTGCGGGGGAAGGGGAGGAGGTATCCAAAATCTAAAACAAACTCGTGCTGCTTACTAAATAGGGGAACCTAAGTACCGAATATGGTGTCTCTAGCTCTTATAGTTGCTGAGATCTAGGTGTTCATACAGACGGACGGACAGACGGACATGGCTATATCGACTCGGCTTGTGGTCCTGATCAAGAATATATATACTTTGTGGGGTCTGCCACGCCTCCTTCTGGGTGTTACACACATTTCCTCTTTGCACTAAACTAATAGACCCTTTTTACTTTTTTAAAGTAAAGGGTCTAAAAATGTCCGGTGTAAAATGTCCCGTTTGATTTTTTTATACCCTGTTTTAAATTGAATTAAAAAAATGCAAGTCATCTTTAATAAAAATCATAACCATTTTGAAGAGGCATCAATGCACAAGAGTTTAAAATTTGGTGCATTAAAATATTGCCACTGGATTCGCTGAAGTTGGCGATTGAATTGGTTGACTTCAAATGCCACTACCATTTTCGTCCCGTGAAAAATGACTTGAATTTTTATACCCTGTGCCCATTTGAAAAATGGGAAAAACAGGGTTAATAACTTTGTCAGAATGTATGTAACAGGCAGAAGGAGGAGTGGCAGATCCCACAAAGTACAGCTGTGTTCAATAAAATAGCAGTGCAACTGACCTGCATATTTAATGTCGATAAATCCAAATTTAAGGACCAATATGGAACAATATTTGTTTACAGGATCGAAGTGTATATAATTTTACATAAATTAAAAACTTTTCCCCTTTCATCAATACATCATTCCATCAGTTTGGGTCAATAATAACAAGCAACTCACGAATCCCGCTGTTCAGTGAAATAGCAGTGTCAATAGAAGTGAACTGAAAAAAATTTTTAAAAATTATAAAAAATTGAATTATACCATATAATACCTTTCTTTTGCCCTTAAACGTTGTTTTATAACCTTTTTGGGCTATAACAGCCTCGCACCTAATTGGTATAGAGTCCACCACGTCCAGCCGATGCTTGAGAGGATTATGCGCCCTGGCCTCTTCTACAACTTGCCAAATCTGCGACATAGAGGACTGGGATTGATTTTAAACGAAGGGTTTTATATCCCCCTATAAGTTTTTAACCGGATTGGGATCCGGGAACCGTAATACCCATGTCTTTTAATCAATCCTTTCTTGCCTAAACCCATTTTTAGCCCATTTGCTGGAGGATTTGGGTCCGTATCCAGCGGGAACGTCCATTTTAACGGGATATTCCAACTGGCATATGACGGGACAATGTTCCTGAGTATGTCTACGTAAAAAATTTGGTCCGTCATCCCATCGATCAAAATTACCAGACCCCTAACGCGAGCAATGCCCATAAATATAATAAATTGACCAATTTAAGACATATAAATCTATCTAAATAAATTCTTTCTTCTACGAACTGTGGAGATGATTAATATCTACAAATTTTGCAAATTTCAATTATATAGGTCCATTATTAAAAGAATAATAATTAATTAAAGATATTTATTTTTTTTTTAAATTTAACTTTGATTTATATGTAAGTAGTAGTAGGCTATGCTACATATAATAATATCCCGATGTACCATTGGCCTCCACGTGGTGTTCCCTGGGTATCGATTATATTTATTAATCGTTAGCTGATTCGAACGGCGAAATAATATAAATAAAAAATATGTTTATTCAACATAGAAAGTTGGTATTCGGAATATGAATTGAATTAGATTCAAAATATATTTTAAACAGAATACTGTACTAGCAGGGCTGATCTTTGGTACAGGGTATAAGACAATCGGGCTTTTATGATATGGAATTAGTAGTAATTTGTAGGTAATATTCAATAATCTTAAATTTATATATGATATGGAATTAGTAGTAATTTGTAGGTAATATTTAAATATCTCAAATTTATTTCGAATCTTAAATATGATTTTTATTTTTAGATAAGCTCGAACCCCATACACACACATTCAATATGGGCTATCTGGTATCGCCGTACTCGTATGCAAATGGTGGACCCGGAGGACTTCCTGTGACTATGGTAATATCTATAACTAATTTATATAATCTATAACATCTAAATATATATTTCGATAAGACAAAACCAACTCTGAATCATCTCAAAATCCTCCTCTCTTTGCATACTCTGCTAGTATTTAATAAAGGTATTAATAGTTCGATATTATTTAAAATAAGACTAAAGTTTGGATATATTAGTAGTCGGGTCGGTTGGAAACATTTCGAATGACAGTCGGGCAAGTCCGACTGTCTTATCCTGTTGTTTGTTCAAATGTTCTCACAATCGCACAAAGTGCCTAGCAACGTGCTTGGCATTGCCATCCCTCTCGCACGCCATTCCCAAGCATAAGGCGACTGAGCTGCAAAGGCGTGTGCGATTTATTTGTTTATCAACCAATTTCAGTGCGCTTTTAAAAACAGTTAAATATAATGTAAGAGAGCTTTAATTCAACAATAACAACATTCTATATTGAGTATTATGCTTGTTATTCAACTTTTTAGGTTAAAATTTGTTTCGAGAGTTAACTATTATATAAGAGAGTATATATTCCGAATAACAACATTCTGTGTTTAATTACGCTTGTTTTTTTAACTTATGTTATGTAAACGGTGCTTTATTTGCATTTATTACATTTGCTTTTTGTCCTTAATTTCACAATGTGTCTGTACTCAACGACATATATCTCAAAAGTGACGCTTGCCGCCATTAGGTATCGTCACCACGATACTCGATACTTTACAATTGTATATCGATAACTTATATCTATGCATTTACTATCGGTATTCAGTATTATATCGCAGAGCTAAATATACATGATTACATACTAAATATACATGTTTACAGTTAAAAATTCGAGGTTATGTTGGTTTAATTCATATTGGGCGTAAAGGGGGCGTGGCATCAAAGATTTGAAATAAACTTGATCCGTTAGCAACCAAAATGGCTGCTCTAGCAATTGTTGCTTCAAAAATCTCAGCGTTCATACAGACCGACATCGCTAAATCGACTCAGCTCGTCTCCCTGATCAAGATTATACATATGGGCATTTCCACAGAAAGGTCCACGGAGGCCAAAAAATTAAAAGTTCTTGAAAATGAAATTTTTTAACATGGTGGCTTAAAAAAATATTCAAATCTAACAAATTTGAAAAAATTTTGAATTTAGCTATGACAGTTTTCATTTTGGTGTTGGTCATGATTTGTTTTGAAAACAACTTTCAAAACAGAAGCATTATGCTTTGTCATTTGCTTTTTGCTTTCTAGAATTACTCCTGTTATGTAAAAATAAATAAATGCACTATTTTTTGTTAATTTAAAAATATTTTTACCATTTGTTCCTTAAATATTTTCCAACAACAACAATAACAATAACATAAAAATGGTATGGTAAAATATGTCCTGTTTACTGCTGTGACTAGCTTTGGGAATGGGGATTGGTATCAAAAATCTAAAACAAAATTGATCTAACTACTGCATAGGAGAACCTAAATACCAAATATGGGCAGACAGACCGACAGACATGGCTAAATATATCGACTTATTCTGATTGTCTAAATATATTTCACCATTAATGTCAAAATAACATTGCGCAAACAAATCGATTAAATCAAATCGCAATCGAATCGAAGCCCAGCTCTACCTCATGGTACATATTAGTTATTTTAGAAGGGAAATTTTAAAGCGATTATCTCCTTTTTTGAGCACAAATAAACATTTTAAGAAAGCTCATCCCTGTAAGAGCATTACTATAGATATAATAAATGTGTGGGAGCGTTTTAAGTGCCTCAGGTGAATAGAAAAGAAAGATTTTTTTTATACGTTTCCGATATCTCTATACAATAACTGTGCTTGAAGTTATTGAAATCATAGTTATAATTATCCACTTGGATTTCACCCCTTCTTTACATTGATGTATAGAATTTATGGGGCGTTTTACAAAGATTGTTAACATTTAAAAAATAAATAACTTTCAGGATGGTTACTTTTTAAAATCAAGCAGATGCTTAGGGGTGACATTTTTCAGTTGTCGATAATAATCATACCGGCACTTAAAAATAAAACTGCACTGCAGACGATGTAATTAGGTTGGACAAAAACCTCCTTTGAAATGGATATTAGGGGATGTTTTGTATTATCTCTAGGTATATTTTCTATATATTTATTCCAAGTACACACGTGTGTTGTCGTAATTATACGCACAGCTTTTTGAAGTACACAGTCTAAATAATTATAAAATTTCATGCGAAGCACCAGCAATGCTTCTTCTTACTTCTCGCAAAGTCTGCAATATTGTTTCTTTAATAACTTCTGTGTTTATTAACCGATTTAAATGCGCTTTTCAGAATAGTTAAATATAATCGAAGAGAGTGAATATTCCGAAAAACAACCTTCTATGTTCTATGTTGGTTTTTATCGATTAGGGCGTAAAAGGGGCTAGGTATCCCACATTTGAAATGAACTTCATCTGCGTAAGATATAGACCTACCAACTACTGAATACAGTATTTATGTATCCTAAATTGCTTAATGTATTATTTTTATGTACATTGTGGGCGAAAGAGGCGTGGCATCCAAGATTTGAAATAAACTTGATCGTATTGTATACACCTTTCAAACATGACCAAAACGGCTTCTCTAGCTTTTATAGTTTAGGAAATCTCAGCGTTCATCCAGACGGACAGACAGACATGATCAAGAATATATATAGTTACAAAGTTGACAAAGTTATTAACCCTGTTTTTTCCATTTTTCAATGGGTACTCGGTATAAAAGCCCTTATGGTAACACGAACTTCCTGAACCCTTCTAACCGAAGCTAACATCTGACTGTAGACGGGTTTTAGAGATTCTGGGAGATTTAACTGTTTGAATGAACCTTATATTCACAGATTTTCACGTCAAGTGACAAATCGATTACAAATATTGCCCTTATCCGGAACTATTGACAGTAACTGTTGAGGCGTTGGAATTAGAAATGGATATATTAGGTTAAGATAGTGACAATTTAATTCGTTTCGGCAATGTCGGACAGGAAACAAATCGTCAAGGAGGCGAAAGCAAACGGTCAACACTTGGCACGCTTCAGCAACTTGCCCCATCGGATTTACTTTTTGTTTTCCTATTTTCATTGCTTTTTTCTTGGCATTTCGTATTTTGTTTTGTCCAAACATTAGTTTTTTTTTGTGAGGGTCTCATTTCAGACATAACAAAGAAAGGTTAAGTGCAGTACACCAGCAAACATCCTAAACCATAAAGCCAACATTACAGGAGATCCGACTCAAGTTCAGGCTTTAGTTTATTCAAGTCTTTTGGGGTGAATGGTACTCAAGTTCTAGCAGGATAACAAAATTAGCAATAAACATAATTTACCAAATTGTTAGTAATACTACAATATATGTTTACAGTAGAATTCAGTTTATCCTGATAAATAATTTGTGTGTTTTATATGCTTCTAAGAATGGACTAACTTGATAAACCTTTTTGCAGATTTTCATTAAACCCTTTACTTAAAAAAAGTAAAAAGGGTCTAATAAATTAGTCTGTCCGTCTGTATGAACTCCCAGATCTCAGCAACTATAAGAGCTAGAGACACCATATTCGGTATTCAGTTTCTCATATTCAGTAAGCAGATCGAGATTGTTTCAGATTTGGGATATCTCTCCTCCCTTTCCACTAAATCGCAAAAAGCTTTCTTAGCCAACGTTTTAAAAATATTGAAATTAAATTTGTTTTGCAGCTAGCTTATGGTATTCTATATCGGCGCTGTGAATTTGATCAAATAAGAAACAGCGAAGATAAATTCTGTCATCTACGAACTGTAGATATGATTAATATCTACCAATTCTGTGAATTTCAAATTAATCGGTCCATAAATAAGAGAATTATGATTATGATTGAAAACACAAGTCGAGTATCAAGAGCCGTTGCGAGCAGTTCAGCTTAAAAAGCCGTTGAAAATCATGTTTTTTTTATTTTTATTTTATTTAAATATTGATATTAATTAAAGACCAATGAATATAAAATTACATATTAAAAAATAACGATTAAAATCAAATTAATATATCAAACTGAATGAGAATTGAAAATTATTGGAGATAATATTAAATGTATTCTCACTTGAACTTTATGGCATACAAATACAGCGAAAGGTTGTTAGGTTTAGTCGGTAAAAACAGCTTTAAAACACAGCTATGTACGAATGTATGTATGTATACATTTTGTTTGCCAGCATAAAAAGTATTTCAATCGAAATCTCTTTAATCAACGTCTACGATGCAGTACCCAGCAGCACCCCCTAAAATGTGCTTCGCGTTTGCTCCACCCTCCGGTTCCACCACCCTCCGGTGCCTTTGGTGGTAGTAACTTCAGTTGCTTTTTGTTGTACACCCCTCACCACCCCACACATGCACACAGTCGCAGTCACAGTCCCCAACTACTTGGATTCGTACGCACACTCGGTCTTACTCTCTTGCTCTCTTACTCTCTTGTTCTCTTTCTCCCTCTTGTTCGCTCGCTCTCAGCGTGTGTAAACATCAACAATCTAGCTAGGCGGTAGCGTATTGGATGAATTTTAAGAGTAGGAGGCAGGTAGATGTTAGTTCCAAAGCTTTACTAAAAAACGAAAAGAATAAAGAAGAATAAAAAAAACGGAAATCGGTTCCAACAACCATACAACTATAGAAAATCTCAAGCAACCACCCAACGGTGCTGAACACTCATTTTAATGAGAGCTCAAAGAACAACCCCCAAAAAATCTTCCGCTGCAGTTCATTTTTTAAACAATGGCGTCCAATTTCATCCGTCGTAAGCAAATTCATTTTCCCCTTCCGTATCCCTTTAAAGTGTGAACGAATCTCGAAGGGTTGCAGGCAAAAAATTTAATTTTTCACTTAGAAATGGTACTAACGTTTTAAAATTATGCAATTTCTGCAAATGCAACAAATATGTAGACCAAACTAAAAATTGCAGATTGAAAATTGTTGTGTAAGAGCAAAACACATCAATTTTTTACACAATTCAAGTAAAGTAGTTTAAACGATAAAATTATTGAAAATTTTCCATGGTAGGAAAACCGTTTAATGCTCACAGCCACATATACAATTTTAGTTTATTATACCCTGTACCCATTACCCAGGGTAAATAACTTTGTACGAATGTATGTAACAGGCAGAAGGAGGCGTGGCAGACCCCACAAATTATATATATTCTTGATCAGGGAGATGAGCTGAGTCGATTTAGCCCTGTCTGTCTGTCTGTCCGTCCGTCTGTATGAAACCTGAGATTTTGAAAACTACAAAAGCTATAGAAGCCGTTTCAGTCATTCTTGAAAGTTTATTTCAAATCTTGGATGCCACGCCCCTTCCGTCCACAATGAACATAAATAGAATACATTCAATAATTTAAGAGACACAAATCTAGTTACATAAATTCTGTATTCAGTATTTGGTAGATCTATATCATACGCAGATTAAGTTTATTTCACATTTTGGATGCCAATCCCCTTTTACGCCTTAATCGATATAAACCAAATAAAAGGCGTAATATTGAACATAGAAGGTTGTTATTTTGAGATATATACTCTTTTCTACTATCCTGAAAAGCGCATTGAAATCGGTTAATAAAAACAGAAGATATTGACGAAACAATATTGCATGCGTTGCCAAATGTCTTTTACGAATTAAGTTACAAATAACATAATACAGATTAAAAAATCTCGCGGGCTTTCGAACTCGAGCAAGCCCGACTGTCTTATACCCTGTACCAAAGATCAGCCCTGCTAGTACAGTATTCTATTTAAAATATATTTTGAATCTAATTAAATTTATATTCCGAATACCAACTTTCTATGTTGAATAACAATATTTTATTTATATTATTTCGCCGCTCGAATCCGCTAACGATTAATAAATATAATCCATATCCAGGGAACACCACGAGGAGGCCAATGGTACATCGGGATATTATTATATGTAGCATAGCCTACTACTACTTACATATACATAAATATTAAATTAAAATCAATCTAGTTAAAAATAATTAAGAAAGATAGTTTAAGTTCCAAATAACAATATTCTATGTTTAATATTACGCTTGCTATTTAAACATACGCAACATGCCAAGCAACATGCTTGGTATTGCCATCCCTCTCGCACGCTATTCCTACACGTATAGCAGCTGCGCTTCAGTGCGAGGCTTGCAATATTAGGAAGCAAACCGATTTCAATGCACTTTTCAGGAGAGTTAAATATAATATAAAAGCGTATATATTCAACAATAAAAACATTCTATGATTAATATTACGCTCGTTTTTGAATTTCTAAGTTCAACTATTGTGAAGGTTATATCTCCTGTGTTTCTTAACCGATTTCAATGCGCTTTTCAGGATAGTTAAATATAATACAAAAGAGCTTATGTTTCAATTAACAACTTTCTATGTTTAATATTACGCTTGTTATTCAGCTTTTTATGTTCAAAAACACGAGGTTGTGTGGTTTTTATTGATTTTTGGCCGTAAAGGGGGCGTGGCGTGCAAGATTTGAAATAAACTTGATCTGCGTATGGTATATACCTGCCTATAGCAACCAGCTAGCTTTTGTAGTTTCCGAGATCTACGCACTCATCCGGACGGACAGACAGACAGACGGACATCGCTAAATCGACTAAGCTCGTCTCCCTGATCAAGAATATATATACTTTGTGGGGACTGCCACGCCTCCTTCTGCCTGTTACATACATTCTGACAATGTTATTAACCATGTTTTTCCCATTTTTCAAATGGGCACAGGGTATAAAAAAAAACCAGAATGGGCGGAGCAGATTAGTCGGACGGGCCTGACTGTCTTATACCCTGTGCCAAAGCTCGCGTTGCGCGCTCGTAAATACAGTATAAAATGTATTTAAATATTTTACATATAATTTAATAGATATATATTTTGTGTTTATTAACCGATTTCAATGCGCTTTTCGAGATAGTTTATGTTCCAAATAACATTCTATGTTCAATATCACGCTTGCTATTTAACTAACTAACTTCAAATATTTAAACATACGCACAATTCTCGAAAAGCGCGTTGAAATCGTGACCCCACAAAGTATATACATGCATATGAACTGATCAGAAACCCTAGCTGAGTCGATATAACTAGACACACTTTACACTTGTTACTCACTTTAGAGCAGCAGCTCGGGCATATGAGGTATAAACAAACAAAAAACAGGGTATAAAAAGAAATAATACTAATAATAATCAAAAAATTAAAACAGCTATATGCGTTTATTGTGGGCGTAGGGGGTGAGGCCACGGGGGCTGTGGGTCGTGTAACCGAGCGATTGAACGGGAGAGCTAAAGAGATAGATAGAGAGAGAAAGGGATGGATTGAGGGTGGGGGGGAGGTAGGGGAAACAGCGAACGTTTAAAACACAGTGGGGAAAAGCGGCGTTGGCGGCACTTTTTATACTCGTTTAGCGGCGGCAAACATCAAAGACATATTTTCGGTTTCACTCGTTGCGGCCTGCATGATGTTGTTGCTATTATTATTATAGTGTTAGTAGTTGTTGTTGTTGCTATAGTCGTATGCGTGTTGTTGTATTTTTATTCATCAATATACAACACGTACACAGCGACAACGACAACGTCGCACAGTGGTCGATCGTGTAAAAAATTAAAACTTCTAGTGCAGACATCAATATGTCATTTTTACAAACAAACAAAATTTGGACGGGGCAGATCAGTCGGATCAGTATAATACCCTGTACCCTTTATTATTATATATTTATATAATAAAATATTTTGCGAATATCAATGTTCTATCTTGAAATTTACGCTTGTTATTAAATTTTTATCGATTAGAGCGTAAATGGGGCGTGGCATTTATTTGTATGTTCATTGTGGGCGGAAGGGGCGTGGATCCGGCTTCTCTAGCCTTTGGAGTTTCCGAGATCTACGCACTCATCCAGACGGACAGACAGACATGGCTATATCGACTCAGCTCGTCTCCCTGATCAAGAATCTACATATATAGTTTGTGGGGTCTGCCACGCCTCCCTCTGCCTGTTACGTAAATTCGCACAAAACTATTAACCCTGTTTTGCCCATTTTCAATGGCACAGGGTATAAAAATCAAGCAAAATATTTGAAATTTACTACAAAAAAATATTTGGACGGGGCAGATCAGTCAGACGGGACCGACTGTGGAATACCCTGTAGCCTAAATACTTTATATTTTAAATACCCTATATTTTAAATATAATTATATAATATTGTTATACAAAGCCAAGCAGCAATGCTTCCTCTTCTTACTTTTTTATATGTGGCAGCTTTAATGTAGCAGCGATGATACACCCGCAATATTGGTTCGTTAGTAACTCCTGTTTATTAGCCGATTTCAATGAGCTTTTCAACACAGCTGAATAATAACAATAGAAGAGAGTATATAGTCCGAATAACAATTTTCTATGTTATTACACAGACGACAGAAAGACATGGCTAAATCGACTCAGTTCGTCTCCTTGATCAAGAATATATATACTTTGTGTTGTCTTTCTTTAAAAAGTAAAAGGCTCTATTAAGTTAGGGCAAATGACAATGTGTGTCAACCATGTTTGTTTGTTGTCCGTATGAACAACTAGATATCAGCAACTACCAGAGTTAGGGATACCATGGGTTTATGGGTTCTCCTATGCTGTACGCTGATCAAGTTTGTTTTACATTCTTGATATCTCGCTCCCTTGCTCTAAAATTCACCAAAAAAACCCTATTAGCCTCATAGATCTAAAAAAAACTATAAGCACCACATCTGCTACAGACTTGATAAAAAATAGCAAAGATATGCAAGACACCATTTTTTTTCACTGCAGCCACAATATGAAAGTTACAGACATGTAAGTAGCCTATGGAATTCTCAATCGGTACTGTGAATAAAATCACAAACAGATAAGAAACATCGAAGTTATGCAACAGACACTTTTGTTATAAATGTATATAATCGCCACTGCAGCCACAGCTGAATAGGTGAACCTGAATCTCAATTAGAATGGTCGCGTCCGACTGTAGAATACCCTGTATATATATATATATATATATATATGATAAAAAATATTTAAAAAGTAGCCTACAGGGTATTCTACAGTCTATATATATATACATAGTATACATAGAGAGAGATATTATGGATGGGGTCTTGTAGGGAGTTGGTATGATGAAACAAGGGGCTGCAGTTTTAAATTAGTGAAGCTGACGTATATTTGCATTGAAGTGGGGCAACGCCTATTTTGCTTGCTTTTGGCCTCCCTTTCTTTTCTTCTCTCTCTTATCTCTCTCTCTTCTCTCTTAGCCTTTTGTCTATGTTTTCATCTTGCCCCGCTGACAGGTCATCGCAGGCTTGCTAGAGGTCAACAAAATGAAAAGTTTAATGACCTCTTGCATGGCATTGCAGGTCAAACACTTGTGTTGCTTAATACCTGGTATTTCATGCACACATATTTGTTATATTCTATATTTATACCCAGTACCTATTGAAAAATGGGTAAAACGGGGTTAATAACTTAACAATTTAGATGTAACCTACTTCTGTATATCGCTGATCGTATTCTCTGGTAATCTTATAAATACCTGGTATTCCATGCTTACATATTCGTAATATTCTATATTTATACCCTGTGCCCTGTAAATATATGGGTAAAACAGGGTTAATAACTCTACAATTTAGATGTAACTTCCGTAGATCTCTGATAATCATATTCTCTGGTAATCTTATTGAATATTATTAACTTTAAATCAAAGCTATGCTTTAATAATACCATTATTTTACTTTTAATTATTTTCATTACAGGCGAATAAAATTAGTTTACCTCCATTTTTTTGCCATAATGGTGATCCTCTGACAACACCGCCACCTGCGCATTGTGGAATACCTCCGTATCAGCTGGATCCTAAGGCGATAGGTATGTTTACGATATACGATCATACGATAAATACACAACACAAATTTTAATATATCGATGAAATAAGACTAAATGGTTCGTGCCGAATTCGGAAACCATAAGCGCTAGAGAAGCCCTATATGGAATATGTTCTCTCTTTTATTATATTTAACAATCTTAAAAATTTGGACGGGGCGATCAGTCGATCGGGCACGACTGTATAATACCCTGTACCCTATATTATAAATATCATTTTATAAAACTGTCATGCAAAGTGCAGCAGCCATTCTTCTTCTTCAACTTCTGTCTTATGCTTTAATGGTTGCGCTGCTAGAGCGAGTTAACGCCTGTAATATTGTTTCGCTTATAACTCCTGTGTAAAAATATCAAATATCAATGTTCTATCTTGAAATTTACGCTTGTTATTAAATTTTTATCGATTCGTATGCATAGTAGTATCCAAAATTTGAAATAAACTTGATCTGCGTATGGTGTACACCTTTCAAAAATGACCAAAACGGCTTCTCTAGCTTTTGTAGTATCCGAGATCTACGCACTCATCCAGACGGACAGACAGACAGACAGACAAACAGACAGACAGACAGACAGACAGCTCTTCACCCTGATCAAGAATATATATAGTTTGTGGGCTCTGCCACGCCTCCTTCTGCCTGTTACATACATTCGCACAAAGTTATTAACCCTGTTTTTCCCATTTTTCAAATGGGCACAGGGTATAATAATAATTGCATCGTTGAACATTTTTTTACCATGTTAATAAACATAAGTTAATTTATTAAAAAAAAATATATATGTTAAGTATTTTATTGAAAAACAAGGAGAAGAAATACCTAGCTTTTTTCGCTAAATTTGATGTGAAATTAGCAACAAAACTCAACTTTGAACGCGTATAGCGCAGCTTCTAAAAGTCGCAGCGTAATAAAGTTTAGTATATATGAAAATTTGAACATTTAGGAGCTATGATTTTTGGCACCCCAAATTCGCCGATTGAGCCACTGTGCGTTGCCTTAAAAATGCTGCTGCTTCGCTTAGTATGACAGTTTTATATAATTAAAATAAAATATAGGTTACATGTAGAGCTGGACTTCCATTAGATTTCGATTTTTTTGGCGATTAATTTAGGTATAAGTCGATATAGCCTAGATGTGAGCAAATAAAAGAGCTAAAAACGACATATTCGGAGTTTAGATTCTATTCTATTCTACTGTCAACTACGTTCGACTGTAGCCTTCCGTTCGATAATAATCTGATGTAAATGTATTTTGTTTTTCAAGTTACCTGTCAAAAGACATCAATAATATATTATAATTTGATTGTGTGAGAAATTAATATCATTCGCATCAAGTGTTAACTCAAGTGAAATATATAAATTTAAATATAAGGTTGTGCTTCAAAGTAAAACGGGACTTTTCAAATAGCAATTTTCTTGTAATCTATTCAGTTTTTTTTTCATTTTATCCGCATTTGATCGACAAAGGGAGGAAGTAATATATGCATATGCTCATAGTACAGGGGCTCCTGCTGTGGGTTACGTTTGTATGTATGAACACCTAGATCTCAGCAACTATAAGAGGTAAAGCCACCACCTTTCCGGATTTAGGTAGTCAGCTAATGCAAGCAGATCAAGTTTGTTTCAATCTTTTGATATCTCGCCTCCTTCATCCGTGAACCACAATAATAAAGCCAAAAACATGCAATTTGGCATGTATGTAGCATACAGAATTATCCGCCGATGTTGTGAATTACAGTACAAACGGACAAGAAACAGCGAAGTTATACACCAATGAATTGTTTTATAAATGTATGTAAATCCCACAACCGCCACAGTTTAAAAGCTACAGACTTGGGATTTGGCATGCACGCAGCCTTTGGCATTATCCGACAATGCTGTGAATTAAATTTCCAACTGAAAAGAAACAGCGAAGATAGCAAAGACAGAGACCTATATCTTGCAGACTATAAGAGCTATAAATACCATTTTTTGGTATTTGTGTTTTCCTATGCAGCCATCAGATCAAGATAGTTTGGGTTTTTTGATAACTCCTTCCATTCTTCCGCTAACCCAAAAACCAAATTAGCAACAGTTTTCAGTTTTAAATCTACAGTTTAACAGCTAATGACTTAGGATGTGGCATGTACGTAGCATATGTCAATCTCCACCGATACTGTGAATTACGTTACGATCGGATAAGAAACAGCGATGAAAACACAAAGTACAGGGTCTCCTACAGTCGGTTGCGTCCGACTGTAGCTCCGTCCTTACTGGTATTTGGTCGAGTAAAAAATTATCTACCAATTCTGTGCATTTCATGAAAAGCGATCTATTATTAAGAGCATTATGATGATTCAAAGTTTTACTTAGCTCATTTCTAGCGGTCTATATATGATCCATATTCATTTTAAAAAATGTCAAGCTTTTAATTTAATTCTACGAGTGTATACTATATGTTTTTTTTTTTGCAATGCAGTCCACAGTGCAGTGGTTGTTTATATAGGTATCGCATTTAACATTATTATTACACTATGGTAAAAGTCAGCGAAAAAGAAAAGAAGAAGAACTTGATGATTTACTCGGATAATCATAAATAAACAAATATATTTAAGCTACAACTTCATTGAATGGTTGAATATAGCTCACGGTTCTCCTGCTCCTGGCATCGGAGAGCCGTGCTCTAAGTGCTCGACTCGGATTTTATTGTGTTATTCAATTATAAGTATGTATGGCAGGGCAGTGTTGAGAATCATAATACCGTGTAATCCGCAAGCAGCTCTTAAGTGCATGCCTTTTATTTATGCCGTATTCCCCATTAGATCCGACCAGTCGACCATTAGCAGGCCCTTAAACGGCCAACCACCGCGAACACCCCGTAGTGTAGTGCACAACAACAAGGGAAATTTGGCAGAATGAATGAATGAATGTTGTAATCGAGCATACATACACACACACAAACTTATTAAGGAATAAAATCGCATCATGTGCAATTATTATTTCATAATTTGTTTGAATTTCATTTCTCCCGAGGTGAAGGGTGAGAAAGTCAATAGCTTGCGGTTGGGTTACGCGCCTTCCCGCTAATCAAAAAAAAAAACAAAAAAATTCCCTGGTACTCTATTGTGTTAAAAAAAACAACTCACAAACAATAATTCTCTAAAAAAGAATTTGAATAAATTTAACTAGAATGCTAGGGCTGACGGGTTGATTAAGAAAACAAAAACGTATGGTTCGGAGATAAATGAATGAAATAAAAATTAATCGATTGCTCTTTGAATATAAGTAGGTGTATTGCAAATATATCAAACCCGACTGTCTTATATCCTGTACAATTTAACTTATTTATAAACAATACTAATTTATATTCATAGTCGCAAACGTTCGAACAAAACAACGAAAATCGGTCTAACAATCGGCAATCGGCAGCGCCTATCGAAAGCTGCAAAATGGCAAAAATCAAATATGCGTATTATTAATAAATCGTTTATTTATTATTGTTCAATATTATTCTATTGTTTATATTATATTATTATTATATCAAATATTATTTTTCCGCAATCTATTCTATTTTAATATTAGTAATTGCTGATTAGGCAATTATTATTTATTTATTTACTAAGCAATTCTTTTATTCGCCATATCTTTTGTAATAATTGACCGATTTTGTTGAAATTCACAGAATTGGTAGACATGAATGAACTCTACCAACTACTGAAGAAATTAAGGTAGTTAGATTTGCACCTCTATTTTTTGCTATTTTTGTTCGAAAAGAAAATTTGTCCATCTAATTTAATGTCTGTCTCTGGTACTTTGGTATTCAATCTGAACCGATGCGGTATATAGGTTCTCATCGTAACCGATACAGATCGAATTCTTGATATAACATAGTAGATATGTAAAGTTGTTAAGTATGCGCAACAAATTGTGAATTGGAATGAGGGTGGATGAGGTTAGGTATTTTGACAAACTGTGTCTCTTACAAACATACAACGCCTAATTGCCGAACTATTAGGGTCTGTTGAAAAAGAGGCGGTTTCCTATTCATCGTGCCCTCAGCACTCGCCACTCGGCACGCACACAAAAAAAGGTCGATGCGGATAGCCTGTGGCGTCGGGGGTTGTCATCAACCCCCGAGACCTAAAGTAAAGCAGCTCGTTTGAGATTGCTATTGAAATGGGTATTAGGATTGAGATCACAATCGCGTCATCATTTTGGTAAATGGGTAAAGGGTAGCAGTGGAAATGCACGATGTACTAGGGGAAGGATGTCGAAGATACAACTTTACTTATTTTAAAGCAATAAACTTTAAGGTAAACCTTGCATGAACGAATCGTATCAAGTTGAGGAACTAGCCAGTTAAATTCCAAAACAAACTCGTACTGCTTACTGATTAGGAGAACCTGAATACCGCTAGCTCTTATAGTTTCTGAGATCTAAGTGTTTATACGGAGGGACAGACAGACAGACAGACAAACAGACAGACAGACGGACGGACTGACGGACATGGCCATATTGACTTGGCTTGTCTACCTGATCAAGAATATATATACTTTGTGGGGTCTGCTACGCCTCCATCTAAGTGTTACACACATTTCTGCTTTGCATTAAATTAATAGACCCCTTTTACCTTTTTAAAGTAAAGGGTGTAATAACAAGCGTTATATACAGAAGGTTGTTAATCGAAATATATATGCTAGACCATAATCTGCCTATCCTGGAAAGCGCATTGATTAATAAACACAAGAGACATTAGAAGAATTGCTTCTGTGGTTATTATAGTACAGGGAATATCCTATATTCGGTTTTTTATACTCTGTACCCATTAAAAATAGGTAATGTTATTTATATATTTTAGGTTCAATTATTTATTTCTATTTAATTACTTGGCTTAAAACTCTGCACATCGTTTACGGGGTTGTCCTTAGACGAACTTTACAATTACTCGATACTTAAATCTCTTAGGGGTTGCACTATATACAGACGAGAGCAGGATATCGCTAGTATCGCTATCACTAATACCCCCATATATTCATTCAACTTGAAATCTAAAAGAATGATATACCAAAAAAAAACATGCGTTGAATAAAAACATGTTGCACGACCACATAATAATGACATCCTTTTTTTTTGGTGGCATACCCCTAACCCTCTCCCTTGTCGTGCTTTTATTTTATGCCCGCGGGGTGATTACTGCAGCAGGGAAAACCCGCCCTTCATTCGTCTATTTTATGGGCTGCAGCACACAATAATACAACTTGAAAATGACAACAGCGTTGACAAGACCAACAATGACAATAACAGCGAAATCATCAATGGCCCATATAATATATAAAAACATATAGACGTAGGACGGGGAAGAATTTCAATTTTCAATTAAAAGCAATAGCACATGGGATTAGCCGCGACATAAAATCGCTAAATAAACCTATCTTATTTAAATGAACGTATTCTTCCCTTTATTACCGCCACCCTTTTTTTCGAGTTTACGTATTATCACTACATCGAATCGAATACAGCTATAAGAAGGAAGGGTACATATCGTGATTATATTGATAAGCAAATGTTCAGATATTTAGACCATTTACTTTAATAAAGTAGAAAGTATCCATTAAGTTAGTGCAAAGCGGAGATGTGTGTAACACCCAGAAGGCTTGGCAGACCCCACAAAGTATATATTCTTGATCCGTCTGTCTGTCAGTATGTCCGAATGAAAATCTAGATCTCAGTAACATATATATGGGCATTTCCACAGTCGCGCACGCTACATTCGTACGCGTTTAAAGTAAAATAACTGTAAAAAGGAAGCGATTTTTTTTTTTTTTAAAGGCTTAACAAATATCATTTAATTAGCTCTTTCATTGGTGGAAAGATTGATTTTGGGTAACTTTTCATTTTTAAGAAAATTGAAAAATTCAAGTCATTTGTCACCGGACGAAAATGGTAGTGGCATTTGAGGTCAACCAATTCAATCGCCAATATTAGCGAATCCAGTGGCAATATTTTAATGCAACAAATTTTAAACTCTTGTGCATGGATGCCTCTTCAAAATGGTTATGATTTTTTTCAAAGATGACTTGCATTTTTTTTTTTAATTCAATTTAAATAAATTGTAACGTGACTTTTGGCACGTGACCATTTTTATGTATGTTTTTGTTATTGTTGTTGTTGGAAAGTATTTAAGGAACAAATGGTTAAAATGTTTTTAAATTGACAAAAATAATTGGAATTATTTATTTTTACATAACAGGAGTGATTTTGAAAACAAATGACTGAGCATGATGCTTCTGTTTGAGAAGCTGTTTTAAAAAAAAAAATGCCCTAAAAAACGTCAAAATGACAAAAAATGCGTTTTCGCGACTTTGCATTCGAATTTTTTGAAAACTATAATAGATTATAATAGATATTTTCAAATCTGTTAAATTTTAATATTTCTTAATGTTAAAAATGTTAAAAATATAATTTTTAAGAAATTTTAATTTTTTGGCCGCGGTGGACCTTTCTGTGGAAATGCCCATATATTATAGTATATATATTAAAAATTTGGACGGGGCACATCAGTCGGACGGACCCGACTCTAGAATACCCTGTGCCCTTTATTTTATATACAATTTTATAAAACTATCACACTAAGCGTATCAGTAGTATTTCCTCCTCTTCCCTTTTTACGTGCGTCAGCTGCGCTGCGCTGCTGCTGGGCTGTGCTGCGCTGCTGCTGGGCTGTGCTGCCAATTGCGTAGCTTATATCTACTTTGTTTATTAACCGATTTCAATGCGCTTTTAAGGATAGTTAAATAAAATAGAAGAGAGTATATATACCTATTACCAACATTTTATGTTTAATATTACGCTTGTTTTTGAACTTTTAATTTCAAGTATTTCGTAGCTTATATTTTCTGTGTTTATCAACCGATTTTAATCTGCTTTTCAGGATAGTTAAATATAATAGAAGAGAGTATATGTACATTCTGACAAAGCTATTAACCCTGTTTTTCCCATTTTTCAAATGGGCACAGGGTATAAATATGTGCCTCTGATTGTGTTTGTAAGTTCATATACACACGAAGTAAACGGTTCTCCCACTGTCCCACTTATTAACCCATTTTAAATGGATACAGAGTGTAATAAAAGATTTTAAGAGAAATAATTTCAACAAATGTGATAAACAATATTAAATATATATGTTTATTTAAATAATATAATTATTATTTCTTTATTTTTCAGGTCTAACTCGTCCTGCGTTGTATCCTTTTGCTGCCAGTCAATATCCCTATCCGATGCTGAGTCCCGAGATGTCTCAAGTGGCGTCGTGGTAGGTCCAATTACCGCTTTACCAATTATAGAATATTCCTTAACCGACGCAACAAATAATGATATATTACAGATTAAGAATAACGGGAATATCATCGATATCGATAAACCGATGCAACAAATAATGAAATATTACAAATTGGGAATAAAGGAAATATCATCGATATCGATATCTCATTCCCACATTTATAAATTGTATCATCTGAATCTTAAGCAGTTTTATTGAATGTTTATTAATTTTATTGGTATTTCATTAACTTTGACAATGAGAACACTTTGTATTAAATTAATAATTTAGCCTATTGAAAACCAGTAAGGACGGAGCTACAGTCGGGCGTAACCGACTGTAGAAGACCCTGTACTTTGTATTTTCTTCGCTGCTTCTTATCCGATCGTAATGTAATTCACATTATGAGTCAATACAAATCGTTTAGAATAAAAATCTCTCAAATACTAGAGATAAATTTTTTTTACCTCCTACTAAGGCCTGAAAAGTATTTAAAAAAAAATTTGGACGGGGCAGATCAGTCGGACGGGCCCGACTGTGGAATACCCTGTACCCTATATTTTAAATATAATTATATTAAACTGTCATACAAAACGCAGCAGAAATTCTTCTTCTTCTTACTTTGTTATGTGCGCCAGCTTTAACGGCCGCGCTGCTAGAGGGGGAGCGAGATGCCGCCTGCTATATTGTTTCGCTAATAACTCCTGTGTTTATCAACCGATTTCAATGCGCTTTTCAGGATAATTAAATATAATACAAGAGAGTGTATATTCCAAATGTGGGACCTATGTTATAATAAATATACATAAATAGGTAGACCACGTTAACTTAGTTAGACCCTTTACTTTAGACCGTCTGTCTGTCTGTCTGTCCGTCTGTCCGTATGAACACCTAGATCTCAGCAACTAGTATAAGAGCTAGAAACACCATATTCGGGATTGAGAATCTCCTAATTCGCGAGCAGTGCGATTTTGTTTTTATACCCTGTACCCATTGAAAAATGGGAAATACAGGGTTATTAACTTTGTCAGGATGTATGTAACAGGCAGAAGGAGGCGTGGTAGACCCCACAAAGTATATATATTCTTGATCAGGAGGACGAGCCGAGTTCATTTAGCCTTGTCTGTCTGTCCGTCTGACCGTCTGTCCTTCTCTAGCTTTTATAGTTTAGGAAATCTCAGCGTTCATACAGACAGACAGTTAGACAGACGGACGGACAGATAGTCAGAGCTAAATCGACTCAGCTCGTCTTCCTGATCAAAAATATATTAGGTTGTTTGGTAATGACATACCGGTTTCTTTATTGATTTTTGACGACTATTTTAATATAGTTAGCATTGTCCGATTTAAGTGATATATGTACCGTTGTTTTCGATGATTTTCTGCCATTTTGATGGTAACTTGTATATGCCTCTCCTAAAGAAGTCCTTGTCCCTACTGGCAAAAAACTCGGCGATTCGATTTTCACAATCCTCCCTTAAACTCAATTTTTGTCCATCGAAAAAATTTTGCATGGTAATCGCTTGGGGCAATGTCCGGACTGTAAGGTGGATGCATTAACACTTCCCAACCAAGCTCCCGTAGCTTGTGACGCGTCACCAAAGATGTATGGGGCCTGGCGTTGTCATGATGGAACACAACGCCCTTACGATTCACCATGGCTGGCCGCTTCTGTTCAAGTGCAATCTTCAATCGTTCCAGTTGTTCACAGTAGAGGTCAGAATTGATGGTTTGGCCATAGGGCATCACTTCATAATGGATAATTCCTTTGATATCCCACCATACACTCAGCAACACCTTCCGAGCCGTCAGTCCTGGCTTTGCCACCGTTTGAGACGACTCACCGTGCTTCGACCAGGATCTTTTACGCTTTATGTTGTCATATGTGATCCATTTTTCATCACCAGTGACTAACCGATTTAGAAATGAGTCGAGTTTATTACGGTGCAACAAAGATTCGCAGATTGATACATGGTCGAAAAGATTTTTTTGGGATAACTCATAAGGCACCCATGTCTCGACTTTAAATGCCTATGGACGGTTTCCGTGCTTAGTTGCAGCTCCTCTGCGATGGTTCTAATAGTCACATGACGATCTCGATCCACTATTTCCATGATTTTATCCGTATCAACGGTCACTGGTCGTCCGGAAGGCTTGGGTGTTTCGGTATCAAAATTGCCACTTCGGAATCCCCTAAACCACTGTTCGGCAGTTTGAATCGAAAGTTTGTTATCTCCTAAGACAGCAATAATCTGTCTGCGAGATTCCGCAGCAGTTTTTCCTTGAGCGAAATAAAATTTCAAAATTGCCCGAATTTCTGCGTTTGTGAACTCCATTTCAATCAATTGTAATTTTTTAACGTGGAAGCTCATGTAAACAAACTATATGTCATTTTAAAGGTGTTGCCAATACCTTTCAAACGATATACAGCATTGCCAGATACGATTATATTTGATTTTTATTTATATTTGTAAAAACCGGTATGTCATTACCAAACAACCTAATATATAAAAATATATATTCTTCTGCCTGTTACATACATTCGCACAAAGTTAATAACCCTGTTTTTCCCATTTTTCAAATGGGCACAGGGTATAAAAACAAAATCGCGCTGCTCGCGAATTAGGAGATTCTCAATCCCGAATATGGTGTTTCTAGCTCTTATAGTTGCTGAGATCTAGGTGTTCATACGGACGGACATACAGACGGACAGACGGACGGACGGACATGGCTATATCGACTCGGCTTGTCGTCCTGATCAAGAATATATATACTTTATGGGTCGTGGCACGACTCCTTCTGGGTGTTACACCCATTTCCTCTTTGCACTAAGTTAATAGACCCTTTTCACTTTTTTTAAGCAAAGGGTCTAAAAACATGAGTTTTGCACATTTCTTGTCTGTGGAGAATGCCAAAGACTACATACATGTTAAATTACAAGTCTGTAGCTTTATTATTGCTTATAGTTTTTGAGATCTTTGAGGTAGATGTTGTTTTTTAATGATTCGCTGAGGAAGGGGGCGAGATATCAATAAAAACAACAATTTAGTGTCTAACAATTAGTCAAATCAATTTGGGTGTTGCACACATCTGTCATTTGCACTAAATTAATAGACCCTTTTACTTTTTTAAAGTACAGGGTCTAAATATAGTATATTAGGATAAGATCGATGCATTTCCTCTATTAAATTCGATTTATTTGTTACTTTGAATTTGAAATTAAATGTTTTGTTTTTTTCAGGCACACACCCTCAGTATACTCAGCGTCTAGTTTTAGGACTCCTTATCCCTCATCACTACCAATTAACACAACACTATCAAGGTGATTATCCTATATTTTAAATATGATAATGATATTATATATTAATCAAATTCTATGCAAATATTTTTGTTCTCTAGTGATTTCCCTTTTCGATTCTCACCAAGTCTGTTGCCTTCAGTTCATGCCACGCCTCATCATGTTCTAAATTCGCATCCAGCTATTGTGACGTCTAGTTCCAAACAAGATGTCGGCGCGCAGGATACCACATCGAACAATCGATATTCAAGGTTAGTGGTAACTAATCAATTAGCAATAATCTATGGTTTGAATTAAAGCTGGGCTACAGTTCCATTACGATTCGATTTATTCGATTCTTTTTGTCGGCGATTAAATCGATATTTTTTGTTTTTGAGAATCGATTTTTTCAGGGTCTGTTACTGTCAGTTACGTCGGACTGTAATCTACCAACCGACGCATCAGCTCCGTGCTTAATTGTTTTTGTTTGTTTTTCCAAACAAATTAAATTTATTTCGATTAATCGACTAAATCGATTTATAGACGTGAAACGATCGAAATAATCGATTCTACAAAAATTAAAGATCGTACCCAGCACTAGTTTGAATAATATGATAGATATGATGATTATGATATGATTATGATTATGATTATATATTATTAATTTTCCCAAGTACCAAAATAACTTACATATAGACATACATACCATCCAAGTTTTATAGTTTTGTGATTCACAATCTGTTACTTAATTTCACACTCGGTCATTAACACTACGCAAAACCGTTAGTTGAGTGGTCCATTTGGGGGCGCCTTATAGACGCCATATTTAATTTACCTACGGCACACACACACACACACACACGTGCTGGGTTCGCAAAGTTTCCTATTGGCTCTCTCCAATATTACGAGTCTGCGCGTAGAATTTCATCCCCTAGCATTGCAACTGCCCCTTTCTTAGGACAAACTATGGGATAAACATTAGTTTTTTAGTTAAAAATAAAATATATAGATTTTCAACAAGAATAATTGCCAATTAAATCATAATAAAATTGATAAAAACCAGAACGGGCGGAGCAGATCAGTCGGACAGGCTCGACTGTCTTATACCCTGTGCCACAGCTCGCGCAGCGCTCTCGCACATACAGTATATAATTTAAATATTGTAAATATAATTTAATTTATTTGTAAACAATAGTATGGGCACGATGTCACAGGGTGAGCGTGGCCTGAAACATCGTTTCGTTTATATCTTTCGCTTTTCAAGATAGGTAAATATAAAAGAAAACAGTTTATGCTCCGAATGACAATATTCTATGTTCAATATTACGCATGCGATTAACTCTTTAACTTTATATGTTCAAATATTCACTCATACGCACAGTGTAAGTGCCTAGCAACGTGCTTGTGATGCAAGGCATGCAATATTAGGAAGCCTATATCTCCTTTGTTTATACACCGATTTCAATGCTCTTTTTCAGGACAGTTAAATATAATATAAGAGAGTATATGGGCATTTCCACAGTCGCGCACGCTACATTCGTACGCGTTTAAAGTAAAATAACTGTAAAAAGGAAGCGATTTTTTTTTTTTTAAAGGCTTAACATATATCATTTAATTAGCTCTTTCATTGGTGGAAAGATTGATTTTGGGTAACTTTTCATTTTTAAGAAAATTGAAAAATTCAAGTCATTTGTCACCGGACGAAATTGGTAGTGGCATTTGAGGTCAACCAATTCAATCGCCAATATTAGCGAATCCAGTGGCAATATTTTAATGCAACAAATTTTAAACTCTTGTGCATGGATGCCTCTTCAAAATGGTTATGATTTTTTTCAAAGATGACTTGCATTTTTTTTTTTAATTCAATTTAAAAAAATTGTAACGTGACTTTTGGCACGTGACCATTTTTATGTATGTTTTTGTTATTGTTGTTGTTGGAAAGTATTTAAGGAACAAATGGTTATAATGTTTTTAAATTGACAAAAATAATTGGAATTATTTATTTTTACATAACAGGAGTGATTTTGAAAACAAATGACTGAGCATGATGCTTCTGTTTGAGAAGCTGTTTTCAAAAAAAAAATGCCCTAAAAAACGTCAAAATGACAAAAAATGCGTTTTCGCGACTTTGCATTCGAATTTTTTATACCCTGTGCCCATTGAAAAATGGGAAAACAGGGTTAATAACTTTGTCAGAATGTATGTAACAGGCAGAAAGGAGGCGTGGCAGACCCCACAAACTATATATATTCTTGATCAGGGAGACGAGCTGAGTCGATATAGCCATGTCCGTCTGTCTGTCTGTCTGTCTGTCTGTCTGTCTGTCTGTCTGTCTGTCTGTCCGTTTTGTATGAACGCGTCGATTTCGGAAACTACAAAAGCTAGAGATGCCGTTTTGGTTGCTATCGGTAGGTGTATTCAATACGCAGATCAAGTTTATTTCAAATCGTCGATGCCACGCCCCCTTCACGCCCAAAAATCAATAAAACTCACATAACCTCGAATTTTTAACACAAAAAGTTGAATAGCAAGCGTAATATTGAGCATAGAATGTTGTTATTCGGAACATATACTCTCTTACTATTATATTTAACTATCCTGAAAAGAGGATTTAAATCGGTTGATAAACACAGGAGATATAAGCTACGAAATACTTGAACTTAAAAGTTCAAAAACAAGCGTAATATTAAACATAGAATGTTGGTTTTTGGTATATATACTCTCTTCTATTATATTTAACTATCCTGAAAAGCGCATTAAAATCGGTTAATAAACATAGGAGATATTAGCTACTCAATACTGCATGTATTGCTTCGCACGGGCCCTGCAGCCCAGCAAGTGTATGTGTGTATGTATGTATAAACAGAAACACACATACATGTAGAATAGACGAATACCATACATGTATGTGTACATGTACGCATGTAAACAACACCAATTGCAAGGTGCCAAAATAAGATTGTGCAAAATAACAAAAGTCTGTGACGCGTGACGTCAGAGACCAAGCGACAAGTGTTCGAGCGCCACCTTCATCGCCATACCATGTGCCAAATTGAGTTTTGGCGGTAGCGTTGCCACCTTGTCAGATAGATTAAATTATATTTAAAGAATTTTATTATATACTGAACGGGCGAGCGCGCAGCGCGAGCTGTGGCACAGGGTATAAGACAGTCGGGCTTGCCCGACTGTCAGGTCGAGCGCGCCAGAGCGCGCGAGATTTTTTTAAAACTATAATAGATTATAATAGATATTTTCAAATCTGTTAAATTTTAATATTTCTTAATGTTAAAAATGTTAAAAATATCATTTTTAAGAAATTTTAATTTTTTGGCCCCGGTGGACCTTTCTGTGGGGAAATGCCCATATATTCAACAACAACAACAACATTGTATGTTTAATATTACGCTTGTTTTTAAACTTTTAAGTTCAACTATTGTGTAGCTTATATCTTCTGTGTTTATCAACCGATTTTTAGGATAGTTAAATATAATACAAGAGAGTATATGTTCCAAATAACAACATTCTATGCTTAACATTACGCTTGTTATTCAACTTTATATGTTAAAAATTCGAGGTTAGGTGAGTTTTATTGATTTTTGGGCGTGAAGGGGGCGTGGCACCAGCAATTCGAAATAAACTGGATCTGCTTATTGAATACACCTACCTATAGCAACCAAGCAACCAGCTGCTCTAGCTTTTGTAGTTTCCGAAATCGACGCGTTCATACAGACAGACGGATAGACAGACATTTTCCAAATGGGTACAGGGTATGAAAAGTGTCTTATAATTTTGATATAGTTGCAAAACGTCCTTTTCAGTATTTTGTTAAATAACATCAAGTCAATCGTTTAATTTCTGAATAAAACTTATTAAAACAATTAGGTGATTACAAACAAACAATGTAAATAAACTTTTACGGTCAGATCTACTATAACTTGTCATTTTGTTAATCACCTTATATACCGAAAACCAACGTTCTATGTTTAATATTACGCTTGTTATGCAACATTTTATGTACAAAAATCTCGCGGGCTTTGCCCCCGAGACATGACAGTCGAGCAAGCCCATCTATCTTATACCCTGTACCACAGCTCACGCTCGCCCGTATATTTTACAGTATTACAAACGGTTGAATGAGGCATAGCCTAGTAATTATGTGTGTTGCTAAATATACATACAAAATAATGTCAATATGGAAATCTTTAATAAAACATAATTCTCTTAATTATGGACCGATTTAATTGAAATTTACAGAACTGTTAGATATTAATTATCTCTACAGTTTTAGATAGATACAGAATTTAGATAGATTTGTATGTCTTTAATTGGTTATTGTATTATATATATGGTCACTGTTCGCGGTAGGGGCGTGGCAGATAACATTTGAAATAAACTTGAACTGCGTTGGTATAAACCATTCAAAAATGACCAAAACGGCTGCTCTAGCTCTTATAGTTGCTGAGATCTAGCTGTTTAAACAGACACACAGACGGACAGAAGGACATTCAAGGCTATATCGACTCAGCTTGTCTCCCTGATCAAGAATGTACTATATACTTTGTGGGGTCCTTCTGGGTGTTACACATATTTCCTCTTTCTACTTTTTTCAAGTACAGGGTCTAACTAGTAAGACTTAACTTTTTCATTTCATTGGAGGCGCGTAATAGGCTGTTTACATTGAGCCCGAATCACGAAATAGAATATTCTGCCATAAGCCCTCTGTGGGTAGAAGAAGAGCCGAATAATCCAAGATTCGACTATTATGCTGAAAGTGTGGCTGTATCTTGCCTAGTATTTCGATACAAATTTAGTATTTTCGATACAAAAAAGTGGCATATCGATAGCAAACAGCTGTTTATTACAGCTAATAAATTTAAAAACGCCCGCAAAAATAAAATTACTGAAATGAAAATTAGCGAAATGAATGATAAGAGCAAAAATATAAATGGACCGATTCAATATTATTTCCAAATGAACCATTTTAATTGTTGTTACTCATTTGTATGCACTGTACCCATTAAAAATGGGTGAAAATTTATATTTTTTTTACAATTTGTGACTATACTGAAAAGCGCATTCAAATCAAAAAAGATAATAATGTAGCAATATCGCAGTTTTTGTCTAGCTCGCTTTTAAAATGCACATAAATTTGCGCGTTTTCTTGTTTGTTTACGTTTGCGCTGGCCGAACAGCTGGTCGCGTGATTCGATTCTTGGTGTAAACACCCAAATCACGTTTGGAATATTCCGCTCAGTGTAAATATGCTATTACCTGCACAATAAATCGCAGAATCGATTACCAAAATAAAAAGAATCGATTTAATTGCGGTTCGACTGTTTTACACGTTAAAAGTGAGAAATAGATGGCGCCAGAAAATTCGTTGCAAATAATGTTCGAAAGAATGTTCGCCCTCGTTGTTTGAATCAAACATGTTCGACAATCAAATTTGACTGTGGATAGGTTATAGTTAATAATAATACATAATATGCTTTGATTGCTTGGCGATTATTGTTTTGTATTTATTTGTATTATTTTGTTAATATTTATTTGTATTTATTTTTATTTTTATTATGTTATTTGTATTTATTTTTATTATTTTATTTGTATATATTTTAATTATTTTATTTGTATTTATTTTTATTATTTTAGTTGCATATATCACGATTATTTAGCCATTGCACATACATATTTCTGCTTTTATTATGGCTTATAGTCAAGCTGTGCTTCTTTGTTGTTGTTGTTAGACTCTTCGAATCATTTACCATCCACAGCCTTTAGTCAAGTTTCAAACGCGGTTCAAGCTCTTATACAGTTTGCAGCGAATTCCTACGCAAAGCGACCAACAGGTGGCGCCAGCGCAGTTGCAAACGTGTTTTGGTTCATTACAAATACTATAAATAGTATAACTTATTATTTTTTTTATTTATTATTTGTTGAAACATTTTGCTTATGCTGGTTACCCTGTGCTGCTGGGTTGTCGTTCGACTCTTCGAATGTGAATGGGAACTCATTTCATTTACCATCCACATCCTTTATCAAGTTTCAAAGCAGGTTCAAGCTCTCTCTGTTTGCTGAACGACAAACAGAGGGCGCCACCGCTTATTTCAAATACTATATAATAATGAATATAATAATAAAAAATACAATAATAATAAATATGATAATAATAAATACAATAATAATAAATATAATAATAATAGTAACTTTTAATTTTACATTATTTGTTTAAACATAATTATCGCTCTCTCTCTCTCCCTCTTGCTCTCTCAAAACGCAACCACGCCGGCCTGTGCATCTCTCAGAGAGCGCCACAACCAAAGAGAGCGAGATAGAGAGAGAGGGATAGAGAGAGAGACAGAGAGAGCGACAACCACCGTAAATTGTTAGCTTTAAAGCCCTTAAGAAGTCGAAGCAGAAATTCGTCAAATTTGTTGGGCTCAGCATATAAAAGTTAACCATAAAATATCATAAAAAACAGGCATAAAATAAAACAAAAAGATAATTGCAAATGTAAAATATGCAGAACTGAATAATCTCGAAAGACGCTCGTTGTGAGGCTTAAAAAACAACTGAAGAAAAATATAAACTGTGTAAATTGTGTGAGCTTTGATGCATTTTGGGATGCATATACATAAATAAATATATACACATATATGTGCAGTCTGAAACGGTTATTTAACCGTTATAATAACCGTTTATAATGCAAGTTAAAGTGATATAATAAGCTTGTGTAATTAGTGAAAATGTATCTACATTAGCATACACACATTCCAGCCTACATACATACATACATATATATATACATATATATATATATATTAATTGTGTTTTAATCAACAGCCATAAATCAAATACACACAAGCAACAGAGAGAGGGAGGGAGAGAGAGAGTGAAAGAAAAAGAGAGAGTTTACAACTGCAAAGTTCAGAAGCTGTTGAATAGTTTACATTCAATGTACAGTTAATTTACAGTGAGTTTACAGTGCAACAAATTGTGCAACTTGTGCAAATATTAAAAAATGCTTCATAAATCAAATATGCGCAAACCACAGAGAGAAAGAGCAAGAGAGAGAGAGAGAGAGAGAGAGAGAGAATGAAGAGGGAGAAAGAGAGTTTTATGAGTGCAACGTTTAGCAGCTGTTGAATAGTTCATAGTTTACAGTTAATTTACAGTTAGTTAACAGTTAATTTACATTTAGTTTACAGTGAGTTTACAGTGCAATAATAACGAACATATTTAAAAATGAATTTATTTATAAAAGCGAAATATAGCTGCAATTCAGTGTTAGTAAGTCTGTATATCTTTTTATAATAAATAAATATATAAAATAAAATGAAATAAATAAATAAAATAAGTTAAATATAGATAGTTTCGATTTATGCTCGAAATAAAATGCCAATAAAATATCCGCAACAGGCAGCCAAAGTTCTTATTATTATATCAACTGCGGCTGAGCAGAGAGAGCAGAGAGAGAGAGAGAGAGAGAGCGCACGAGAGCAATTGAAAATCAGAGAGCAAGTGCGAGCCAGAGAGCAACTGAGAGTAGCACACTAGAATATTGAAGCATTCATTAAAATCTTAACCGAAAGTGCTCTTTTTTTAATACCCTGTACTCATAAAATGCGCAACAACAGGGCATATACGTTTGTGCAAAAAATACGTGACAGAACCCGCAACTTATATATACATTCTTTATATATGTATATTCTACCCATTGAAAAAATGGTAAAAACAGAATTGATAACTTTCTCAGAATGTATGTTCACAGTCGATTTAGCCCTGTCCGCCTGTCTGTCCGTATGAACGCTGAGATTCCGGAAACTATAGGAAAGGTGTTACCAAATCAAATATATAAAAAGTAGGGCACAGGGTGGTGTTCTACAGTCGGGTGCCGGTTCGACTGATCTGCCCTGCACATTCTGGATAGATAAAATGTTCAAGGACAGTTGCAATTATCAATGGTGAGGATAGCGAATAGGTTAAGATAAATTAATAAATTTAATTAAAATTAATTAATAAATTAATACAAAATTAATTTTCACACAATTTGTGCTATTCAAAAACAAAGTATTTATCCTGGGTGTATCAAAAACCCCTATGCTATGTACGCAAAGGAAGATTTTAGCTTTAAAATAATATATTATTAACAAACTCAATGAAACACCAACATAAAAGTATTGATTCTGGGTGTATCAAAAACCCCAATCTTATGTGCGTAAAGGAGGTTTTAAGCATTCAAATAATAGATTGATAAGAAATTCAATGAAACTGCAATGAAAATATAATATAATAAAATAATATCAAAAAATGGCAAAAGAGTGCAATTTAATGGAAACAGTGCCGGAAGTAACGATAGATCAACTAACGGAGAAAAATAGCGGCAGCAGCATTATCTTCGGAAAACCGATTCAGGCCGCTGATATTATGCATATATTTAATACACCGTCAATAATTAAACGTATTGCTAATGATGATAATGATCAGAACAAGGCGATAATGCCGTTAATGAACGAGTTGCTGATGCGGCAACAACAACAACAGGGCATTTTTCAACATTGGTCGAATCTGGACAACGCCTGGGAACAGGAACGAAAGGCAGTGTTGGCTAATATTTATGGAAGCACACAACAACAACAGCAACAGCAGCAACAACAGCAGCAACAACAGCAGCAACAACTGTTAGCCACACAACTGTTATACGCCCAATTATGGCAGCAACCTTCCCAACCCCAATTGGAACCAAAAAAGGAAATACCAGAGATCGATGAGAGTAAAAAACTTGCAACAAGCAACGGTACAACAACAACGTCAACAACAACACCGCAGGACAACAACAATAATGCAAGACAAGATTTCAAAATCAAGCCAGATCATCAGCAGGATTATTATTTTCGACAGCAAAAGAAACTGTTATACGATGTCAAAATTGGCTTGGAAAAATTAAACCTCGTTTGCGCTAAATTCGAACAGAATTTGAATCTAACACAACACCTACAAGATGGTGCAGAAATAGTAGAAGAAGAAGCTGCGCTTAAACATTTAGATCTAAAACAATCGAATTGTGCCGAAGATATAGATCAAGAATCAACACAATCGTGTCAGAAAGATCAACAGAATTCGCACACTACATTGGAGATAACGGTTAAGCGTGAATTGAGCAACAATCGAAAGAAATTGCACAACATGTTATCGCAGGTGACGCGACTGTATCGACAATGGAGTAGTGCGGAACTGTACTATTTGCGTAGTCTACAGCGCTTGGGTCTAAATTCGGATGGTATTTCTGATGGTATTGCAATGAAACCGCATACGGTAACACATAATGTGATGGCTTTGGCGGCAATTGCGTTATCGATCGATGCAAACGATAACGTTAGCGATAAATCGCGAATATTGGAAGATATTGAGAATATTATGGTTAAGCAGGTAGTGCAAAATAGCGAACCATCGCATAGTGAGAGCGAGAGTGATAGCGAGACTGATGATAAGCAAGAAATCGATAGATTGCATTTAATCGAATCGTCGTCTGCACCGAGTTGTATCTGGCATCCGAATAAAAACCAACCTTCCAGGGATGCTGACTGTACGGCACCTGAAATAATACTGGAAATGCATCCAACGCTGTTAAATTTATCGCCCGGTATGCCGCGTAACGTTGCCAGCGATGCGGTGGCCTATTTAACAGAGATACAATTCCCGCCCACGCCCACAACACCGCCCACAAGCAGCAATAGCAGTTGCTCTACAGGACCATCCCAACAGGCGGCGTCATCCAGTAAATATCATCATCACAGGCGCAAGTCCCGTTATGCGCGTCGCATTGAAACCTCAACGGTACAATCTGACCTTGCTGTACCGTCTCAATCATCCAATAATCTGAGACCCTCCACCACCTCCTCTTCCTCGTCCTCCTCCTCCTCGGCCGTGGCGGCTGCTCTACAGGAGCGAGCCATGAATGATATGTTCAAAGCTCAGTTCAGCGCCCTGACGGCTGTTGCTGGATCATTAAGAACTGCAACAACTGCAAGCATCGGTGGCATCGGAAACGGAAGTGAAACGGTAGTTGGAATGACGGCTGCAACAACAACCACCACTGAACTAGGTCAAACGGCAGCAGATGGACCCTATGACTTAAGTCTTGGCAGCAGGCTCAAAAAAATGTAATATTTTAAGTAATCTTTTCATAAAAACATAGAGTAATATTTAGTAGTACCCCACTGTTTTACACATTTTCAGCAGAATTTGTTACAACAAATTGTATAAACAAAATATATGTAGGGGGAAGATCAGTCTGACGGAAGGCTACAGTCGGACGTAGCTGACAGTAGGAGATCCTTTACTTTGTGTATTTGTACATACAAACACAATCAAACGCATGTATGCAAGGCACACCACCTCCCAATTGCCTAGTGCGGCTAATTATCTATTGCATATCTTCGCTGTTTCTTGTCCGATCAAAAGTTACGCAGCATGTTACAATTGTGGCCACAGAAGCTTTTTGCGATTTGCGGAGGAGAAGAGGTGTCCAAAATCTAAAACAAACTCGTTCTGCTTACTGATTAGGAGAACCTAAGTACTAAGTAGACAGACAGACGGAGATATCGACTATGCTAGTCGTCCTGATCAAGAATATATATACTTTGTAGGGCCTGCTACGCCTTCTTCTGGGTGTTGCACACATCTCCGCTTTACACTAACTTAATAGAATCTTTTTAATTTTTTAAAGTAAAGAGTCTAAAAATATGCTGACAAATTTTAATAATAAAATTTATATTTATAATCATTGAAACACAAAGTACAGAGTCTTCTACTGTCGTTTACGTCCAACATTGGCTCCGTCTTTACTGGTTTAAGTATATTTTGAAAAAAAAAATTAAACTAATTGATAACAAATGTTAAAATAAACGTACTTTAATGTTTTGTTTTCTTGTGTTTTTCTCTTTAGAAACTTGGATAGCAAAAGCTCATCGAATTCGCAAGCAAACGACTGTAAAGATAATTCAAATGATAAGAAGAAGCCACATATCAAGAAACCTCTTAATGCATTTATGCTCTACATGAAGGAGATGCGTGCCAAAGTCGTCGCTGAATGTACACTGAAAGAATCGGCAGCAATCAATCAGATACTTGGAAGACGGGTAAGCTATATATATGCGGGATCTAAACCCATCTCCATATTGATTATAATCATTACTGAAAACATTTCAGAGGGGTTTACTTAATTAGCAATTCTTTTTATCGACTAAATACCATTAAAATAAGTAAGCCATAGCCACGGACTCTTTAAGAGTTTCCCATAGTACATCTTGTGAAGGAATATTGCAATAATTTTCTATCCATTTGATGATCGAGTTGAAATATAAAAATTTAATTTTAAAATATTTTTATAAAGATATGGATGACAAGGGTTAAATAAAAATAAAGATAGGGTTCACATTTCAATTCGTGTCGACAACAAAGATATTAAACAATGATATAGACGTTTTTTAAAGCCGTCAATAAATTTTTAAAAATTTAATAAATATCTCAAAAACATTGAAAATTTGGTACAATTATGTGCATTTAAGTAGCCATCTAGTGATATAAAATTTCATTCGTATTATCGTACCGTCCATATTTACTCTGTTAATTAAATTTTCTGCCTTGGCCATAACTTGATTAACTATAAACTATGGAATCAAAATTTTTCCAAATGGATTTAGAATATATGCACATATGTCACACCCTGTAAGAAACGGAATTCCAGTTATATTTTTGAATTTTGATTACCTGTAATCAAATTCGCAATTTATTTTATTAATATTCTGTTACAATTGCTTTCAAATCAAATCGTGGCAAATTTTTTAGTAAAAATTGATTTTATCAACCAGATGCGTATTTGCACGTTAAAGTTATTTTATGAAGTTTATTTAATCTCTAGTTTTATGATTATTTACGTTATTTATGAAATCCGATTGTGGAGTAATTTTTTTCTTCCTTCTGAGTGTTACTTACAGCTGCAAATTGCAGAAATTTAATAGTATCCTTAACTTTACACTACTCTACAAATATTATACTAGATATATGTATAATATTAAAATATAATACAAAACCAACTTTAGAAACTTTATCGATTCTTTTTGCCGGCTATTAAATTTATATTTTTTTGAGAATCGATTTATTTTGCATGGTCTGCTACTGTCGGTTACGTCCGACTGTAATCTTCCAACCGACGCATCAGCTCCCTCCTTAGTTGTTTTTACATGTTTTTTCAAACAAATTGAATTTATTTCGACTAATCGATTAAATCGATTTTTAGACGTGAATCGATTCTGCAAAATCAAAGATCGAACCCAGCTCTAGGGTATGAAGAATTCTCAAAAGTGTAAATACGCATTTGATTAATTATTATTAAAGTTAAGCTATTAAAATTATTAATTGATTTCTCCATTAATTAATAATACTTTTGTAGTGGCACGAACTTTCCCGTGAGGAACAAAGCAAATATTACGAAAAAGCGCGACAAGAGCGCCAATTACATATGGAATTATATCCGGGGTGGAGTGCACGCGATAACTACGGTTATGTGTCGAAAAAGAAAAAGCGTAAAAAAGACAGATCGACAGCGGATTCGGGAGGTATTGCACAAAATTGTCAAATTTGTTACACTCTCTCTCTCTCTCTCTCTCTATCTCTATATATACATATATATATAATATATATCTGTTAACTGCATTTAATTTTTTTTATGTTTTTTGTTTCGTTTTTTGTAACTCAATATTGATACCTCACACACACACAAGCACACTAACACACACACACACACACGAATTAACATCCATTACTAACATCAACAAAACTAACCAAAATTAAAAATTAAATTACTCTGTGATAATTTATGTAAATAATTCAAACACAAAAAAAATCAAATAGTTATATAGTGATAAAAGTTCAATTTTTTGATAAGAATTGCTACTAGGAAAAGTAGATCCTCAGTAGTGTTCCGAGTATCAGTTAGTTTTCGGTAATGTAATTACTATAACGTATAATTCATAGATAATTTCCCAAAAATAACCCAAATATTAAAAGTATAGCGCATACACATTAAATTAAAATACTTGACACATTTAAAAATGGCGGCAAATGAAAACCACGCGGCAACCTACAAAAATTCTCTATTTATATTCATAATTTTCGGAAGTTTCCAAATATTCCCTGTACCCATTGAAAAATGGAAAAAAAAAACAGGGTTAATGACTTAGTGCAAATGTAAGTTACAGGCAGAAGGAGGCGTGGCAGAGCCCACATCCTGTATATATTCTTGATTAGGAAATTCATCCGCCTTGTCGAAACAATTGTCCAGACCATGGCCATCTGCACAAACTTCTGTCAAGCACTCTTGCCACTTAAACACCTTCTACGCGTCTTAACCACATGACTGCACACACTACACTGGGATTAGCAGTACTGCAGTAGCAGTATTAATAGTGTTCGCTGTCTGTTCCCGCCCAAAAATAACCTACTACCCACCACTCTGCTTCTGTGGGGAGTGCTCTCTATGCTCCATTCCACCCATTACAGTATGTCGGTTGGCAAGCCGGCTACCCGCTACATTACTTGTAATGCTGGCGGTATGCTTGGAGAGCCCGCAAGAGCGAGCGAGGAGAGCGGCTAAGCGTTGCCTAGCAGCTTATGCATAGAGAGCGGTCGATGTGTTCTCTTCTCACCACAACTGCCGATTGGTGGGTGGGTTTTCTAGGCTCTTTCTTTTTCTCGGCGACTGCGCTGATCACAGTGAAGTGTGTGCAGTGAAGTGGCTAGGACGTGTCAAGGACGCATAAGTGAAGTGTGTTAGGTGAAGGTGCTTATTATAATAAATATTTATGTATTATAATTTCAAAGCCACTAGTTTGTGGATCTGGAGTGGGAGTATTAAGCTGCCGTTAAATCTAGCACACTTAAAAAAAAAAGAAAAAGAAGCATTGCTCCTACGCTTCGTGTGACAGTTTTTCTAAAATTATATATTTTTTAATTAACATTATCTTGCAAACTGTACAGAACGACCAAATTAAATCTAGGGATATGCATTCCGGTAAAAGACAGATTGTAATAAAATAATATATATTTATATATATATATTTATATAAATATGTATTCTTGATTCTCTTGTAGGACACGCACTGGTTTTTTATCTATTGACCGCTTTCTTATAAAAGGCTAAGCTAGTTTTTCCACAACAACAACAAAAGCATAAAACTCTATAACACTTTCTTACATGTATAAACCAATAAAAACCCCATTACTATTTTATTTACTATAGACCATAGCTGAAAATAGTATTTAGTTTAAACGTAACGTCTTAGTTTTAATGTATTGTAAAGACCCCTGTGAGTTTTCACATATTTTACAAATGTGATAAAAAAACGATATAAATCACTTAAAATGTAAAGAATCTGCGTCGTTTGAAGAGCAAGTAGCAAAGGATAGAAATTTGGGAAGAATTCAGAGTTCAAATCAAATTGGCTTAACAAATAAACAAACACACGTACACCAAAAAAAATAAATTGTAAAAAAAGTAAATGTATATTATATTATACAATACGAAATTGGCATAAATCAACGAAACAGAAGAAAAACGAAAAACCGGCAACATTTCATTTTATTTAATGCTTTCATTTCCATACTTCTTGGCAAACGAGAATCAATTTGTAAATCAAAAAAGGTATACCACCAATTGGGTATACGAGATGCAACCGTGTGGATATAAAATTGGCTAATTGCATGCACCCGAAACCGTCTACAATCGATCGATCCGTCAATGCTTTACTTCGAAACAATTTGCCACAACATCTGGCACTTCCCGCCTAAAAATCGTAAGCGACAAAAGCAAATTTTACAGCCGAACGGTTTTTTTTTGCGAGAACGCGTTCAAAATGCGCAGCAAATGTGGCGCTTACGATATATTTGACAAGCTGATAACTAAGTAAATACATAGAATTAGATGATGAAAATTTGTGTGTGGTTGAGTTTATGAGTTATGTACATAATTGTACCAAAAACTGGCGCTTACGATTTTTATTTTGTCGCGGAAAGGGCTCGATATATATATATATATATATATATATATATACATATATAGGTATATATGATATGTTCACAAGAATAACAGTCGAAACTGCATTTGATTTGATGCATACATACAGTATGATGCTTAGTTATGTAAATGATACATAATACATGGATTGATTACTGTAATCTATATATCTGCATATTATCTATATCTACCTTTATTTTTTTCTACAACAATTTTAAAAAACACTTTAAAAAAATATCAACACGAACATTTTGAAATCGGTGATAAATATAAATATATATAAATATAATAAATATAAATATATATAAATATAATAAATATAAATATATATATAATGATACTAGTGGCATGCCCTGGGGCGTGAGGAGCAGGCTAAATACTACGAATTGGCGCGACGGGAGCGTCAACTTCATATGCAAATGTATCCCGATTGGAGTTCGCGTACGAACACTGCACGTGGCAAGAAGCGGAAACGGAAGCAAGACAACGCCAACAGCGACGCTGGAGGTTAGAGACCATTTTTCTTAAAAACCTATAACAATATTATAATCTAAGATGAAAAAAATACAATTAAAAAAAATATACAATGACGACATGACGAGTAATTCGGAAAAGCAAAAACAAAAACAAAAAAACAAAAATAAAAAAAGCCAACGTACATATCTCTAATACCTACATATAACCTATCCAAATATATATGTATACAGTTAAAATCTATGTTTTTTCATGAGTATGGTGTATATATACAGTTATGTGAATATAAACGACGATCAAGGCCAAGATAATAACAATTTCGTAAAAAAATTGCAAATCATAGCAAATACCATTGTTTTTATACCCTATATCCATTGAATAACGGGAAATACAGGGTTATTTTTTTTTTTAATTTTATGTTAAACTGATTCAATCGAAGGAAATTTTTTTTTTTAATTTTATGTTAAACTGATTCAATCGAAGGAATCCCAAAGTTAAAAACGTTTTTTGTGTTGAAACTGTTTAAATCGAAGGAATCCCAAAGTTAAAAACGTTTTTTGTGTTGAAACTGTTTAAATCGAAGGAATCACAAAGTTAATAACATTTCTGCATGTTAGTTAAGCAATAATTACCGTTATACGCCTATATTTTAAATATCTTAATACCTTAATAGACTCAAAACAAAAACAAACGTAATACAATATTTTCCAAACATAAAAAAAAAAAATAAAAACGATTTCAAATTGGATTTTTGAAGCATTTTTTCAACATTAGTTGGTGTATTTGTAGCCAAAGAGCATATAATAATATGAATAATATGAATCAAGCTATATACTACCTATACCTATACCTATATGTTATTGTTGTTGTTGTTGTTGTGAGCTAATTTAATAATCGTATTTTGTCATCCTGCTATGCTAATTTCTGTTGCCTCATTAACTAACAAAACTAGCACCTAAGTATTATTTGAAGTATCATCATTTTCGTTATTTTCGCTATATATACTTGATAATAATCATGCCTATTCAAAATCTAATTTATATATATCTTAGGGAATAACATGAAAAAGTGTCGGGCTCGATTCGGACTTGATCAACAGAATCAATGGTGTAAACCGTGCAGGTACGTAATATTCAATAATTCTAGAGCTAATTATCTTCTAAGTACAATAGGGTCAGCAGAACACACGATTTTGATCTGTTTACATTTTGAAATGATCAGTCATCTATAGTACATACATACATATACCTAATACTACATAATCCACAAAAATTAATGGGCACTATTGAAACCCGAAACTATGCATGCAAAATAGTACTATAATTCAGTGCCATTTTCTTCCGTATCCCCACACCCCCTATATCCGATGCCTGCCCCTGCACAGGACCAGACATTTTTTTATTTTTATCTTTACTTTTATCATTATTTCATCAAGTACATTTTAGCTCTTTATTCTAGAATCAAATGGAAATTTCCCTACTTGTGAGGGGGTCGATAAAATATAACGAATCTAAAACACTCGATAACTTTTTGTTTAAAAGTTTTGGGGCAAATACTAAAATGAAATGCCGTAGTTTTGATGAACAAACTTCAGGAAACTTCCAAGTGGAACGCAGATATTTCAAAACGGCGAACGAACTATAGTACTGACCTTCAATATCTATAGTTGGGTTCGGTTGTCCCTTCAGAAAGTTTGGGAAAGCATCACAAAAGTTGTTTTTTTTTTATTTAATCAAATTTTGGTATTTTACTTTTCCTGAACTTTGGAACAATGCTTTAGTTCATAGTATAAAGATCCTCCAAACATATTGAGGCCCTTTCGCGTAAATATCGTAAGCGCCAAAAACAAATTTTACAGGATAAGGTTGTTTTTCGCAAGAACGTGTTCAAACGGCACAGCAAATTTGGCGCTTACGATATATTTAACAGGCTGTTAACTCAGTAAAAACACCCAATACAAATCGTTTAAACTCAAAATCAGGCAAATACAAGAGATCGATTTTCTTGACCTTTTACCAACTATACGGAATCTTGCCCGATTAGTTCCTTAAAAACATGATTTTTTGCCCTAAAATCCACATTTCTTGACCAAATACACCCATATTTGGTTTTTTGTGCGTTATTTTTCAATTCAAATCAATCCGTCTATCCGTCCGTCTGTCCGTCTGTATGAACACCTAGATTCAGCAACTATATATAAGAGCTTTGGATACCCCTTCCCCAGCAAATCGCAAAAAGCTTCTGCAGCCAGTTTTAAAGCTATTAATCTATCTCACCAACAAAAAAAAGAGATAGAGACACCATTTTTATACCCTGTGCCCATTTGAAAAATGGGAAAAACAGGGTTAATAACTTTGTCAGAATGTATGTAACAGGCAGAAGGAGGCACGACAAACCCCACAAAGTATATATATTCTTGATCAGGGAGACGAGCTGTGTCGATTTATCGATGCTATATTATTTATGATTTTAATTTAAAAATAGCAAAGATATGCAAGAGACAACTTTTTACAAAATGCGTGTATGTGGCACTGCAGCCACAATATTCGAGCTACAGACTTGAAATTTGGCATGTACGTAGCCTATAGAATTATTCTTCGGTGGTGTGAATTATATTACGGCCGGATAAGAAACAGCGAAAAAAATACAAAGTACAGGGGCTCCTACAGTCTGTTACGTCCGACTGTAGCTTCGTCCTTACTGGTTTTAATGTTAGCTTCGAACACGGCAGGTATGGTTTTTTCTTTTTTCTCCTCACCACATTCTTGAATTCCTTAGTTTTTTTTGGCTTAAAAATGTCGCAAGTTTTGGGCATATTAAAGCTGATATTGGAATCGAACAAATCAATAAACGAATGGCCGATGACTTATTTGATTCAATGTTTCTATTCAATTCACACACACACACACACACACCACACACACACACACACACACACACACACACTTACAGATGAGACCTATGAACATAAGGAGAAAGGTTGTCCTAATGTTTTTTTAATTATTCACTTTCTTCTCTCAATGCAAAACCAAATAAACTTTTGGAATCCATACAACTCTGAAAACCGAAACTGTAACTGAAAATAATACTCAAAAATACTAAAAAAATACTAAAAGTCCAAATGTGGGTCTGGGCATTAGCAGCGGCGTCGCCGTCGTTGGAGGCGTTGGAGGCGGGGTTAGTGTCTTGGGCCCGGGTGTACCGGGAGTTGGGATGCTAACACCTGGAATGATCGGCAATACGGTAATGCTGCCCAACTCATCGTCATCCTCCTCATCGTCCTCCACATCCTCCTCGCACACGCACACACACTTGCAAATAATGGCCAGCACAAATGTCGGAAACGGAAGTACAAATGTCGGAAGCGCAAACGGAAGCGGACAATCAGCGGGTGTGAATGGTGGCAGCGGGGGAGGCATGGCTGGTGGGGCAGGTGGCACGGCGGCTGCTGTTGCAAATAATCAGCAGCTATCGCCGCAGGCGCCGCCAACCTATGTAAATTTGTAAAATATAAATAAAAAAAATTAAAAAAATCAAATGAAAAACCACATTAATTTAAAAAGAATTCTAAATCGAAGATCAACAATGAGCAACAACAACAAGAGCGATGACGTCTTATTCCAGTAAATAGATCACTATTTGCATTCAAATAAACCTATTATTACCACTGTTGTACACTGAAACAAATTAATAGTATAAATAATTTATTTATTGATATGTGTATATACCAGGAACTTCAAATAATAGTAATGAGTTTAAAAAAATTAAAGCCCAACAAAGCCATTAAGAGCAGTGGGAAAAATACACAGTTATTAAATAGTTATTTTTGTACGCCAAATTCGAAAACATGATACATTTTTTTTAATGTTGTTATTATATAATTATTTTTTAATTTTAAAAATTGATTTAAATAATAAAAATAAAAAATTTTTATTTAAAAATTAAACCGTAATCTGTATGTTATATTTTTATTATAATAAATCAAAAAATTGAAAATAAAAATTGAATTGTAATATCGGTATTTAAAATATCTGATTACCGAAATATCCAGATTATATATCGACCTACATGTATTTTATCTACATATTAATACCTATTAGATCAAATCGATATATAATCTAAATCTTTAGGCTTAAAAAATATTTTAATTCAATTTTTACTTTCCATTTTTATTATCAAAATCAACAATTAATTCCTATTTTTAATTGTTATAATAAAAACCATAACCTTTATGGTTTCATTTGTATATAACAATTAAAATTTGATAATTATTTTTTATTTTTATTATGTAAAATAATTTTAACAAAACAAAAAATGATAATTCTTTTTTCTTATTTTTTTTTAATAAAAATTATAATTGTTACGGTTCCTGGTATATATATATTTCAATAAATGCATTGTAATTTTTGCATTGTAATTTTTGTTTTCTTTTTCAAGTTATGTATTTGCTTTTCATTTCGATTGAGTTGATTTCATAACTCTGAACTCTGTATATAACAGCAAAATAATAATGAAAACGTATACAATATTTAATAATTTAATAACCAACAATTTTTAATTAATTATTAAATTTTTTTATTTTTACCGCATACGTATTACTTATATCGAAAACAGTTCGATATGACTAATAATATAACATATCTCTAGAGCTGTTTGTTGTTGTTGTTGTTAGTGTTGCTGTTAATGTTGCTGTTGCTGTTGCTGTTGCTGTTACTGTTACTGTACTGTTACTGTTATTGTTATAATTGCTCAGCTTGATGATTTTTGATTTTAATTGAAAGTTATCGATATCGAATTATATCGAATCTTAATTGATGTTCTCAAATAATCCTGATAATGAGAAAACTTTGATGTTGTCTATCTTCGCTTCCGTTTGATTTTGTTGTTTTGCCTTTGACTCTTGCCGATACACATAAATATCATTTACACATATCTATTTTTTAACCTATTTATTTATCAGTTGGAGAATAATATATATTTTGTTTTTGTTCAGCTTGCATCGTTTTTTCGTGTTCGTTTCGTTAACACAATTCAAATGTCTCCTCGACATTTTGCATGTCAATTGGAAGTTCCCTTAAGATAATTAAAAATCATTTTCATATATGTATGTATACCAAAAAAAATCCAAATAAATTCATTTCTCTTTGTAGTTTGGGCAAATTTCAAAAAACAATATTTGAAAATTTGAAATTCCTTTTCCCATTAACATTGGGAGTTTAGGGGAAGACAAGTTTATCGGAAACAAACAGTTATTCTTGATGAGGACGACAAGCCGAGTCGATATGCCCATGTCCGTCTGTCCGCCTGTCCGTCTGTATGAACAGCTAGATCTCAGCAACTTTAAGAGCTAGAGACACCATATTCGGTACTTAGGTTATCCTATCCAGAAAGCAGCACGAGTATGTTGTAGATTTTGTATACCTGCCCGCTTTTCCCGCAAATCGCAAAAATCTACTGTAGCCACAGTTTGAAAGTATTAATTTGTAATTCGCTATGTAACTAGTTTATGGGATTCTCTTTCGATGCTGTGAATTTCGTTTTAATCGGACAAGAAACAGTGAAGATATGCCACAGAGAAATTGCCGAACTAAACAGACGGGTGCGGGGGGTTAGTGTGTGTGCCTCTTATTGTGTTTGTATGTATGTACATATACTCAAAGTGAAAGGTCTCCCACTGTCGGTTACGTCCGACTGTAGCCTTTCGTCCATCTGATTTTGTATTTTGCATTGAATGGACACTTAGGTCACATCTATGCAAAATACAAACCTTTTTAAAATTGAATTGAAATAGGACATTTGAACAAGTCAAAAACTTTATATCTGGTTTAACTTATGGGACATGTTTTTGCAAAGTCTTACCCAAAATTAGATCTGCACGTTCTTCTTCTTCAGCAAGGTTCATCTATATATACATACGTATTTTTTAAGTAATGTAGAATTATTGTGCGCATGTTTTATTGGCAGTTTTCATTTATTAACTAGATTAATAGGTCAAATTTGATGAGATCTTGTTGTGGAATGCATTCGTATAATCTAAATAATAATAATAACAATATGATCTAGAAATAAAATAAATAATCGTATTCTAATTCGTTTCGTTTCGTTTCTTCATCCAAAACAGACGCAAGAAAAAGTGCATACGCTATATGGAGGCGCTAAACGGAAACGGAAGTCAGGAAGATATGGACGACGCTGGCAATCTGAGCCAGCTTAGCGATGACGATGACGACGATAACTTGGGCGCTGATAGCTGCGGCAGTGCGGACGATAACGATATTAATCGGGATCGCGATCGCGATAAGTTGCCCGATCATGAGGATGATGCCGACGAGTCGATGAATCAATCGCTCTCCAGCCCTGGTTGTCTAAGCGGTCTGTCCAGCCTGCAAAGTCCATCGACGACGACGAGTCTGGCAAGTCCGCTCAACATGAATATGTTAACTAGTCCGGCAACGCCAGCGTTGCCACCTGTGTTATCGTTATCGCTGGCGCTAACAGCGGAGCAGACAAATAACCTCAATCCACTAGGAGCTCAACAGCTAAGAACAGGTTCGGGAACAGGTTCAGGAACGGGTTCGGGCTCCAGCACTGGCAGCTCCTGCAACACACCAAATAGCACAGCTTCGCCCTCGTCGACGTCGGCTACTGGAAGTGGATCGGGGAATACTAACGGTATTATTAGCAACGCAACCAATTCGACCTTGACCTCGAGCTCTACCAGCGATCGGGCCATGATGCTGGGCACGCGTTTCAGTCACTTGGGCATGGGTTTAAGCCCGCTCACCCTGCCCCCAAATAACCCCAATAACCCTCAACCTTCCAGCGAGTCGTCATTCTCCAATGGCCCAACTCCAACAGCAATCACAACAGCGACTCGCAATCCAATCGGCGCCAATCCGCGCGACATTAACAATCCGCTCAGCATTAATCAACTGACCAAACGACGCGATCAGCATATTATCGATCCCTACGTCCATCCCTTAGCACATCCCCATGCCCATTCTCTTCCCCATCCTCACCCCCATTCCCATCCCCTACCCCATTCCCTTGCTCATCCCCATTCCCATCCTCTCTTCAGTCAGCATTTTCAACAACAGTTGAACCATCATCTAGCCGCAACTAGCTCCAACAGTGGCAACACTGGCAACACTAGCAGCACTGTGGCAACTCTGGCCACGCCCGTCCGCCTCCCAGCGCAAACATCATCGAACGGTAATGCGGCAAGCGGCGGCAGCAGCAGCAGCGCCTCGGAAACAGGCGTCATCAGCGTTTCGTAGCAGACTGTAGGCGAAGTAGTGTTGGCAAAACTATCGATAACACTATCGAAATCGAAGCATGCATTTGCGAGCGCCCAAATACCGAAATCGATTAATCGAAGCAAGCATTTGCGAGCGCCTAAAAGCTGTTGTAGTAATGTAATGCGTTGCACAACCGGTCGCACTATCGAAATCCATTAATCGATTAATCGAAGCAAGCATTTGCGACCGCCCAAAAGCTGTTGTAGTAATGCTTGTAATCACCAGTTTACCGCTGCATGTATCGATCACCCGATAACCGATAAAATGCAGCCCTTCATGGATCATAAAATTGTTACCAATTGACAATATTTGATTTAATTTTCTTACTTTCGCAATATTTTGGCGTTGCCATCTTATGCGCTAAATGTATCAAACGCATTCAGCAGGTTAGATGAATGTAATGTATTGCGCATGAATACTTGAGTTTTTAAATTATTAATTATGATCGACTGTTGTTTGAAATTAGGAAATTGTTGTAATAGTATTGAAAGATCTGGATCTACAGAAAATATAAGTTTTTTTATTGTTATTATCGAAATAATCGATAGTGCGTGTTCTATCGATAGTTTGCCAACACTGAAAACAACAGCATCAACCTGTGCAATAAGTCCTTTCATACGTCTCCATCCGCAATCCCCCCGACTCCCATGCAGCCATAGATGTAGAACGTAACATGTGGCCATTACTTAGATAAGTGCCAAAACAGATCCAGAATTCTCTGGCTTTGTAAGTAATATGTAATGGTGTTATCGATAACAATACACACCACACCGCACGCACACACGCGCGTATTAATTGGTCACTGCTTTCCGCCTATACATACATCGATACATACATCGATATACCGGCTGTCGTACTTGGTTATTGAAGCGATAGTTTTTCGATAATTTGTTGTATCGATGCTGGAATATTATTATGTATGTATGTGCATATTGCCTGAGCTCACACTCACGCACACATCTACATACACACATATATGAATTAATATGAATATCGATTAATTTGTGTCGATTATTGCTCTAGATCTAGCAATAAGCTAGATCTACAACGGAAATATATATACATGCAAATCACGTAAACTTATTGTATGTGTGTGTGTGTGTGTGTGATTCAAATAAAATATCTGTAAAAACGTACGAATTTATCGATAATTGACCTGATAGCTCCTACGCCACATACAGCATACATTTGTACATATCTTTGTAGAGATGGAAATTATCTAAATGGATGCGCGATATATATTGATCTATATCTGCATATTCAACATATACATGTACATACCGCCTAGAAATAACTAATTTTATACCGCTCAAGTGGGTTTTATAATATACTAGTCGAGAGACCTTGTCAACTCTGGCAGAGTGAAGCGCCATCTATGTGTGGATATTACGAAATCAAACCCTTTAAGATAATGAGAGAGCGGATCCTGCATCTAAAGTTCGTATAATTAATCTAATGTCAAGCCAAACAGCAAATATCGATACAAAAATATTAATGTTCGATAGCATATGTAAATGTGTGTGTGTTTGCATACGATTACGATAACGATTACGATTACGATTACGATTAAAGTAAAGCCATTGCCAATTACAACTAGATGTATAATGATAATAAAAAAGACTGTTAATTAAATTATTTCAATTACCAATACACATGTACATAGCCAAACACACACACACACACACACCGATGCAGGCGCATATACATACACACAAGTGTGCAGCATGTTACTGCAACAGAATGTAAGTAACATAATGAGAGTAACATATGCATGTTACTGCAACTATACACACACAACATGTGTAAGTAACATAATGTAAGTAACAATGTAAATGTACCATCTACAAATTAACGGTATTGCCAAAGCATTACACACATACATCCATACTATGTATGCACCGATGTACGTGTGTATGTATAGGCGTGTGCGCGCATTAGTATTAGTTATCAGATACGTACATATGTACATCTGCATCTACATATATGTATCTACATATGTACATCGAGGGCGAATTCTAGATTTATGTTAACACAATGCTTCCAATTCTCTGTGTTTCTTGGTTTAATTCTTCTTTGCTTATTATTAATTGATAAATTATTTAGCTAGCGAATAAGAACATGCAATATTTAACAGTCGCTAAGTATGTATGTGCGTATGTGCGTATGTACGTACATATGTATGTATGCCAAGTCAATAATCATTAATTATTACACTGATTGGTTAATTGTTCCACTATTTTTTAATATTAGTTATTATGTTCAGGTGTAAGCAGCAGTTAGAGCGATAAAGGTTAATTATCTAGTTACATAAGTATAAACACACACACATATTTAGAATTACGCAAGTATTTATATACATACATACATAAACACACACACTTACACGTAAGCATGCACACACGCAATTACAATATTATAAATGTTTACACACGAAAAATCAAAACAAAAACAACAAAAATACAATAAAGCTGCAACAAATTATATATATACATATATTAAACCCTAGAAAATAAATTGAATGTATAAAAAGCATAGGTATAAAGCAATTCAAATATGGGCAATAATCCATATTTTAAATATATATTTAATTATAAATATTATTATGATACATATAAAATAATAATAAAAAAAACATGTTGACATCAAAATAAATCGCTTTTTTAATTTGTACATCACATTACAGCACATATACATACATACATATGGCATTAATAACAGCATGCGTATTTAACAGAATGCTGTTTAACAGAATGCTATTTATTCCATGGCACACACATGACACACGTACATACAAGAGAGAACAACGAACAACAACAGATAACTCAAGAGCCGAGCACAACAAAGACCTGGCTCTGAGAGCCAAGTCGAGCCTAGAGGCAGCTGACTCCGGCTAAGTTAAATAAAATGATATGCATTTTGTTATTAATGCTATATAGGATAGACGCCAGCCGTAGTTTTAGAGTCGATTTAGTCGAATTCGTAATTTTGCAACTTTATTTATCAGCGTTATATAATATTTTTATAGTTTTTATTTATTACAGACCAGCAATGATTTATTAAACTGTGTGCAAGAACTAAATGTAATCTAAATAACAATTCCATAAGTATGCATATAATTATAATTAAAAATATGATTTCCTAAAGATCATTAATAACAATCCTGTTCGGAAGTATTCATACATTTTTGGTTTTCTCAAAAATGAAATTCGGGTATTACGAAATCAGATTACATTGTCATGGAAAAAATCCATATAAATTCACACTCACTGAAATACCAAAAAAAAAAAAATAAAATAAATTAAAAAAACGAAATCAAATCTGGAGTTAAATTGAAATTTTGATTGAAACTTGCACAATTTGGAACATAAGTCGAGAGTTGTTATTTGGATATACATATATATATACTATATTCTCAAGCATCATTAATAACCTAAGCTATAAGCTATAATTCGTGATAGAAAACTTGTTTGAAATACTGTTGCAGCTTATTTGGTTAAATTTGTTAACTATTTAAATGAGTAAACGAATTAATTACAGAGATTTAATTTCAATGCATAGATTACTGGTTAATTAAGTTTTACTATAGCGATGGATACATTTGCGACGTCTTTGCTTTAGAGATTTGCATTAAATTGAGGCATATCTTTAAAAACATATTTAGTGAGAAGAAAAAAACTTATCAACTTATCGATAACGCTTCGATACACTATACGGTGTATATACATACATATTTTGTGGTATATATATTCAATATCTGTATAGTATATAGTGTGTTGTGTATTTCCGATTTCTGTATATACAAGAGGTAATAATGTTATTGCATATGCTTCGATTACGATTCTTCCGATTTGATATTAAATTCCATTAAATTTATTGTACAATTTTATTTGAATTTAAGTTTCAAGTTTAGATCTAGTATTTATTTATTTAAAAGCAATAAGCAAATCCAAATCGTCGATTTATATATATATCGCTCGTTTACCAGAAGAGTGTCATAGCTCAAAAAAGTGCGTTTCGAAAAGTTTTCAAGCGACATATTCTCTTCTCACGCTCTGTGTATTGAAGATAGGATAATGAAATTGACACAAGAGATCGATTAATATCCAACGAACATTACTGCATCATTAACTCGAAAATTGCGTTTTTTAGAGTTATGACACTCTTCTGGTAAACGAGTGATTGGTCCTTACAAATAGAACTAAGCTAGTATATATTGCATTATATAAATGTGTATATATGTTATTTATATGTGTAGTATTTGTTAAACGTTCCTTCATTATTTTTGCCCTATTATAGAATTATATATATATACTATATAATTTTGGTGTTTATCAAATCTGCCCGCGTGAACTTGGCTCGGCAAAAGCTACGAAGTTTGCACTAGAATCTGAATATCAGTCGATATATATATAGCCTAGATCCAGATTCAGATTCAGTTTCAGTTTCAGATACAGATTCCGATTCCGATTTAGATTCGGATTAAGATGCCTATTCAAAACCAACCGCCACTTCCCAGCTTCGAGCTAAGTCCACCGATTCCCTTGCCGAGCAAATTGCCGACGCGACCAGCGACGACGTTCGTCACAGCCGCCGCTTGGGCAGCCGCCATTTTTGTTGGCTTCGGCAGAGCTCGGGACGCGTTGCCTCCACCCTCCTCTCCGTCATCCTCATCTGCTCCGTTGCGCATTTCCTCGCCGTTCCTGAAATATTTCGCAAAGCTTGAAGTTAGTGTATACATATAACAAGTAACGTCGTACACTCAAAAAAACAGAGTGCATCTTATTTTGTACTAAGGTTCAATCAGAATACAATCGCGAATGAATCCAGATTAATTAGGCATGAACCGTATCTTATTTTAATCAAAAAAGTTTAATAAACAGTAATAGATGTAATGCTTGCAAGTAAGGCCGGGACAGATAAGTCGGAATGAGAAAAGCCTACAAACCAATAATGGTGTCGGACCAAGAATATATCTTTCTGGGTGTCACACATATTACCGCTTTGCACTCACTTATTAATGAAAAATTGACCAAGAATTCTAATACATAATTCAAAATTCAGATAATTGATGTACACCAAGCAAGCCCGACTGTCTTATACCCTGTACCACAGCTCACGCTCGCCCGCATATTTTACAGTACTACCCTACGGTTGAATGTACCATAGCCTACTACTTATGTGTATGGTATAATAAATGTCAATATGAAAATCTATAATTGATCATAATTCTCTTATTTATGGACCGATTTAATTGAATTTTACAGAATTGGTAAATATTAATCATCGACACAGTTCGTAGATAACAGAATTTGCGTAGATCGATTTGTATGTCTTTAACCGATCAACGTGTTCTGTTTATGGTCACTGTTCGCGATTGGGGCGTGGCAAACACGTATGGTAAACACCTTTAAAAAATTACCAAAACGGCTGCTGTAGCTCTTAAATTTGCTGAGATCGACGCGTTCAAACAGACGGACAGACGGACATAACAATATCGACTCAGCACGACATCCTGATCAAGAATATATATACTTTGTGGGTTTCCTCTGCCTGTTACATACATTCAGACAAAGTTTTACACATTTTTCAATGGGTACAAAGTATTAAAGCGATTATTAAATAGGAAAGCAAGAAGGAACTAGGGATAAACGAGGAGGTATTACTTACTCATCTCCTTCTACATCGGGCATGGAGAGAGCGCACGTGGCTTCTTCCGTGTTCATTCGTTGTGCAACTGCTTGATATGCCTTAGAATTGAGTTTATCTTCCAGAACGCCCTGGAGCTCAAAGTCCGAATAGATTTTCTAAACGTAGTATAAATGTACTTTAGGTGTATGTGTATATATATTTATTTTGGATAGACAGTTTACCTTCATTATGTGGGAAATGGATGTGACCTGGGCGTAATGAAGGGCGTGATCCATACGCTCCGATAGCCAATTAGATAGCATATTTATTTGTTGGGAATACCATTGCTCGAAAAAATTGAGGGTCCATAGATCATCGCCAATTTTACCTCGTATTTGATCCATATTGTTGCGAAAGAAATTCACATAGCCTTGACCGAGGTCTTTCCCTGAGCTGGACACGTTCGTAAAGCTCAAAATGGAACCGATCAAGCTACCCTCGTCGTAACGTGCCAATTTTGACAAGGTCGACTCTAACACTGACATAAGTTTACCGCTTAATCCTTGTGTCATTGCTACATTCGCCTTGTCGATTTGATCATCAATTTTCGCATGAAATTTGTACTGGACAAAATAGTGGGCAATATATTACATATTAATAGAGGAACAGTATCGAGGCCTTACCGCATAAAAATCGTAAGCGACAAAAGAAAATTTTGCAGCTGAAGGTTTTTTACGCAGCAAATACTTGGCATTGGTTTATGAAATTTAGGGTGTAGATCAATGGCGCTTACGATATTTTCGCGGGAAGGGCTCGGTATAGGATAAAGTATTTCGTACTTACCAGATCAATACCATCAATGGTAGTTAATTTAAAGCTTTGATTTTTAGCATCTAATATCACATTTACCATGGCGCACATTTCCGAGGGTATTATATAGTCGGTCGATATAAAGGCAACATTCTTCTTAAGCCAGGACTGAAATGAGGCGTCCGTTCGCTGTATGCACTGCTCAATCATGTCTACGGCCATCATCTTTAATCTCTGCTCCAGGTGCTGACGGAATTCCGCATCTGGCCAATGAAGGTCTCGGATGAACGACTGGAGTGCGTCCAGTTTCCAAAATAGATCTTCCGATGTTGCACAACCGTTTCTAAACGCAAGAAAAACAATACAAACATATATAACAACAAATATGTATTTATACACCGTGGATATGCGCGCATTTGTAGGTTTGGGGGCGTGGCTTTCTATAAATGTTTGCCAAATCGCGTAATTCTTTTTTTACCAGTTTCAAAATTAAGTACAAACCAATTTTTATTTTTGTTTTATTTTGTTTAATTTAAATCGGTTAATAGACACAGAAGATATACGCTGCTCAATATTGCATCGCTCGCCCTCCATTAATGCTGGCACACATAGAGCAGATAAATGTATTCAATATGCAGACCATGTTTATTTTTAATCTTGGGTGCCACGCCCTTTTTACGCCCCAAAATCAATTAAACCCACATAAAATCATATTTTTGGACATGTAAAGTTGCATAACAAGCGTAATATTGAACGTAGAATATTGTTATTCGGAACATAAACTCTATTCTATTGAATTTAGTTATCCTGAGAAGCGGTTAGTAAACACAAAAGATATAATCGAAGCAATGTTGCAGACCATTTATTCTTTTACTATTGTTTATATTTGAAATATTATATTTAAAATATTTTAGGATATATACTGTATAGGCGTGCGCGCAGCGCGAGCTGTGGTACAGGGTATAAGACAGTCGGGCTATCTCGACCGATGAGACACAACAGGCTTGGACATGGCAAACTTATATGGATTTGATAAAATAAAATAGTTCTATATAACAACAAAGGGACTAAACATAAAATTTGGTTTGTAGTTTTCTTTAAAAATGTTTCATTAAATTGTAAAAAAAGAGAATTACACGATTTGGCAAACATTTATAGAAAGCCACGCCCCCAAACCTACAAATTAGGCGTTTTTTGTGTCGCCGGGTGTATGACAACGATTTTAATTAAAAATTTATTTAATAATTCAATAATAGTACGTGTAAGCTAATAAATACATTTATATACAAATTACTAGCAACATAGCAGTGCTACTACAAAGCTCTACATAGACGTACACCTTCTAACGAAGTCTCTGACCAAAAATATGTTTATCTGTTTGCTTTTATTCGATATACGAGGGTGGTCCGATAAAAACGTAGCTAAGTGGAAAGAGGACATGTGTATAACACCCAGAAGAAGGCGTACCACACCCCACAAAGTATTTACATATATTCTTGATCAGAATGACGAGCTAAGTCGATCTAGCCATGTCCGTCTGTCTGTAAAAACACCTAGATCTCAGCAACTACAAGAGCTAGCGAACCTATATTCGGTATTTAGGTTCTCCTATTCAGTAAGCAGATCAAGTTTGTGTTATATTTTGGATACCTCCTCCCTTTCCCACGCAATTCGCAAAAAACTACTGCAGCCACAGTTTTGAAGCTATCGGCTATAGCATGCTCGTAGCACTAAGCACTCAATACATAGAGGCGTCAAACAGCCAAAAAAGTGGTTTCACAAAAATCTTGACGATCGCGTCCCGGCAACATGCAACTTGTGCGAGTCGAACACGCAACCGAACAGCCGCCTTGAAAATGTATAGAAATGATTGCATGCGAGCTCGCTACGAACGCACCTCAAACGCACGTCAGTCGGCTGCCGACATTTGAACATTGAGAGTCGCGATGTTGATACTGTCTCTAATTTGCATACATATGCTGCATATGCAACGTGCGCTGAGCGCCGATGCTCAGCATCCAAACAGAAAACTGAAACGAGAATCAAAATCAAAATCGATGACTCATCATTGAGAACTGACAATGGCGCATTTTGCGGAGAACACGAATAAGTCCGTGCTCGTAGCTTATGGCATTCTCTATCGACGCTGTGAATTTTCTTACGATCGGAGAACATACAGCGAAGATATGCCACATACAATTAGCCGCAAAAGGGAGAGTGGGGGGAATTGCAACCCATGGCCATCTCTAGTTCAAACTGATATCGACATTTAACCATTTTAATTGAAATATGTATATTCATTTAATATTCGCTTTCATCGCATTAATTAATTATATAACATAATTTTTCGCTACAAAATTATTAAATTTTTTTTAATTACATTTTAATAAACATACATATTTTTTCCTCCGCGATATAATATTTATAAGCAACAGTAATCGAATAAATAGTTATTCAGCAGACTTCGAAATCGTATAAGAGCGAAGAATAACAGTAAAAATAACTTAGCCGATCAGTCAGTGTAGGAATAATCATCATTTATTTTTCAAGACACTACAAAGCGCTGCAGTAATGCTTCTTCTTTATGCCTCTGGCAGGTCGACTATTTAAAATTGTGTCTTTAATAACTTGGAAGTTTCGATTAAACCGATTTAACCGATTCAGAGGTCATAAATAGATTCACTTAAATTCGGTTCAGATTAAATCTTTTTGAAACAGATCAATAAATACTTGCTGTTGGGAAAGCTAACTTCAGACAAATCTGAATGAAATCGGATATCTGAAATCTCAGGGATTATATAGATTATGTCGCTCGTTTACCAGAAGAGTGTCATAACTCAAAAAAGTGCGTTTCGAAATAAACGCGTTTAAAGTTTTCAAGCGCCGTGTATCTCCATACGAGGTGGAGCGACATATTCTCTTCTCAAGTTCTGTGTATTGAAGATAGGATAATGAAATTGACACAAGATAGATTAATATCCAACGAACATTACTGCATCATTAACTCAAAAATCGCGTTTTTTAGAGTTATGACACTCTTCTGGTAAACGAGCGATATGAAAAGGAAATACAAATAAAAATGCTATATTCAAATATTCAAGCCCGCTTACTTTGAAATAATTTATCCCTAGATAATATAACAAATAATTGCAGTTGCATATATAATTGATAAATGTTTGGGTATTTAAAGTATTAATATCTGGAACATGGCAATTAATTACAATCTTAAAATTGTCATTAAATTCAAAGCAAGCAAATGCAACTACTTCAAACGGATGCTAGCTACAACTAAAAGTATATACGTAATATATATAACTGATTCAATGCTGATTTAAGATGATACATATTGCAGTATTATGGTAGAAAGCGTAGGCACAATTTGGAGTATTGCATAAAATTCTCAAATCGATTTCTCAATTGAAATTTTAAATTTATGTTCGCGATTCAAAAACTATGCTGCTCATACTTGATAAATGGATTAATGAACTGTAAAATGGATAAATGCAATAATTGTGAAATTCTACAAATACTTTTATTTTGGATAGCATATTGAACTAATTGTCAGCATGGCAAACTTTTGCATTGTATTTTATAGGTAGTATATTATCTTGTATTATCTAAGCATAAATAAAAAAAAAATATTTAATAATAAAAAAAAGCAAAACCAAAATGTAAAATGGTGAGCAGAATTTTTAAATATTCAAACTTAATTAAAAACTAAAATGCTTAAAATGTTTACATTGAGCCCTTGCCGCGTAAAAACCGTAAACGACAAAAGCAGATTTTAGAAAAGAATGTGGCGCCTACGATATCTCAGTAAATATTTGGAATTAGTTTATGAAATTTTTTGTGAAGATAAATTGGTTAATTATGCGCATAATTGCATTAATGGCGCTTACGATATTTAAGCGACAAGGGCTGGATGTGTCTACTACTATAGTAATTGGATTCGTCGTTTAAAAACCTCAATTCATCAGCGCTAGCTGTGCCCCTCGGTAGTTTCGGTACATAGAAATTGACTTGATCTTTTTTGCCGCTTAGTAATGCCGCCGGGTTGAGGGCTGCGGTGTTTAAGGCCTGGGCTGCATTGTTCAAGGCCGCAGGGTTCAATGCAGCGTTAATCCTAAAGTTTCCAAGAATATATAGTATCGAATAGAGCATGAATATAGGTAGGGATGAGTTCGGTTTTTATTTTTTTTTGTACATTTTTGGCGATTTGAAAAAGTATGAACTACATGAACGGGCAGGAAGAATCAAAGTAGTTCAATATGGGGCATATTATATCTGGAATTCAAATTATTTTATAAATCGAGTGTCTCAAGTATGTACATACACACATATGGGTATGTATATACATGAAAGGTATGCACGTGGCTAATTTGGCATACTATATAGTAAAATAAATACTATCAAGTACATTTCTCAATTTCGGGGAAGTTAAGATCTTTTAAAATTTTTAAGATTTATCCTGTTTAGTTACAGCCCTACCATTACCATGAATGAGGCTTATACTGTAGTATGTATGAATGTTGTAGGACCCACAATATATTAAAACTTACCCCTTGCTCTCCCAACGCTCTTTTTCGAATCCTTTATGTATTGATTGGGCTATTGAGGACTCCATAAGGTCCACGTACCGCACCACTAGGGGTGCAAAAGTATCCCGTAGGTGTTGATGGAACCGACCATTTCTTAAATTGTCTAAGCCATACAAAAATAAGAGGAAGAAGCATTGCAGTTTTATAAAATTATTGGTAAAATATTGGGTACAGGGTATTCTACAGTCGGTCACGTCCAACTGAACTTTTTTTTTGTAGAATTTACTTACCATCCGATCTTAAGTAATCGTTCAAAATTTGAAATAGAGGAAATGAATCCCAAGTATCAGGTGCCTGTTCCGAAAGTACTCGATCCATGTCAACTGCGAAAAGAGACCAAAATATTTCCGCATGTTCAACCAAAAGATCGCTGAACCATGCAAACGCCTAAGGAGAAAAGCGATAAGAGTAAACAATTGTTGTTAAAAACAATATGTAATTACTTATATTATTCGAATATATTATAAATATTTATTTCAGCATTGAAAACTTCCCTCTTAACTTTCGATTTAGCAAAAAATAAACCGGAGTATTATAAAAACCATGGCATGAGTGGTATTACAGTGAGATTACAATGATATTACAATTATTACGGGGATATTACAATTAATTATCATTCGAAATATTCTATATATGATATATGTATGCATGTGATATGATATACAGCCGGCGACACAAAAAAAGCCGCACTTTCTATATGCTCACATTACTAATTTAGGAGGCCTGAGGTTTTTATAACTGTTGGCCAAATGGCTTGATTGACAAGTTAATAGAACAATTTTGAAGAAAAGTACATTAACATTTATATTGTTTGTTTTATTGAACCCTCGACTCGGCTTGTCATCCTGATCAAGAATATATATACTTTGTGGGGTCTGCCACACCTCCTTCTGGGTGTTACACACATTTCCGCTTTGCACTAAGTTAATAGACCCTTTTTACTTTTTTAAAGTATAATACCAAAATTCAACCAATAACAATGTTTCCAGAAGTAGTACTTCATTTACTATCAACCATGAAGGAAAAATTTAGTTTTCTTCTTTTTCAGTTATGGACTCAATACTGGATGCAGCTTCACTTTAAATAATTTCTTTAATTTTTTCTGCATTAATCATTCCCCGATCTTTAAAATTGATTTTATTTTATGTTTGGATATTCATTTGTTCAACAGTTATAGAAACCCCAGGCCTCCAAACTTAGATATGTGTGCGTAATGATAGTGCGCCTTTTTTTGTGTCTATGTACATAAAACATAATTGGGACGTGCACAAGGATATATATAGTTCTTTGCGTTATCAACGTTGTCTAAATAATAAAGGGAAATCTACATGCACATGCATAATAACAAAAAAATTTTGACTGGGAAGATCAGTCGGACGTGCCCTGCACCCTATATTCAAAATATAATTTTATGAAACTGTCACACAAAGCATAGCAGAAATGCTTATTCTTCTTACTTTTTATGTGTGCCAGATTTAACCGCAGCTTAATACCGCTTACATCAAACTCTTGCCGTTATCACACTCCAGATCCAGCGCCTGCCTCCTAGGCAGCGCTTTGCCGCATAGAGTCGGGTAGTCGGCTCGCCTACAAAGCAACCGACATACCATACTGGGTGGGATAGAGCATAGAGAGCGCTCCCCACAGAAGCGGAGTGGTGGGTGATGGGTTTCTTTTGGCGGGAAATGATCAAAAGAGCGAGCACTATAAACACTGCTGCTGCAGTGCTGCTAATCACTGTGTAGTGTGTGCAGTCAAGTTGTTAAGACGTGTTAAGGGCGCTTAAGTGGTAAGAGTGCTTTTGTTATAATAAACATTTATAATATTTATAATAATATAAAGTGACAGAAGTTTGTGCAGATGGCCATGGTCTGGAAAATCGTGTCGACAAGGCGGATGAGGTCGGACGGGCCCGACTGTCTTATACCCTGTGCCACAGCTAGCGCTGCGCGCTCGCAAACACAGTTTATAATTTAAATATTTTAAATATAATGTAATTTATAGTGTGTTGATGTTAGCTAGCTTTAGGTCCAGTTGTTGACAAATTTGTAAATAAAACCAGGACAACCAAGTTTTTCTGCCAATAAATTTCGATATTGGTGTTTTTATTATGTGCAGCATTTCGAGAGTGTATCGTTTGTTGTAGTGACGTTCTTGTTGTAATACTTTAACTTCTTCAAAGTTAGGCGTGTGGTTTGTATTGCTGCAGTGGGCTAGTAGGGCTGTTTTTTGTATGTTATTTTGATAACGTAACTTAAAATCCGATTTGTGTTGCGCGATTCTGTTTTTTTGCTTTGATTTTGTAGTACCAACATATACATTGTTGCATGTCTCATTTTCATTTCCATTGCATGATATTTCGTATTTGACTTCTTTTTTATCTAAAGTTTCTATTTTTGATATTGTTTTGTTAAAAAATGTGTTAAGTGTATTGTACGGTGTGTAGGCGATTTTTATGTCGGTTTTGTTGTAGCAGTTAGAATTTTGCAGCCTCTCCGATAGGTCAGGGATGTATATCACAGAGTTGTATTGCTTCGTAGTATTATTTGGCTTCGTTGTAGTTTGTCTTGCTCTTTTTAATAATGAATAAATTATATTAATTGGGAAATCGTTGTTTCTCAGCATATTAACTATGTCGCGTTTAGTTTCTTCTTGATATATTTCGTCCGATATGTTGCTCATTCGTTTTATACAGCTCAATGCTGTATTTAAAATCATTGTTTTAGGGTGCTTTGAGAAATAATTTATTATTCGTCCCGATGCGGTAGGTTTTTTATACCATTTTATGTATAGTTTGTTGTCGATTTTTGTAATTATTGTGTCCAAGAAAGGGAGTTTTCCTTCATTCTCTAGTTCTATTGTAAATTTTATATTTTTGTTGCACGAGTTTAAGGTCTGTAGTGTTGATTGTATTTCTTTTGTTTTTACTATGACGAATAAGTCGTCTACATATTTTGTGAGAATTCTAGGAGTGTTTTTTAATTTACTTATTGATGCGTTTAGTAGATCCTCCATTACAATGTCGGCTATGATAGGTGAGGCTGGGGATCCCATAAGCATTTCTTTGAGTTGTGTGTATATTGTGTTGTTGTATTTGAAATACCTATTTTCTTGGATGCAGAAACGAACTATTTCCATAAATAGTGTTTTTGGTATTTTTGTGTGATGTTTTAAGGTATTTTCCCATTTACCAAGTATGGTAGCCATAGCTAGTTCTACTGGTATACTGGGAAACAAAGATACTACATCAAAGGAGACCATGGACTCGTCTTCGTCCATATGTAAGTTTTTAGTTTTGTTTTTAAATTCTATCGAATTTTTCATGTTGTAATTTGAGTCCTCCGTTACGTTGCTTAATAACCTGACCAAAAACTTGCTTAGTTCATAACATGGTGAGCTGTAAGATGAACAAATTGGCCTTAGAGGTATTCCTTCTTTATGTATTTTAGGTAATCCATATATCCTGGGTGGCAAGGCTGAGGTAGTAGACATCCTTCTTTTTTTCTGTAGGGTGATTATTCCATGTGTGTGTAGTTGGGCTACTAGTTTGTTGTTTTTCAGTTGAAGTCTGCTCGTTGGATCCTGTCTTAATGTTCTATATGTGTTTAAATCCTCCAGCTAACAGACCTAAAGCTAGCTAACATCAACACACTATAAATGGAAAGGTCGCAGAAAAATCTTAATATAATGTAATTTATTTATAAAGAATATTATTTATAAGAATAGTATGGGCGCGCTTCGGTTCGTTTAAATCTTTTTATTAACCGATTTCAATACGCTTTCAAGATAGTTAAATATAATTTTTTTTTATGAATGTATTTTAATAAGCATAGAATCAGTACAGCAATAGAATGTACTATAACAACACATGTAAATATAATGGAAGAGAGTTTATGTTCCAAGTAACAACATTCTATGTTCAATATTACGCTTGATATTTAACTTTGTATGTTCAAAGGTTCTCACAATCGCACAATCGCTCAATCGCTTAGCAATATGCTTGGTATTGCCATCCCTCACGTAAGGCGGCTATCTGCAACGGCGCACAGTGGCTCAATAGCTAGATTTGGCAGGGCAAAAATGATTTCCCGCTAAACGAGTTGCTGAATAAAAGTAATGCCATCTGATAGATATATATTTAAAACTGGGGAAACCGAAATTTTAGCGAATTTGAATAACTGGTTTGGTAGTTACAGCCTCTCAAAGTTGAGACATTTTTTTCGTTTTGCAAAAATGCTCCTATTTACGTGCAACTTGTCCAACTTTAGTGGCGATAAACAGAAAAAGTATAAAAGAAATCGATTATGTCTGAATTTATATTTGTAATTACAAATATTTTGAATGTTATACAACAAAAAAAATATGGATTTGTCCATTTGGGTATTTTTGCGGAATCATTTTGCGAAGTACCTGCATTTAAGAATATTTTTCAACTTTATATAGAGCTCCAAAATTTTCCTCGCATTTGCTTGAAATTCTGAGAGTGACATCATATTCTATAAATATTTCTTTAGATATTTCCAAAAGTTTAGCTGCGGGAAATCGCGGGAAATTGAGTTATAGTGAAAAAACCCAAGCAACCTAGTGCAAAATGCATGTGATTTAGGGTATAAGAAAAAGAAAATGTACCGCATGCAGTGTCTCTGTTACATGCATATTCGTCTGTTTTTATGTGAAATTTAATGTTTTTCGTTAAAGATGACACAATATACCAACATATTAATATTTTATGTAAGTTAAATATAGTGTATTATGCAATATGATATTTATCTACTCGTTATATCTCAAAAATAAAAATTTCATGTAGATTTTGTGGGTTTTCGCTTAAATACCATACTCTTCGAATACGCTGTCTCTACTAGCAAATTAGTGCAAAATTGATTATATTAAAAAAAAAATATAAAAATATTACGCATATTGTTGAACAATCTTGGACTTAAAACATCTGTTGAATATGTTATTATTATTATTATTATTATTGGGGGGCTATTGTATAGCGACCTACAAGATCTATTGTACCCCCTGCTGAACTTAAAGTACTTCCATAAGTCCCATGTCCCGAACGAAGTCGAGTATTTTCATCAGACTAAGGACTCCTATCTCCCTTTCTGACACTGTGAACTCCGTGTGAACCTACAGCTGTCATCGCTGACTATGCCTAGTTTCTTTAGGTGTCCCTTTAGCCTGCAGTGTCCCGTCAGAAGACCTGTGAGAATCCTGAGGGAGTTCTTGCCTAGCTGTATGCTTTGCTGAAACCTTTCCGGATTGTGAGTACCCAGTACCCAGCTCATTGCCAGGTACGTTCCTATGACCAGGCACCCATCTTAAGGACAAGTTGTTGGATTTTCCCAACCTATCTAGTTTTACTCTAACCTCATGCACCAGTTTAGAGGGGATGGTGCAGCTACTTATGGCTCTAATGGCTGCCTGGCTATCGGAAAAGATTGCGATGTTTCTTTTCCGATAGCCGCGATCAAGATTGAAGTCAGTACACCTGCCCAAGGCGCATACTTCAGCTTGGAATATGCTAGCGTAGTTGCCGAGAGCCTTATGATATTGCAGCCTAGGTCCATTCACACCAAGGCCAGTGCCTAGTTGTGTTAGTGAGCCGTCGGTGTACCATAGTATTGTGTGTATTTTCATTGGATGAACCTCTTCTAGAGACGTCCACTTTTCTTGTCGCATAGGTGTGTGCTGAAATGTCGCTCGAATATGTATTCGGCTATCATTTCATCTCTTGGTAGGGATATTAGGGGCATTTCCCTGGCAACCTCATCGAGTTCTCTGCTACTCAGAATGCTCGCGCTTCCAGTGCCTACCATTGCTAATCTTAGCATAGTTGCTTTTTGCTGGAGTTTGATTACCACGTCTAGTGGTGTCAATTCCATAAGAACTTCGAGTGCCTGCGTTGGACAGGTGCGCATTGCTCCTGTGATGCAAGTGCAGGCTAGCCTCTGAAGTCTTTGAAGCTGTTTCTTTGCGGTGACGAGAATAGATCTATCACCCCATGCAACAGCCCCATATGTAAGCATTGGCCTTATTATTGCTAAGTAAAGCCACCGGATGATACGCGGGGCGATGCCCCATGATTTACCGGCTATGCTTCGGCACGTGTATAGTGCTCTCAGGCACTTGTTCACCGTGCTGTCTACGTGCTTCCCAAAATTAAGCTTGCTGTCGAGGATAACTCCTAAGTATTTGGCTTCACTACTAGTATCTATAGAACACCCTGCTAGCCTTATCTGTTTCATTCTCTGCAGCTTGTACATTCTGGTAAAGGGGACTATTACGGTTTTTGATGGATTTAAGTTGAGACCAACGTCTTCACACCATTCCTTAGTCACCCTTAACCCAAATTGGACAATGTCACAGAGTGTTTCGTTGAATATGTTAATAAACATAAATAAATTAAGTATTTTATTGAAAAACAAGGTGCAGAAAAATCTAGCTTTTTAGACCCTGTACTTTAAAAAAGTAAAAGGGTCTATTAATTTAGTGCAAATGACAGCGGTGTGTAACAGGCAGAAGGAAGCGTGGTAGACCCCACAAAGTATATATATTCTGACTCAGGACGACGAGCTGAGTTGATATAGCCATGTCCGTCTGTCCGTCTGTCCGTCTGTGTGTCTGTGTGTCTGTCCGTCTGTCCGTATGAACACCTAGATCTCAGCAACTATAAGAGCTAAAGACACAACCTTTCCGGATTTAGGTAGTCAGTTAATGCAAGCAGATCAAGTTTGTTTCAAACTTTTGATAACTCGCCTTCTTTATCCGCTAATCATCAAAAATCTACACCTACCTCAAAAATCTCGAAAACTATAAACGCCACAGCAGCCACAATAATAGCGCTACAGACTTGCAATTTGGCATGTGCGTAGCCTATGGCATTCTCCACCGTTGCTTTAAATTAAATTATGGTTTGAAATAGAAATAGCGAAGATATGCAATAGACAATGTTTTTGGAAATGTATTTATGTGCAACTGCAGCCACAATATTAGAGCTACAGACTTGTAATTTGGAATGTGAGTAGCCTATTGAATTATCTATCGATGCTGTGAACTACATTACAAACGGAGAAGAAACAGTGAAGTTATGCAGCAGTAAATTGTTTTATAAATGTATGTAAGCGCTACTACAGCCACAGTTTAAAAGCTATAGACTTGGGATTTTGGCATGTAAGTAGCCTATGGCATTATCCATCAATGTGAATTATTTTACCAACGGAAAAGAAACAGCAAAGATAGCGCAGACAAAGAAGCCACCTAGATCTTGCAGACTATAAGAGCTAGAAATACCATTTTTGGGCATTTAGGTTCTCCTTTGCAGCAATCATATCAACTTTGTTTGGGTTTTTTGATAACTCCTCTCATTCCTCCGCTAATCGAAAAACCAATTTATCTACAGTTTACAGTTTTAAAGCTTCAGTTTTGAAGCTAAAGATTTGGGATGTGGCATGTACTATTGTCTATGACAATTCCCATCGGTGCTGTGAATTACATTTCGATCGGAAAAGAAACAGCGAAGAAATCACAAAGTACAGGGTCTCCTACAGTCGGTTGCGTCCGACTGTAGCTCCGTCCTTACTGGTTTCCGCTAAATTTGATGTGAAATTGCAACAAAACTCAACTTTGACCGCGTATAGCGCAGCTTCTATAAGTCGCAGCGTAATAAAGTTTAATTTCTATGAAAATTTGAACATTTTTCTATAAAACGCAATTAATGAAGATATCTCTACCCGTTTAGGAGCTAAGATTTTTGCAATGCCAAATTCGTCGATTGAGCCATTGTGCGGCGTGTGTATGTAATATTACGTCGCTTATAAATCCTTTGTTTATTAACCGATTTCAATGCGCCTTTCAGGAAATTTAATTATTATACTAGAGAGTATTTATTTAACAATAACAACATTCTATGTTTAATACTATCAAGCTTGTTTTAAAACTTATAAGTTCAACTATTGTGTAGCTTATATCTCCTGTGTTTATCAACCGATTTCAATGCGCTTTTTAGGATAAATGAATATAATACTAAAAAGTTTATGTTCTATGTGTAATATATCGCTTGTTATTCAACTTTTTGTGTTAAAAATTCGAGGTTATGTGAGTTTTATTGTTTTTTGGGCGTGAAGGGGGCGTGGCATCAACGATTTGAAATAAACTTGATCTGCGTATTGAATACACCTACCGATAGCAACCAAAACGGCTTCTCTAGCTTTTGCAGATTCCGAAATCGACGCGATCATACAAACGGACAGACAGACAGACGGACATGGCTATATCGACTCAGCTCATTACCCTGATCAAGAATATATATACTTTGTGGGGTCTGCCACGCCTCCTTCTGCCTGTTACATACATTCTGACAAAGTTATTAACCCTGTTTTTCCCATTTTTCAAATGGGCACAGGGTATAAAAACTGTAAAAAGCAAGCGATTTTTTTTTCTGAAAGGCTTAACATGTAGCATTTAATTAACTCTTTCATTGGTGGAAACATTGATTTTGGGTAACTTTTCATTTTTAAGAAAATTGAAAAATTCAAGTGATTTTTTACGGGACAAAAACGGTGGCATGTGAGGTCAACCAATTCAATCGCCAATTTCAGCGAATCCAGTGGCAATATTTTAATGCAACAAATTTAAAACTCTTGTGCATTGATGCCTCTTAAAAATGGTTATGATTTTTTTTTCAAAGCTGACAAAAAGATCCAAAAAAAAACATCAAAAATGACAAAAAAAATGCGATTGTGCGACTTTGCATTTGAATATTTTGAAAACTATAATAGAACATAATAGATTTTTTTAAAATTTGTTAAATTTAAATATTTCTTAATGTTTAAAATGTTAAAAATATCATTTTCAGCAACTTTTAATTTTATTTTTATTTTAAATCTTAGATGCCGCCTACAATGAATAAAATAAAATACATTCGCTAATTTAAGAGACACAAATCAATTTACATAAATTCTGTTTTTGGTAGTTGGTAGGTCTATATCAAATTTTGGACGTCACGCCCCCTTTACGCCCCAAGCGATAGAAACCGGATAACAAGCGTAATATTGAACATAGAATGTTGTTAATTATTTAGTGATTAGCTGCTAATTTATTCGATTACAATACAATAATTATACTAAAGTAAATAGTATAGTAATTAATATTATTCTCTAAGGTTTCATAAATGTTTAAACAAATTAAATTAATAGGATCTGCATAAGAAAATGAACGACTAACATAATTGTAGTTAGAGCATAGTACATAAAAGGATTCCAATTTAGAAAAATTGGTTTTACACACTGATAATCTAATAGGCCGATATGTACGAGTAAATCTCGAAGGGAAAGCAATATTAATAAAACTTAGCAGGGTCGACGAGTCAATAGAACCCTCGAGCAATTTATGAATAAAAATCTCGCGCGCTTTGCGCGCTCGCATTTACGGTATATAATTGAAAATATTTTAAACATAATTTCATTTATTTATAAGCAATAGTACACCAATTAATGGGCGCACTGCCACAGAGCGAGTGTGGCCTGCAATATTGTTTATATCTTTTGTGTTTATTAACCGATTTCAATGCGCTTTTTAGGATAGTTAAATATAATGGAAGAGGGCTTGTGTTCCGAATAACAACATTCTATGTTCAATATTACGCTTGATATTTAACTTTGTATGCTCAAATGTTCTCACATGCAACATCCTTGGTATTGCCATCCCTCTCGCACGCTATTCCTACGCACAAGGCGGCTGAGCTGCGATGCAATATTACGTCGCTTATATCTCCTTTGTTTATTAACCGATTTCAATGCACTTTTCAGGACAGTTAAACATAATATTAGAGAGTATTTATTCAACAATAAAAACATTCTATGTTCAATATGACGCTTGTTTTTGAACTTTTAAGTTCATCTATTGTGCAGCTTATATCTCCTGTGTTTCTTAATGTGGTGTGCCTTGCATACGCTTAGTGTGTGTGCCTCAGATTATGTTTGTATGTATGTTACATATACTCAAAGTAAAGGGTCTCCTACTGTCGGTTACGTCCGACTGTAGCCTCCGTCCCACTGATCTGCCCCGTCCATATATTATATTGAAAAATGGGAAAAACAGGGTTATTAACTTTGTCAGGATGTATGTAACAGGCAGAAGGAGGCGTGGTAGACCCCACAAAGTATATATGGGCATTTCCACAGTGGCGTTCGAGACATTCGTACGCGTTTAAAGTAAAACAACTGTAAAAAAGCAAGCGATTTTTTTTTCTGAAAGGCTTAACATATAGCATTTAATTAGCTCTTTGATTGGTGGAAAGATTGATTTTGGGTAGCTTTTCATTTTTAAGAAAATTTAAAAATTCAAGTCATTTCTGATAAGACAAAAATGGTAGTGGCATTTTAAGGTTAACCAATTCAATCGCCAATTTCAGCGAATCCAGTGGCAATATTTTAATGCAACAAATTTTTAGCTCTTGTGCATTGATGCCTCTTCAAAATGGTTATGATTATTTTCAAAGATGACTTGCATTTTATTTTAATTAAATTAAAAAAATATTCAAACGGAAAAAACTACTATTGTATGTTTTTGTTATTGTTGTTGTTGGAAAATATTTAAGAAACAAATGCTAAAAATGTTTTCAGATTAACAAAAAATAGTGAGTTTATTTATTTTTAACAAATAATAGTGAGTTTATTTATTTTTACATAGCAGGAGTGATTTTCAAAACAAATGACAGTGCATGATGCTTCTGTTTGAGTTGTTTTAAAAACAAATAAATTAAACACTAGGTACCACAAATACATATGTCAAAAGATTTGCTAACTATATTACTAACCAGTAAGGACGGAGCTACAGTCGGACGCAACCGACTGTAGGAGACCCTGTACTTTGTGTTTTCTTCGCTGTTTCTTATTCGATCGTAATGTAATTCCCATCATCGATGGGAATTGTCATAGTCTACGTACATGCCACATCCCAAATCTTCAGGTTTAAAACTTGAGCTTTAAAACTGCAAACTGTTCCTAAAATGGTTTTTCGGTTAGCGGAGGAATGAGAGGAGTTATCAAAAAACCCATACTAACTTGATCTGATGGTTGCATAGGAGAACATAAATACCAAAAAATGATATCTCTAGCTCTTATAGTCTGCAAGATCTAGGTGGCTTCTTTGTCCGATCTATCTTCGCTGTTTCTTTTCCTTTCGTAATGTAATTCACAGCATCGATGGATAATGCCATAGGCTGCGTACATGCCAAATCCCAAGTCTATAGCTTTTAAACTGTGGCTATAGTGGCGCTTATATATATTTATAAAACAATTTACTGCTGCATAACTTCGCTGTTTCTTCTCCGTTTGTAATGTAATTTACAGCATCGATGGATAATTCAATAGGCTACGTACATGTCAAATTACAAGTCTGTAGCTTTATTATTGTGGCTGCAGTGGCACATACATGCATTTTGAAAAAAATTGTCTCTTGCATATCTTCGCTATTTCCAATTCAAATCATAAATAAGTTAATATCATCGGT